>JARWLC010000008.1:110317440-110357440 GCA_033318265.1 Phyllotis vaccarum | reverse complement strand
CTGAGGTCAGCGAACCCCTTTTGGGTTGAATTGAGATCATGGAATTTAAATTTGTTGGAAAAACCCCTAAGGAGTCCACAGAGAAGCTGGAAAACAAGAGAAAAGAATTGGTTTAAATCATTATCCAGGGAACCCGCGATGCCAGAGAGGGCAGTGTGGTCTGTTGAAGATTTGCCTGTCTCTAGTCCCATGTAGCTATCATACCAAGCGGAATCCATTATGCTTTTCATGTATGCATGTACATGCATGTGTATATTCTTATATGTGTGGGTACATATATATGTGTGTGTGTATGTATGTATGTGTGTGTATGTATGTGTGTGTATGTATGTATGTATGTATGTATGTATGTATGTATGTATGTATGTTTGTATAAGTGTGGAGAGCAAACATCAGGGGTCATTCCTGAACTTTTTTTTTTTAAAGACAGGTGGATGACTTTGAACTTCTGGTCTTTCTGCCTCTACCTGGTGAGACATGTGCTACTATGCCCTGTTTACATGGTACTGGAGATCAAACTCAATGCTTTGTGGGTGCTAGACAAGAACTTTACCAATTGAGCTATACTCCTAGCCCCTGGTTTTTATTTTTTTGTTTTTTTTGTATGTGTACATGTATGTTTGTGGTATATGTGCATGTACGAATATGTGCATGCAGATATACATGTATGTGTGTCCATGCTGTGTGGAGGCTAGAGGTCAATGTTAGGTGTGTTTCTTGATCGCTCTCTACCTTATAAGACAGGGTCTCTTAGTGAACCCATCAGTCACCAAAGTAGCAAGATTAGGCCAGAGAGCTCCAGAGAGTTACCTCCGATGTTAGATTTACAGACCCCTGGATCTTTAATGTGGGTGTTGAGGATCTGAACTCAGGTCCTCACATCAACACAGCAGGTACTTTACTCACTGAAAGATTCTAGTTCCTTCCTTCCTTCCTTCCTTCCTTCCTTCCTTCCTTCCTTCCTTCCTTCCTTCCTTCCTCCCTCCCTCCCTCCTTCCCTCCCTCCCTCCCTCCCTCCCTTCCTTCTTTTCTTTCTTAAAAGATTTATTTATTGATTTTTTTCATGTATGTATGTTTCTGCAAAAGTACCAGATTCTCTGGAACTGGAGTTACAGACAGTTGTGAGCTGCCATGTGGGCACTGGGAATTAAACCCAGGTCCTCTGGAAGAGACGCCAATGCTCTTAACCACTGAGCCATCTCTCCAGGCCTATTTCTGGTTTCTTTCAGAAAAAATTTCCCAGACACACTCTTGTCATCATGAAAGGATACAGATGGTTGCTGCATGCCCAATGGGGTTCAGGTTACCTGTATATGATCTCGTATTTTCCACGGTTCTTCAGTTGAAGGGGCTGCTTTACCTCCTCCATGACTCTCACCGTCCCGAAATCCAGACCTCCTTCAGCTCCTGAAGAGGCCAAGATGTAGGGTAGAGGTGAGTGAGCAAGGCAGCCAGAGCAGGGCTTCCCTCTCAGGTCTACATGGTAAATTATTCCATGGTGATGGTTTTAGAGAATTTCTGTTCTGAACACTCTGTGGCTGGAAACACCCTTTGTGACACTAAAGTCTCTTAGGGCATCCATACACTCCCCTTGAGAGTCTATCCAGAGGGGCCACTAGCCTCTAATGAATACTGTTAGCTAAACTATCTAGGAACTTTATTTATCTAAGTTTGTTATTATTTTTAGTGATGTATATGTATGTGTGTCTGCATTTGGGAATATGCAAGTGAGTGCAGAGGCCAGAGGTGTGGATGTCCCTGGAGCTAGAATGACAGGTAGTTATAAGTTGCCTGACATGGGAATCAATCTGGAAGAGTAGTTTGTGTTATTATCATTATTATTGCTGTTATTATTTTTACAGGGTTTCTCTATGGATCTCTGGCTGTCCTAGAACTCACTTTACATACCAGGCTGGCCTCAAACTCAGAGAGATCCACCTGCCTTTGCCTTTCAGCTGCTGTGTGTTCTTAAATTTATTTCACGTGCATCTGTGTACCATATACAGGAGTGCATCTGTGTACCATATACAGGAGTCCAAATGACTGGAGTTAAAGACAGCAATTATCTCTGTCCACCTTACTAACATGTAGCTCTAATAATCTTGCTGTAAAAAGGATGCCTGAGGGAGAGGAGGTATCAAGGAGAATCAGATGCTCAGGGGAGATCACAGCTCAGGCGTTAGGGCAACATTCAGACAGAATGTCTCAGGGAACCCATTCTAATCCCTGGGTTCTGTGACAACAGAACAGAGAGACTTGACATAGTAGATGGACTTGAGGCTGCCATTAAATGTAGAGACGGACATGGATTATACTGGCTGGCTTCCCAGTGTA
This sequence comes from Phyllotis vaccarum, assembly GCA_033318265.1. Taxonomy (NCBI): domain Eukaryota; kingdom Metazoa; phylum Chordata; class Mammalia; order Rodentia; family Cricetidae; genus Phyllotis; species Phyllotis vaccarum. The sequence continues at coordinate 110,355,106 of JARWLC010000008.1, read as the reverse complement.
GCCACATGTGCCCCTATAAAAGTATAGGGAGATCATCCAAGAGGGAGAACCAGGCAGATGGCATCATGAGAAAGAAGGACCTAGCAATAATAATGATAATAACACAAACTACTCTTCCAGATTGATTCCCATGTCAGGCAACTTACAACTACCTGTCATTCTAGCTCCAGAGACATCCACACCTCTGGCCTCTGCACTCACTTGCATATTCCCAAATGCAGACACACAAACATATACATCACTAAAAATAATAACAAACTTAGATAAATAAAGTTCCTAGATAGTTTAGCTAACAGTATTCATGAGAGGCTAGTGGCTCCTCTGGATAGACTCTCAAGGGGAGTGTATGGATGCCCTAAGAGACTTTAGCGTCACAAAGGGTGTTTCATGAACCAGGGAATGTGTCACCTCTAGGGGCTGCACAGCTTTCAGAAAGGAATGCTTACCTGACACCACTTTGAGATCCACCTAGTGAGACCCAGTAAGAACTGCTTTGAATAGACCTAAGGACTTTAATACACTATGGGATTTTTTATTTTTCTTTTATTCTTTCTTTGCTTTGCTTTCTTTCTTTTTTTTTTTTTTTGAGACAGAGTTTCTCCTTAGATAGCCCAGGCTGACCTTGAACTCAAGAACCTCCTACCTCAGTTTCCTTAGTAGCAGGTGTTGTTTGTGTTAGATCAGTAGGTTTGTGACAATCTGTTATGGTAGTAATAGAATAAAAATGTAGGAAGGAGGAGACATTCTTACTGTCAGCTTCCCAGAGAAGAAGCCCTGAAGATATCAGACTGATAACAATCCCTTGTGAGCCTCCACGAGGATATGTAATTTGTAGTGATGTTGCCAAGGTCACTCTGGGCTTATAGAACAAAATTGTTCCCTCCTTCATAAACCCCACCACCATACTAACAACACTCAGATCTCTACACAAACATAGACAACATATAAACAGTCTTTTTCTTTTTCAAGGGCTCAACACACCTTTGGGGAAGGTGATGTCCAAAGCAATATCATAGGATTCTGCAAAGACCAAGATGTTTTCAATCTGAACAACGCCAACAAGATTGTCTGCATCTAAAACCTGCCAGGGGAAAAAAATCTTCAGTGAAAGCCAAGACTCATGAAATATCTGGAGTCTGAAATATGCAACATGTAGTGGTAACTAGGTAGCAGAAATGGTATGGAGATATTCCCGAGAACCTAAAGGTCAATTTTTTCTGATCTTACACTTTAAGACATCATTTATGCTTATTTAACAAAGGGGGAACTATTCTATTTTTTTTGTGACTCAATCTGTTGAAATGTGGCTAGATTTTTTTCATGTAAAATATACTTAATGTTTCTACTTTAGAAATTCACAGTATTTTAGTTGTGTGACCATGGTCACCTTCAGATTGGTGATCTTTAGCCGTTGCCACTGTTGGGGATCCTTCTTCACCATCTCCAGGAGCCAGCTGGCAAAGCACTCTAACTCTATCTAGTTGACTGTAAGCCATTGACACAAACCAGGAGGTGACAAAAGGCTCATGACATGATAGGGACATGAGGTGAAGCAAGATGCAGCAGAAGTGAAGTCATGATCCTTGTTGCTGAGAGAGGATATCAGTGAGCACCAAGATGGGTGAGAAACCCCATCTGACCAACACCGAAAAGATTCCTTGGGACACTTGGGAATACAGAAGAGGCAGAAGTCCAAGTGGCCTGGATGAGGGTGGTACCAGCAGTACCGACCAAGACGGTAGTGGGGGTGAGATACCCTTGGAGGCAGAAGTAGCAAGGATTGTTGGGAGGAATGGATTGAAAGGAACTGCATCGGGACAAGTAGGGCATTGAGATGGTTGTCAGGTGCCAGTTGGGAGCAACAGGTGAAGGTGATGGTAACCGAAGCAAAAATTTGATAGATGACCAGGCCTGGGCTATGAAATAAGAAACGTTTACTTAGATATAGTAGCATCATTCATTCGTTCCACACTGAGTATTCTGTTTTTAGAAGCAAGAGATCAGCTCTGAGTGATAATGCCTTTGTTGAGCTTGCTATGTGCAGAACAAGATATCTCAGGCTGGAGACAGCACACAGGGATCAGGTGGGGTATTTAATAAGATCTCTCTCTCTTCATACATTTATATCTGATGATCAAGTCTGTTAGGGATGTCACTTCTCACCTCAATACGAATGACCTTCTTGATGTTAACAGGTTTGGTGGGCTGGAAGTGCACCTGGAGCCCAACCTCTCCCTTGGGTGGGATGCTGGCCTGCATCACGGACACAGTGAAATCCTCACCTAGGTGCTCTAGGCTGGTGATCCGCCAGGCCACAGGCAGGGGTGTGACATTGCGGAGAACTACAGTCTTGGATTCTCTTCTGTAAAATCAAAAGAAATTTGATAAAGTTCAAATAACTTTTCAAATGTCAGTTTCTCTCTCTCTGGTTTTCCATTAAAATTATATAATAAGGAGAAGAATCAATAACTTTTAGATTTTTGAGACTGAGTCTCAATATGTCACCCTGTCTAGGACTCACTATGCAGACTAGGCTGGCCTTGAACTCACAGAGATCCTCTTGCCTCTGCCTCCCTTGCTGGGGTTAAAGGTGAGCGTCATCACTCTTGGTCCCACAGTTTTGCTTTTGAGGGTGGTTATATAAACATTTCTTAACTTTTTTTTTTTTGCCTTGTTTTTATTTAGCTCATGTGGGATGGGCAGATTTACAGGATTTTTTTTTCATAAATAAGCTATTCCAAATGATCTCAAAGTAACACCATTTAAAACTTAGAGAAAAGTTGTAAGAATCCATTTTCATCCCATCGATCTTGCTTTTCTTGTAGCCATATATTCCCTCTTATCAATTTTTAGAACCATCTGAAATGAAACTGTAGATAATTATGCACCATAATCTGTAAATCACTCAGTACATATGTCCTCAGAATGAATGAACTTAATAAACCAAGGATTTTCACCACCATAAAGACCATTACTTGGTTCACAGTTCATGTTCAACGTTCATCTTTGTTCTATTGTTCTTCTAACCTTTCTTATTTTTCCCAGAAATCAACCCACAATCGTGTATTTCATTTCATTGTCAAGCCCCTTTAATATCTTCTATCTTTAGTTTTCTTGGCTTTGATGCTTTGAAGAGCACATGCTAGGCTCTTGCTTATGTTGCATGGTCTGGTGCTTTTCTAGGCTTAGATCTTTTGGTGGGAAATGAACTGCAAACTGTGTCTCTTCCAGTACTTTGGGTCAGGGCATCCCTTTAGTGCTATTTGTTCTGATCTTAGTGATACCTTGGTTAGGTAAGGCTCATCTGATCTCTTTACTGTGGGTGTGATTTTTTTTCCTTTTAAATTAACTAATATTTTCTGGGGAGATACTTTGAGAATATAGCCTGTTTATTTCACTTTATTGATACAGAGTCTTTTATTTTCCCAGGCTATCCTTGAAATCCACTATTTAGTCGATGATAAACTTGGACTCCTGATCCTTTGGCCTCTACCTATCAATGACCAGGACTACAGGCTGTATCACCACACCTGGATAAATCCCTTATGCTTATCCAGTCACACACTAGTGCTAGCATCCACCAATCATCTTCTAATACCATCAATCTTTATATACTTAGTTGGTATTCTGTTGTCAAGAACAGAACTTCATTCTCTCATGTGCTTATTTACATACTTATGCCAGTAAAGTTATAATTCTCATTCAATATGTTATAGATCAGTGGTTCTAAACCTATGGATTTCAACTTTTTTGGGGTCAAATGACCCTCTCACAGAGGTCACCTAGGGACATCAGAAAACACAGATATTTACATTACAATTCATAACAGTAGCAAAATTACTTATGGAGTTGGATTTCAACTTTTTTGGGGTCAAATGACCCTCTCACAGAGGTCACCTAGGGACATCAGAAAACACAGATATTTACATTACAATTCATAACAGTAGCAAAATTACACTTATAGAGTAGCAACAAAAATAACTTTATGGTTGGGGATCACCACAAGATGAACTGTATTAAAGGGTCACAGCATGAGAAAAGTTGAGAATCACTGTTACAGGTCATTATAATTATAGTATTGTTTTATTTTGACTTTCAAATTGTCTCAGATTTAGAGGGGGGGCTCTTTGAATTGATTCTTATGTCCTGTTATATGTCCATAATCTTTATGTTCTTTATGGCACAACAAAACATTTCCAGCTCATCTGGAGCTTCCTACCTCTGCTTTACCCGCTTCAGTACCAGAAATCCTTTTACTAAGGACCCTTGCCATTTACTGAAAATGATATTTAGATCTGGATGACGGGGTTCTCATAGTTACTGGTGTATCACCGTTTCCAGGTCTTCCTGGTGACAGAGCGGGGAAATATGTGTATGTTCCTATACATACCTGTATATTAAAAACCAGGAGTTTATACTGATATCTCTAATTCCAATTTAATAATAAGATATACTTAAAAAGTGTGTGTGTGTGTGTGTGTGTGTGTGTGTGTGTGTGTGTGTGTGGTATGTAGGTGCATATATGCAATTGTGCCCTTGTAGTGGTCAGGGGACAACTTATGAGTCTGTTCTCTTTTTCTACCATGTAGGACCTTAGGATAAAAGACTGTTAGGATTGGTAGTAGGTACCTTTATCTGTGGTACCATCTTGGTGGTCCACAAGATACATTTAAATCCCCTCTCCCCAACAATGAGAAATCTGTCTACAATTCAGTTATGTCATGGCTAGAAAATGTATTCAAGACAATTTTATTAAGTTGAAATTTAATGAGCCTTGCTTCATTGCTTTTCACTGTATGTCTTATATGTGCTTTAAATAAATATGCATTTTGTAGTTGATAGGCACTCAACTCTACAGAGAATACTGGAAACAAGATTTTAGTCTGAAGAGAAGGATAAGCACACTCAAGACATCATGTGGAATAAATAAACAATGCCAAGCCAGCTAATCAAAAATAAATCTAAGGAAACCAACAAAAAAACCCTCAGGAACTAATACACATAGTTAAATAATAACTCTTAATATTAGTAGTCTTAATTTCCTATTAAAAAGACACAGACTAGAGGATTAGAGTACAATATCCATCTTTTTTTCTGCTTCCAAGAAACACAATTCACAATAAAAAAAAATAGATACCGCCTTAGATTTAAAGGATGGAAAGGTATTCCAAGAAAAGGAAACTAAGAAACAAGCAGGCATAGCTATTATAATATCTGACAAAACATATTTCAAATCAAAAATAAGGAAGATCATGTCATACTAGTTGGAAGTAAAATCTACCAAGAAGGTATCACAGTTCTGAACATATATGCACCAAACATAGGCACATCCAACTTCACAAAAATCACATTACTAGATCTAAAGCCACAGATAAGTTGGTGACATAAGATGGACTCACTGTTTTTTCTTATTTTCTTTTTGTTTTTACCATTTTTGTTTTTTAAAGAGAGGAAGAGAGAGAGAGAGAGAGAGAGAGAGAGAGAGAGAGAGAGAGAGAGAGAATGAATGAATGAATGAATGAAGTTGGGTGGGTAGAGGGGTGGGGATGACCTGGAGGAGTTGGGGAAGGGATCAAATATGATCAAAATATGTTTTATGAAATAAAAAATAAATCCATAGATTAACACAGTGATGGTGAATGACTTTAATACTCCACTTTCACCAATAGGTCATCTGGACCAAAAATAACAGAAACATCAGAATTAAATGACAACATAAATCAAAAGGACCTACTGGACATCTACAGAACATTCCACTTAGTCACTAAAGATTACATATCTTCTCAAGACAGTTCTAAAGGAATTGTGAAGGAAAATGTCAGCAGACAGAAAGTCAGAGCCACAGAAAGAAAGCACATGAAAAACTCAAATATATGGATAAGTAGAGAGTATTTGATTTTTCTTTTCTTTGTTTAATTAAAAGACCAAATGGTTTGGGGGGTGGGGCTCAGTGACAGAGAGTCACTTGCCCAGCACGTACAAGGCTCTGAGTTGGAGTTCAATTTCTAGTGTCGCACACACAAGCAAGCCCTCAAAGCCAACAAACGTCAACAAAGCCAAAAAGTCCAGAGCAACTCAAGATGAGTTGATTCACCCAGAGCTCCATGTTCTTGACACTTCCTTCCTTCCCTGAACCATCCAGAACTCCTACCTGTGAAGCAAGAGCCGGTCAAAATGTATTTGCCTGGGTTCCAACTCAATTTCTGGGCGAATTCCTTGACAGTTTAGCTTAAAGATGGCTGGCTCTGGGTTCTCCTTGATGCAGCAGACAATGCTGTCTTCAAAGACACCAACTGCAGTAGGATAGGCCCATACATTTAGTGTCTAATGGAAGAGTCAAAACAAAGTCCATTTACAATGAGGATGTCAGGTCTTGACTCTCCCAAGAAAGCTTCACCCTGATGGATTTTCCCCCTTTGATTGTACCTGCTTTTCATTGGGTTTCAGAATCATATTGACGGGCTCTAGGAAGTAGGTGCTTGCTTTTACATCATTCTGAAAACAGAAGTATACCTCCACCACCATTGGAGAATCGTTCAGAATTGTCAATGTCTCCATGTTGCCAGGGAACAAGGATGACTTATATCTGGAAATGGATGGGAATGGGTTAGGATTGTGATGCCTGAGTGAAAATTCATGTGTAAAGGGAACCCATAAGGCGAAACGTAATTGGACAGGGTGGTGTGACTGTGTGGAGGCCTTGGCAGCTGGCTAAGGTCATGACATCTGCAGTTGTTCCCTTGCCTCTGAGAACACTGTACTGTGATGTGACCCCATAAGCCTTGGTCTTTTTATCTTTAAGTATTGCTTAGAATTGCTTGGTATTAAGTGAGACTGTATATTTGAAGTTCTTGGAAAAAGTGGAAATATCAAATGCCCAGTGAATGGTAATTATTTTTAGTTATTGGCCAAAGAGCTCTGAGAAAAGTGACCATCTATCCTTGTATTCCCTTGATAGATTATACTTGGGTTACCTGATACTTGACATCTGCCTGAGAGGAGATCTCATTGCTCTGACATGGATTTATCTGGCTTTGTTCATATAACTAGTTTGTTCCGTTCCCTTACGCCCTTGGGAAGGATCTGTAGGGGGCTATTGGGAGATTTTCTGTTAAAGGCAATGACAGGACAGGAACCACACCAGGGGGCTGAAGGAATTGAGAGACCGCAGCCCAGAGGCAGTTTGAGAAGAGCTTTGAGCAAGCTGTCATGGAGGATGGGAAGGGAAAGACGACAGATTCAAACCACAGTATCAGTCAGGTAACTCTATGTGAATAACTGGGAAAGGGGAGGTGACCCCAAATGTTATTCTCCTCTCACCCCCTTGGAATACAGCCATCACAAGAACAAAAGTATCCCATCAGGCTTCGCAGGACTCATATCTTCCTCATGTCCTTGACTCTCCAATCATCTCTCTTCATGACCAAACTTTTCCTAGGAATTGTTTCCCCACCTGCCTTTATTCTCTTTCCTCTCACAGACTCTTCAACCCATTTAACTTGGGCATAACTTCCAGAACTCTCCCAGGAGGACTCACGCCAATCCCCCAGCCCTCATGAACTCCATGTTGTTGGACCCAGTGGACACCTGCACCTACATCTGTCTTCTCTGCAGCATCTGATGTAGCTGATCATTCATTCTTCTCCTGGAGCCATGGTACCCTTTTCCCTGGTTCCCCCTCTTTCTTATGTTCACTGTGGTCTCTTCTTGTGTGTGGAGAGTTTTTTGTGGAATCATCTCTTTTCTTTTCTCTCTCCTTATGCCATATACCTCACGCTCATGGATTTTGTCATCTTGAAGACAGAAGTCTCCTGTGAGAACTCAAGCCATATATTCTATATTCTCTAATTTATGTGGATCATGGAGGAATCTTCTAAACATCCTGGACTTGATATATTCCAAAGTAGAGTCTTTCACCCTTCCAAAGACTGGTCTTCTTCTAAGCTTCCCTACTCGGGAGAGTGGTATCTGAGTCATCTGGGTGTTAAAGCAGAGACTTGGGACACAAGAATCCAAATCTCCTAGTTAGAAGCTCAGGAGAAAATGGGGGCAGTGTCAATAAAAGCCATGCTTAATTGCAGTGTTTGTGAACCCAACCCGGAAGTCTGAAATTGACTTTGAAATAACATAACACTCACTTGTCTCTTGACTTTCCACAAAGCAGTGGCCCGAAGTAAAATTTATCCACACTCATTATATACTTTTTAAAGATGACTTCATTTAACTTCATGTCTTTCTTCCTCTGAGGAAACACAACCCTGAACACAGGGAAGGAGAAGGCAAAATGACTGTACACAAATGGAAGTTCAGTGCTGCCACATGATGTGTGCTATGAAGGGTTGAGGTTTCTGAACACAGTTAACCTGAGGGGCTCTGTGGAAGCTACATCTCCTGCTTTCCAAGAGAGGATGACATGGTCAGAACTGGAGAAGAAGACCCTACAGCTGAACTGGATATTCTCCCCCATCACACCCAGATACAAAAATTCCACAATAGTCATTTTGGAAATCTATTAAATAGTTTAGTAGATAATAAACTTCTGAGTTCCTTGGTAAAAGAGGGGTCCTTGGTGAGAATTATGAACAAGGACAAGCTACAGAAGGTCTCTTCCTGGTCACCTTACTAGTTTGCTTCTCCACATGCCTTTATCTGAGACCTAAACTGAACCATGGTGTTCAGCGGTTGGAGAAAAGCCACCCATGGAGGTTCACACATGTAATCATTTCACAGGATGACAAATCCTAGAGTAACAGTAAAAGTGGTTTGAATCTGCTTACTAGTTAAATATGCAGACTCACTTGCCAGAAGGCTTTTCTCTCTCTTTTAATGTAATGCTTATTATGTCCCAGTCTGGGAATACCTTGTGGTATCATGTCATCCATGTTGCCTTTATTTCAAGGTTTGATGCACTGAAGCCTGATACAAGAGGGTCTGGGATATGCTCCCAGTTCAATGGTATTGTCATTATTTTTTTATTTTAGGGATCATGTGTATGCATGTATGTGCTCATGCACACATGCTAAGCATTCTCGATGGTCCCCAGTATTACTAATAGCTACCTTGTTTAAAATGCCTTGGGATGAGGGGACTGAAAAATATAGTTTTCAACATTTTCTTTGGAAATAAAATACACTTACTTTGGATCTTTGCAGATGTATGGATAGGTGCAGACTCCACGGCAGTAGAGCTGGTACTGGCGGCGGCTTCCAAGGAGCTCGAAATTAAACGTTTGGTCATAGTTTCCAAGATCAATAGAGGAGAAGTGCACTCTCAAGGTCACCTCACCATTGGGAGGCACGATCCACCGGAAGTGATTCAGCCTGAAACAACCACAGGACTTTTAAAGCAACTGTGCTTTCTGGTTAAGGGAGGACAGGGGAACTGGCTAGGGCAGATCCTGTGCCACTGGGGCTAGGCATGGCAGGCTGTAAGGCCTCACTTCTCTGGTGAAGGCGGTGCATCCTTTCCCTGCTGGTTGCATCAAGGCCTACCTGATGAACTTTTCCTGGGAGTGTTCCCCATCAAAGCTGTTCTGGTCTATGTCAGACATAGGGGCAATGGCCCCTGATGGTCCCCCAGAGAGGCCTTTCCTGCTGTAATTTGTTCGACGTTTCTCCTTCACAGTTTCACGAACTTGTTCTGATTTTTCTTTTGCTTTCTGTTTGCTTCCCTTAGACGTTGAGGTCTGTTCTTCTTGGGCCTTAATTCAAAAGGAGCACAAAGGCTTAAATATCCCTTAGTACACAACAAAGCCAGAGGCACCTACAGTATGTCTGTAGTCTGGGTGGTGGGCAGCAGGTGCTGGTCTCAGGGAAAGAGCAGAGTTAGCCTCATGAGTGAGTGGAAAGGCCAGTGTTTCTCTGGGTACTCCCCCAACCTCCCAGGGGGAAGCAGAAGCCCTACAACAATCTTGACAGGGAGCATATGGGATGAATTTCAGCTCTTGGCAGGGTCCCATCATAGCCGGCTGGGCATTCAACTTCCTTGGCATTGCCTGGGCCTGTTTCTCCGGCCACCTGCTACATGATGGTTAATATTTTATTGGCATATTCTTTTCCTTTACTCTTTGTTCTTAGGACTTAGAAAGGATTTAAAAGAACCTCTAGCTGTTTGGGGGAGGGGTACAAATAAACACTTGTATCTAATTGGTCACATTTTAATAAGTAGTTCTGCTTTCCTAGTGAAATTTTCATGCTTCTTGATCTATCTTTTTCATCTTATTTTTAATTTATTTGTCATTTCAACCTTTTAATATTAGGAAACTTTAAAAACCAAAGTTGTATTATAGTCCTGACTTTACTATTGGTGACCCTTAATCAAGTTCCATGTGATGACTGTTTTCTTTCATGTGTTGCTGTGATGAAATGCCCGATGGGGACGATTGGAGGAAGGGTTATTCTGGCTCCCACTTTGAGTCTATACAGGTGGGGAAGTCGTCAAGGAAGGAGTGCTAGGGGGCTGGCCACACTGCACCGGCAACCAGAAGCAGAGAGATGAATGCTTGTGTTCACTGGCTTTCCCCTTTTCATTTAGTCCAGGATATGCAGTAGAATGGTGCTGCCCACATTTAGGGTTGGTCTTTCCATCCCAATTAACCTAATCTAGATTCCTCCCACCCCCATGGCAAGATGCTTGTCTCACCGGTGATTCATGATCCTGTCCACCTGACACTCTGCTTCTAAGAGCTTCAGCTCATGTCTCCTAAGAACAAGGACCGTGTCCTGAACTACCACCATAGGGTCATCAGAGCTAAGGATGGGAACAGTACTCCTGTAATACACACAATGCATATGGATACTTCCCTATGTGTCTCAGACATATATTTTTATGGTTATGTGCTCCTATGGGGGTTCGGATGAGATGGCCCCATAGCCTCGTATATTTGAGTCTTTGTCCCCAGTAGGTAGACCTGTTTTGGAAGAGAGTAAAAGGTGTGACCTTGTTGGACAAAGTGCACCACTAGGGGTGGGGTTTGAGGTTCAAAAGCCCATGTCAGGCCCAGTCTTTCCCTCCCTGTCTCTAACTTAGCTAATACTTCAGAGCCATGCCTGCCTGCCTACCACCAGGCACTCAGCCATGAGGTCCATTGAAAGTACAAGCAAACCCTCCATTAAATGCTTCCTTTTATAAGTTGCCTTGGTCGTTGTGTCTCTTCACAGGAATAGAGGAGTAAATAAGACTTTGGTGATATATTTTATATTTAATAGAATTAGTCTGGAATATCAGGCAACAGATCCACCCACAGTCAAGCCAGGAAGGCCAGAGAGTGGCGACTCACAACTTTAATCCTAGCACGGGAAAGACGAGTGGTGACCTAGGCCTTTAATTCCATAACTCGAGACAGATCTTTCTGTATTTCTATGAGTTCAAGGTCTAACTACCAAATAGTAGTAGCTCACACCTTTAATCTTAATTCTAGAATTATGATGCAGAGTTGGACCTGGAAGTGAAACAATTGGGCGAAGAAGGTATTTAAGGCAGGCATAGGAAGACAGAGAACTATTCTGTAGAAGTGACAAGGAGCAAGGCCAAGGAAGCTGGAAGACAGCTGGGTGAGATTTGACTGTGATCTGTTTCCTCTCTCTGATATTCCAGCTTTCCCCTGATATCTGGATCTGTGTTTTGATTTAATAACAACTAGAATTCATGTTACACTTGGTGTCCAACTTTAGGGCACAAATTCCCCTCCCACCCCCCAAAAAGCCGCTTTCTGGCCAGACAGAGCAACACGTAATTACAGGCTGGTTAGGCCTTCTGTTCTGAGTTAGCCTTCAAGCTGAGGCAGACCGGCCACATGTGTTTCTTCTTCAATTTCATCTGGGTAAGTTTTTCAGACAATGGTTTCCTTCTCCTAGGGGATTGTAGTTTTTTTTTTTCTTTTTGAACCCCTCCTTGGGCTGCTATCACACTAGGTAGTTGCCCCACTTCACAGCCATCTGAATCATCACTGACAACAAATTTGGTGAGTAAATCAGATTTTTTTTTTTAAAGGGGGAATTCATTTAAGGAAACAGAAGGTGTTTGGTCTTTCTGTGATCTCACTCTAGATGATTTGATAATGGAACCAGTAAAGGAAAAGATAAATAAAGTATATAGGATTATAGTAATGTTTATCGTATTATTTGTTATGAATATTATTTGTTTAATTATTCCTATTTTATCATTTAAAAAGTCAATTACTGTGAATGCCAAGAAGAAAGTCTTAGAAAAGTCTGTTAAGAGAGAACACAAAGATATTCAAACCCAAACAAAGGAATATAAAGAACCAATCTTAGCCATGACTTCTAATATTACACAAAACAGCTTAAGGTTATCAAACAGCCAACATTAGTATACCCAGTAACCTTAAAGAAATTGCAAAATGATAAAAATTGTACAGAAGTTAGTTGGGCTCCAGTACAAATGTTAGAATTAAGAAGAGTCAAGGAAGCAATCGTTACATATGGGATGCACTCAGCATTTGCAAAACGAATGTTAAAAAGTTGGTCATCATATAACTGGTTCACCTCTAAGGACTGGTTAGATATGGTTACTGCTGGTTTGGAGGACAGACTACTTTTACAGTGGAAAACATGGAAGGAGGAGGAGGCTAAAACAATAGAACAAATAAGCAGAACTAGAGGCACAGAAGTCTCCCAAGACCAACTTCTAGAGGAAGGATATTATGCTAATACAGAAAGGCAAACATTATATAATGAGCATACCCTGAATTTATGTCACATGGCAGCATTAAATACATGAGATCAGATTGAAGAGGTAGGAAAGAAAACCGAATTCATAAAAGTAATTCAAAGTCAAAAGAAACTTTTACAGACTTTTTGCAGACATTAACTGCAGCAGTAAACAGAATGGTACTGGATCCAGCAGCTAGGCAAATAATAATTGAATTCTCTTTGTATTAAAATTCCTGTAGGACAATGCTTAGAGGGTAAGATAACTAAAATGCAATTAAAGTCTGGATCCACACAGTCTACATGTGCATCCTGTATTTTCTTTTCCACCAAAGCCAATTCTCTCTAATCTTCAGGTGACAATTATCTTGGACTATATAAGTCTTTGTCACCATTTAAGGTTTTTAACAAATTATCCAGTCCGTCAGTTTTTAATTCTAATAGTAGGTCATAAATTGGAAATGTCTCCTAGCAATCTCTGAAAATCATTAAGTATCCTCAATCTGTTTCTCCTGATTTGTACCTTTTGGGTTCTAATTTTATGTTGACCTATTTTGTAACCTAAATAATTAATGGAATCTCCCCTTTGTATATTTTTAAGGGGCAATCTGTAATCCCCAAGCATGCAAAATGTTTTTCACTTTTTCAAACATTCTTTCTAAGGTATTGATATTTGGATCAGGCAACAAGATGTCACCCATGTAATGATAAATGATAGATTGTGGGAATTTGTTACATATCTGTTCTAATGTCTTTTATACAAAATGCTGGCACAGAGTAGGGCTATTCAGCATTCCTTAAGGGAGGACCCTCCATTGATATCTCTTTACAGACCAAGAATTATTATAAATGAGTACTGTAAAGGCAAATTTTTCTTTATCTTGTTCTTGTAGGTATATTATAAAGAACTAGTCTTTTAAATAAATAACTAAATAAATTACCATTATTTAGGTAACAGAGAAAGCAAAGGAATTCCAGGCTGTAGAAAATTCATTGGCTAGATCACCTTGTTTATTGTCCTTAGATCTGTTACCATTCTCCACTTTCCAAATTTCTTTTTAATAACAAATATAGGAGAATTCCAAGGGCTGGTTGATTCTTCGATATGCTGAGCCTTTAACTGCTCCTGTGCCAGCTGCTCTAAGGCCTGCAATTTCTCTTTTGTTAAAGGTCATTGATGAATCTCATTTTACAGAATTTGGAAAATTAAGATGTGTATGTACGTCATATGATAGATATGTTTTCAGGATTTCAGTGGGCAACTGCTCTGAGTTCAGAAAAAGCTGATTCTGTAATCATACATTTGCTAGAAATTATGGCCATCATGGGAAGACCTGTACAAATTAAGACTGACAATGCTCCAGCATATGTCTCTAGTAAAATGAAACAATATTTCACTTATTATAATATAAAGCATATTACACACAATCTTACAGGGCAACCAGTCATAGATCAAATCAAACTCTAAAGGATATACTAAATAAACAGAAAGGAATAACAAAGACCCCCCAGAAATAGATTATATAGTGCTTTATTAAATTCGAATTTTTTCAATGCTAATGAGAAAGGAACAACAGCTGCTGAAAGGCATTGGACTATAGAAAAAAACAGCTGAACTAACTCAGCCTGTCTACTCCAAAGATGTACTGACCTCTAAATGGAAGCCAGGAAGGATATGTGCTACATTGGGGAAGGGGTTTTGCTTTTGTTTCCACAGGTGAAGAAAAGCTATGGATACCATCAAAATTAATAAAGACTTGATCTGAACCAGAGAAACTTCATGAAAATAAGAATTGATAGCTCACCCACCCATATAACAATTCTTTAAGTTGTAAGAAAAAACAAAGATTGGGGGCAGGTTTTTGTTTTGGTCTTTACAATAAAACTAGAAATATCCATCTTCAAGAAGCTAAAACACTTTGGACATCTAGACATCTAAAGCAGAAGAGAGGCTATCCAGAAAAATTTATAAGCAAATGAATATAGTACCAGTATACACTACAGAGTAAAATCTTATTGCTTAACCTCTACATATCATTTTTTTGTAAGTTGAAGTCCCAGTTTAATTATAATTTAAAGCTGGCTTTAGAGTTGGAGTGTGGCTCTCTCCTTCTCTAAAACCAAACATACTTGTTAAAGGGAAATGCAAAATTTCTGTACCATATCAGAAGAGCCACCAGATATGAGACAGAAGAATGACTAAAAATAAGGAACTATTCTATTGTTACTAACCCTATGCTGAATAAATGCTTATATTAAAATATATAAGATTATTTATATACATATAATTTAAACTTTTTGTCATGATATTGATGTTTATATAGAAAACTGATTATAGAAAAAAATGCTTATTTAGTTTCCTGTGAATTGTGTTGGGTTTTAGTCTCTTATTGGTTTTTTGCAGTGATCCATGACAATGCCTATTTGTGAACTTGAAGTATCCAAAAGGAAGATGGGGCCCCACAACTATGGTTTCACATGAACTATAACAAAGCCACTAGGCTGCTAAACACCAACCAAAGATCAGATTTGGACTACAAACTGCTCAGGACAATTTCGAGGAGGCTTCCTGAGATGAACCAACTTCACAGACTACTCTAGTCAGGACTCAGAGACGGAAGGTCATGGAGGCTTCTCAGGCAGGAGTGCCACAGGGGGAAAAAAAAAGGCTCATACCAGACTCTTATTGTTGCCTTGTGGGGGTGACCTTCCTCTCCTGCCTTGAGAACCCTGTCAAGTTCAAGAGCAGCTGCATATTCCTTACCTTGGCAAACATGGCATTGAGGAAGAGATCTGAGTCTCCTTCCAATTCTTTTTTTTCATCCAATAGGCTGAGGTCATCATTTGGTGGAATCACAAACACAAAATGCTTCAGGACCTCAGTGGCAACCAAAGACTGCCGCTTCATTGGGTAAGAGATGATGGAGAACAAGGCGGGAGCTGGAATAGGTGGTCCAGAGGACCCCAGGCCTAGGATATCCAGGATCTAAATGAAAAGTTTTGCATTAATTTCCTGTGCAGATTGTGTGCCCACGCTAGACCCCTGTGAGAACCAACAAGGTTGGCCATACAAACTCCTTCCCTCAGTCTAGAGACTCTAAGGGAAGGATGGGCATCCAAATTGGCTCTGCCAGGATTTTCAGACCATCCCGGAGGCCCTTGCTATGGGCTGATTATGCTCTGCATTTCTGATAGCCTTTGTCACACTTTATTGTGATAATCTGTCTGTCTTTGCAAATAGTATTATAAACTCCATTAAGGGAAGAACTGGGTTGACACAGTGGATGGCCTAACCCTCCATAGGGTTGTTTAATTTAAATAGACCAGGTTCAATGTTCAAATGCCTGTAGCATGGACCTGTTCATTCATTCTCATAGTTCATGTTCATTTTTCTTTACATGTTCTTCCTTCCAAAGACAAACAAGAGCCGGATTGGAGGAAGGTTATGTACAGCAAAGAGAAAAAACAAAAACAAAAACAAAACAAAACAAAAAAAAACCAACCAAAAACAAAACTGGAAAAACAAAAAACCTACCAAACAAAGCAAAGGTTCTGGATTTTCTCTCCTTGTGCTCTGGTCTATATAATACATGAGTCACCCCCAAAGCAAGGGCTTGGATGTTCCCTGCCAGCATGCAGAAGCCCTTGGACTAAATACTCTGCATTGAGATTGTCAGTGCAACAGTAAAGGCTATAATTTGTTCTGTGGACCAAGTGGCCTGATAGACCTACCAAGTCAAGATCTTCATGTAATCTACATCTTATCCCATGGAGCATCCTGACATGGAACTGGAGTTGCTTCCTAGGATTTACAGTGTCCACAGAGAAAGCATCATGTCCAACACCAGTTATTAGATTAACAGTCTAACCAACCTATGGGTCCGAATGTGGAGGCTACAAAACTACACAAGAAGATGTTCTTAGAAAAAGGGAAAGAGTCTCTTAGGTCTCCACTCCCCTAGTTATTTAGCTAATCTTGACCTGAAACAAAACTGTAAGCTGAGTAGAGGGGGTGCATGCGTGTGCTCTTCAGCCTGCCCTGGACCCATTATAGCAAGAGTGACAGTAAGGACACTGACAGAAATTTGCCCAGTACACGTCTTGTTCCCATGGGTACTAGTGTTGTCAATATTAAAGATCAGTTGTACAGATGGCTTTTTAATGAGGTCAGATAGATGGAATAGACTGGTAGAACTGTCTACAGGTTGAAAAGGTCCCTTTAGGAATTATTGTCGTATATGCAAGGAGGCATCAGAGAGTCACTGAAGGGGATATAATTTTTTTTTCAATACTAAGAAACATGTTTATGTTTGCTAGCACAGTCCCTACGCCTCACTTGTTTTACCCTACAGAGGCCTTTTCACCTGATCTCCTTTGGGAAGCTTGTCACTCTCCAGGGCCTGCTTCCAGCTTATGCCTTCCAAGTCCGGAGTAAGGATGTTGATGAAGGGCACCCCCAGATCCTTCTTCCCCTCGTGCTCTTCTTCCACCTCTTCCGCATCGCTCCGCTCCTCCATCGCCCGCAGCTTCTCCAGGCGCTCCCTCTCCGCCTTCTCCCTCTCCAGGCGCTCCTTCTCTGCTCTCTCCTTCTCCAAGCGCTCCCTTTCCCGGTCCTTGCGGCCCCTGCGCCCGCCACCTGACGGGGCCTGGCGCTGGTCATCGGGCTCATGAGGCACCTCTTCCATACCTGCGTGAGGCAGCTGGACCCCTTGCTTGCGGTCCCAGTACAAGAGGATATTTTGGACATCCTTCAGACACAAGTCGTAGACTTTAAACTTTTGTGCCAGTGTCTTGTCAGGATCCTTCAGGAAGTCCCCTTCACTGTCCTCTGGCTCCTGGGCAATAGGAAATCCAAAGGCATATTCAGTCGTGGGTTTCTTTCTCCTGGAGGATTCTTCAGCTGTTGGCTGGTCTCGGACAGAAATTTTCCTCTCTATCGTTTCTATCTTCACTTCTGTCTTAGCAGCAGCAGGAGCCTAGAAGGCAAAGCATATGAATTATGCCTCGAATAGCTTACTATGGACAAGCAAAACTACATGCCGGACAGACAGCAAAGGACATCTTGTTTCACCAAGCAGCCTACGATCCAGGTACCTCCCTAGGCACACTAAGTTTGTGTGTATGGTGGGGAGCTTCATCGGATCTTCTGCCTCATGCTTTAGATGTGGATTCTGCCTCTTGAATTTTGAGAGTGACACATTCCTGCTCATCTGAAGGACTAATGGGAAAAGGCCAGTAAAGTCAGTTTTCTGTGCATGCTTTCAGGTGCTTCTGTAAGGGTCAGAGAGGGTGATGATTCAAGCCCAGCAGTATTATGGCTTTGTGACCCTGCCAACAACCCAACCCTTTCTCTGTGTAATGGGGACAGTAATAAGTACGTCAAAGGACTATTAATGGCTGAGTGTGCAGATTCATATGAGGAATTTAGTGCCTCTTATGGAGTAAGGGTTCTCCTAGTGTGAAATTATTAAAACAACATAGTTTTGTGTTGTATTCCTGGGGATAAATGGGAGGTTAGAATCTGGTCACATTATTGCTTTAAAAATATTTATTTATGCTGGGCAGCAGTGGTACATGGCTTTAATCCCACTACTTGGGAGGGCGAGGCAGATGGATCTCTATGAGTTCAAGGCCAGCCTGGTCTACAAAGTGATTCCCAGGACAGCCAGTGCTACACAGAGAAACCCCATCTCAAAAAATTTTATTTATTCAATGAACGTGAACTTGATATACAGAGACCAATCTTTACCCCCTTTTCTTGCCGTGCTTTCAAATATATTCTGTGGGCTCTAGTTTTTTCTCTTTGCTTGAATGAAATTCTTAGGTGGGTCCATCACTTTGGGAGAACATTTCTAGGTGACAGCAAATCCAGTCTTGCTGAGGGGCTATGTTCTTGTACACTGTAAATATTTGTCATTCCTATCGGTTTAATAAAACACTGATTGGTCAAGTAGCTAGACAGGAAGCAGAGGTGGGACCACCAGACTAGGAGAATTCTGGGAAAGAGAAGAGCAGAGGAGGGACACAGCAGACACAAAGGAAGAGGGTGGGAATGCTGCAAGGAGCAAGAAGGTACCTAGCCCCCTGGCTAAACATAAATAGGTTAACTTCAAGTCTAAGAGTTAGCACGTAATAAGCCTGAGCCATAGGCCAAACAGTTTGTAATTAATATAAGCCTTTGTGTGATTATTTGGGACTAAAAGGCTGCGGGGCCAGATGGGCGGGACAGAGAAACCTCTAACTACACAGCCCAGTCTCATGATCACTGCCTTCGGTATAGCCCAGTGTCCACAGCTGAATTAGGGCTGCTTCAGGTATGGAGTCTTGAGTGACCAGGAGATGCCTTTCCCTCTCATCTCTCTCTCGTCTCTCTGTGTCTTGTCTACTTATTTATCTTGGACACAGCCCAGCAAGGCGACCACATGAAAGCACTTGTAAAAGCTATCTCAATAATTCCAGCACCCCACTTCAGCTCGTGTGAGAAGAGGCCTCAGTCTGCAAAGCCACTGTGAGGACGTGGGGGGTTGGTATGGAATGGGGTACCAGGTTGGAAGGGGGGACAGCTGGTTGGAGGGTATAGAAACTCAGCAAAGACTAACTGGAGGCTGACCGAAGGTCACAAAGGATATGGGAAGATGTGAGAACATAGGTAATGAGCTTGAAGTAACGGGAACAAAAAAAAATACATGTTATTCTATACACATAAGGTCTTCATAAAAATTAGTCATGTAGGAGGCTACATGGCAAAGTCCAGAAAATACAAAGGATCAATACAACATGGGACATGTTCCCTGTAGCCAGAAATTTGAAAGATGATGCCACAAATGCATTATTCAATCTTCATTTATTTGGAGATTGGACAATACACTTTGAAACAACCTGTGAAGCTATAAAACAGCCAGAAAGCTTTGGAAGGGAACAGTAATACTAGCATTACATATCAACAATACAAGGCTATGCCTAAAGCAACACATCTGTAAACATGTTCATAACTCTTATAAATTAGAAAATGGAAATGAATGACATTAACATCTACCATAAGAAGTTAGAAAGACAAAAAAGGGAAAAATTATGGAAAACTAGGAGGAGGAAGTAACTAAAAAGCAAATGAATTGCAAAGGCAAAAGCTGCTTCTTTGGAAAAATGGAAATAAACATTTTTGGAGACAGAGTCTTGTGGGGATATGTTTCATATTTAATAAAAACCAGTGGGTACAGGAGGGATCTATCCACAGGAGGATCAGACAGTGGTAATTCACACCTTTAATCCCAGCACAGGGAATGTCTGGGAGTGGTGACCTACGCCCTTAATCCCAGCAGATCTGAGCCTGAGGCCAGTTTAGTTTACAGAGGGAGTTTCAGGCTCCCAGGCAGGCAGTGGTGGTGCCACGCCTTTAATCTTAACCTGGCTGTGAAACAACTGTGTGAAGAAGACATTTAAGGCAGGCGTAGAAAGACAGATGAGGCAATAGAAGCCACAAGGAACAAGGCTGAGGAAGCTGGGAGACAGCTGGGTGAGAATTGACTGTGGTGTTTCTTCTCTTTAATATCTCAGCTTTTTCCTGAGATCTGGCTCTGAGTTTCCTTTCATCGTGCAATACTTGGCGTCCTACTTTGGTGCATGAATTCCCACCTCCCCCCAAATGTGCTTGCGGCCTGAGCAACACACGGCTGGAGGAGTGATTACTGGCTGGCTAGGCTTTCTGTTCTGAGTTAACCTCCAGTGCTAGGCAGATGGGCCACACCTACTTCCATTTCACTCTCATCTGAGTATGTTTTTCAGACAGTGGTCTCTTTCTCCTTGTGGGTTGTGGGTTGTTTTTTTTTTTTTTCTCTATTTGTAGCCCTCCTTGGGCTGCTATAACACTAGGTAACTGCCCCACTTCACAGCCATTTGAATCATTACTGACAACTAGATTGGTGAGGAAATCGGGTTTTTTGTTTTTTTAAAGGGGAAATTTGTTTAAGGCAATGGAGGGTATTTGGTCTTTCTGTGATCTTTCTCTAGATGATCTGATATTGGAACCAGTAAAGGAAAAGATAAATAAAGTAGATAAAGTAGGTAGGATTATCATCATAATGTTTATCATACTGTTTATTATTAATATTGTTGGTTTGATTATTTGTTTTATCATTTAAAAAGTTAATTAATGTAAACACCAAAAAAGTCTTAGAAAAGCCTGAACACAAAGATGTTCAAACTCAAACAGAGGAATATAAAGAACCAATTTCAGCAAGGTCATCTAAAATTATACGAAACAGCCAACATTAATTAACCTTTAAAAAATCGAACAGTGATAAAGATGATAGAGAAGCTAGTTGGGCTCCAGTACAAATGCGAGAATTAAGAAGAGTAAAAGAAGCAATTGTGACATAAGGGATGCACTTACCATTTGTAAAACAAATGCTAAAAAGCTCATCATCATGTAATTGGATCACCCCTAAAGATTAGTTAGATATGGTCACTGCTGTTTTAGAGCATGGGCCACTTTTACAGTAGAAAAAAAAGGTGGAAGGAGGAGGCTACAACAATAAAACAAGCAGAGCCGGAGGCATAGAAGTCTCCCAAAACCAACTTCTTGGGGAAGGAAATTATACTGATATTGAAAGACAATCTTTATACAGTGAACATATTCTGGCTTTATGCCGCATGGCAGCTTTAAATACCTGGGACCAGATTGAAGAAATAGGAAAGAAAACTGAATCATTCATGAAAATAATTCAAAGCCCCAAAGAAACTTTTACAGACTTTTTGCACAGATTAACTGCAGTGGTAAACAGAATGGTACCTGACTCAGAAACCAGGCAAATAATAATTGAATGATAATGCTATTAAGAATGATAACGCACAATGTAGAAAAATACTTAGACCATTAAAAGCAAGGTTGGAACCCTTGGAGGACTGGATTCATGAGACAATCTAGAGTCTTATGATGGTGATGATAACTGGGTAGGAGAGCTTATTTCTAAAGGTATAAGAAAAAGTCAAAATGTTAAATGTTACAATTGTGGAAGGCAAGGTCACATAAAAAGAGATTGTAAACAAGGCATTCCCAGAAATAGTGCTTTTGTTAGGAATAATCCCAAGAGAGTGCCTCTCCCTTCTGGAGTGTGCAGAAGGTGTGGAAAAGGGAGACATTGGACAAATGAGTGCAGGACAAGGGACAGACAAGGTAACTTTCTACCTTCAGAAAAAAACCACAAAGGGGCTTTCAAAAGCCCCCATATCAAATCCAGTCCGATCTTACCCTACCATTGTGGAGAAAACACCTTCCCAGAACAACTGAAGAAATTAAAACATATTTTAAAAGGACATGCTATACTGAATGATAGAAATCTATAGAAAAAGAAAAAACTCAGAAAAATTATAAAGCAAATATTTTGGCAAGCTTCTATCAATGAACAAAGGCCAAAACTAAAAGTACAAATAAATGATGTTATTATTGAAGGTTTATTATACACAGGGGCAGATGTAATAATAATTTCACCAGAGTCGTGGCATCCAAGTTGGCCCCTTCAGGAGGTAAATGTTCAGTTTTTGGGAACTGAGTCGTTATCCCAGGTAAAACAGAGTGCAAGATGGCTTGAGTGTATAGGACCAGAAGGACAGAGAAGAGTATTGAAGCCATATGTGGCTGACATTGCTATAATTTTATGGGGATGAGATTTGCTACAACAGTGGAACACACAGACTAATATTCCTCCAAACACAGAAATAAACTAGCACATAGTTCCGGGAAAAACATTAAGATATTATGAGAAACAGTCAACAGACCATTCAGGTTATACAGAAACCAGCCACAACAGCTGCTGATCTTTCAAAAGCACTCACAGCATTACCTCTAAAATGGCTAACAGAGAAGCCTATATGGGTTCATCAATGGCCTCTAACAAAAGAGAAGTTGCAGGCCTTAGAGCAGCTGGTATAGGAGCAGTTAAATGCTCAGCATATTGAAGAATCAACTAGCCCTTGGAATTCTTCTGTATTTGTTATGAAAAAGAAATCTGGAAAGTGGAGAATGGTAACAGACCTAAGGGCAATAAACAAGGTGATCCAGCCAATGGGATCTCTACAGTCTGGGATTCCTTTGCCTTCTCTGTTACCTAAAGAATGGACTATTATAGTTATTGATTTAAAAGACTGTTTCTTTACAATATTTCTACAAGAACAAGACAAAGGAAAATTCGACTTTACAGTGCCCACTTATAATAATTCTCAGCCTGTAAAGAGCTATCAGTGGAGGGTCCTCCCTCAAGGAATGCTGAATAGCCCCACTCTGTGCCAATATTTTGTACAAAAGCCAGTAGAAAAAATACATAACAGATTCCCACAATCTATAATTTATCACTCCATGGATGACATCTTGTAGCTCCATTCAAATATTGATACCTTAGGAAAAATGTTTGATTAATTGAAAAATTTTGCCTGCTTGGGGATCACAAATTGCCCCCAAAAAATACAAAAAGGGGATTCCATAATTATTTAGGTTACAAAGTAGGCCAACAAAAAATTAGACCCCCAAAGGTACAAATCAGGAGAGATACATTGAAGACACTTAATCATTTTCAAAGATTACTAGGAGACATTGCCAATTTACAACTTACTACTGAAATAAAAAATGATGAACTAGATAACTTGTTCAAAACCTTAAATTGTGACAAGGACTTAAACAGTCTGAGAGAGTTGTCACCTGAAGCTGAGAAAGAATTGGCTTTGGTGGAAAAGAAATTACAGGAGGCACATGTGGATCCTGTGGATCTGGACCTTAATTGCATTCTAGTTATCTTGCCCTCATAAGCATTCTCCTATAGGAATTTAAATGCAAAGGGAAAATGTTATATTGGAATGGATATTTCTACCACATAAACCAAGTAAGAAATTAAATATATATGTGGAAAAGATTTCTGAACTGATTTTTAAAGGAAAATTAAGACTCTGTCAATTGACAGAAATGGACCCAGCAGAAATTGTTGTATCTTTCACTAATGAAGAAATTGACCAATTATGGGTAGAAAGTGAACCTTGGCAAAGAGCCTGCTGTGATTTTTTTGGGAGATATTAACAAAAAATATCCTCAAAGCAAAAAATTGAATTTCTAAAGAAATGAATTTCTTTATGAATAAATGAATAAAGAAATTCTAAAGAATTTCTATGAGAAATTCTTCCTCATATTGTATGAGATAAACCAATTTCTGGAGCCTCTACATTTTATACTGATAAAAACAAATCAGGAAAGGCAGGTTACAAATCAGAACATATAAGTAAAGTGGCTCAAAGCCTTTTAATTCTGTTCAAAAGTCAGAATAATATGCTATCATGATGGTATTAATTTTACCGAACTTATTAACATAGTCACTGACTCTCAGTATGCAGAAAGAGTTGTTCTACACATTGAAACTGCTGATTTTATCAATGATGAGTCAGAATTAACTTCATTATTTATTCTGTTACAAGGAATAATCAGGACTAGAAATCATCCCTTCTATATAACACACATTCGATCCCATACAGGTCTGCCAGGTCCTTTAGCACAAGGTAATGATGAAATTGATAAATTATTAAATGTGCTAGAGGCCTCAGAATTTCATAAGAAGTATCACATCAATAGCAAAGCATTAAAAAAGATTTTTCTATTACTTGGCAACAAGCCAAAGAAATTGTAAAAAGATGTCCCACCTGTTCTTTCTATAACCAAACTCCATTGCCAGCAGGAAGTAGTCCTAAAGGTATACATAGAAATGAAATCTGAAGATGGATGTATCTCATTTTACAGAATTTGGAAAATTAAGATGTGTACATCATATGATAGATATGTTTTCAGGGTTTCAATGGGCAACTGCTTTGAGTTCAGAAAACGCTGATTCTATAATCACACATTTGCTAGAAGTTATGGACATCATGGGAATACCTGTACAAATTAAGACTGACAATGCTCCAGCATATGTCTCTAGTTAAATGAAACAATTTTTTGCTTATTATAATATAAAGCATATTACAGGAATACCACACAATCCTACAGGGCAACCAGTCATAGAGAGATTGAATCAAACTCTAAAGGATATGTTAAATAAACATAAGGGAATAACAAAGACCTCCAGAAATAGGTTACATAATGCTTTATTAACTTTGAATTTTCTCAATGCTAATGAGAAAGGAACAACAGCTACTGAAAGGCATTGGACCATAGAAAAAAACAGCTGAATTAAATCAACCTGTCAATTCAAATATGTACTAACCTCTGAAGGGAAGCCAGGATATATGCTATGTTTGGGAAGGGGTTTTTCTTTTGTTTCCACGGGTGTAGAAAAGTTATGGATACCATCAAAATTAATAAAGACTCGATGGAACCACAGAAACTTCATGAAAATTAGAACTGATGGCTCATCCACACATATTATAATTCTTTAAGTTGTAAGAAAAACAAAGGGTTGGGGAAGACTTTTGTTTTGGTCTTTACAGAAAACTAGAAATACCCATATTCAAGAAGTTCAAAGACCTTGGACATCTAGATGTCTAAAGCAGAAGGGAGGCTATCCAGAAAAATTTATAAGCAAAAGAATATCAGACCTATTGGTACCAGTATACTCTATAGGGTAAAATATCATTGCTCAGCCTCTATTTTTTTGTAAGTTGAAGTCCCAGTTTAATTATAATTTAAAGCTGGCTTTAGAGTTAGAGT
Organism: Phyllotis vaccarum; assembly: GCA_033318265.1. NCBI lineage: Eukaryota > Metazoa > Chordata > Mammalia > Rodentia > Cricetidae > Phyllotis > Phyllotis vaccarum. Next base: position 110,329,756 of record JARWLC010000008.1, on the reverse strand, counting down.
GTGGCTCTCTCCTTCTGTAAACTCAAGCATACTTATTAAAGGAAAATATAAAGTCTCTATCATTATCAGAGGAGACACCTGATATGGGACATAAGAATAACTAAAAATAAGGGAATATTCTATTGTTGCTAATCCTATGCTGAAAAAAATACTTATATATTTAGCTTCCTGTACATTGTACATTGTGAACTTGAAGTATCCAAAAGGAAGATGGGGCCCCACAACAGTGATTTCACATGAACTCTGACAAAGCCACTAGGCTGACAAACACCAACCAAAGATCAGATTTGGACTACAAACTGCTCAGGACAATTTTGAGGCAGCTCGATGAGATGAACCAGCTTCACAGACTACTATAGCCAGGACTTGAGACAAGCCATGAACTTTCCTGTTATGCAGAGACTGGACAACAAATGATACAGATACTTATTTCAGGACTTGATAATTAACAAAACTTTTCTTTTCAGGATCCCCAAAAGATGCCATCACCCCCAGACAGCAGGAAGTAAATTTAAGAACATGATGCCCATATTCCCAAGAGGTGGTATAGGTGTTTTTTGGTCTTTCAATGGGTTATGAATGATTGTCATTGTTTAGGGTAATTGGTTAAAAATTGTTATTTGTTATGGTTAAAAAAAATTAAACAAGAACAATTAGATTCAAGCTTCTTGTTAAAAAAGAAAGAACAAAAGAAAAAAGGATACAGATATAATAGGATATAAGGGTAGACTATTGAATTTTCTTTTAAAAAGGATTTACTAGCTTTGAATATTTTACATTGGATTGGATGATAAATTGGCATACATTATTTTGATTTTTTTCCCAATAAAATATGGAGGTGTTGACTGGTGAGGAGCTGGAGGCGCTGCTCTTGGTCGCCCATCATAGCTAGATAGCAAGATCCTGTGGCTGAGATGTCACAGTTGCAGGACATAAGAAATCAAACTGGAATCGATCAAGAAATCATATCCTTACTGGTTGGCTTTTATAGTATCATAAGGTGCTGCTGGGGGAGAAGAGATATCATGATCCTAACCAGCATTGGACTGCATGCTACAGATGACCTGCCAGGCAAGGTGCACGCTTGGAGTATCTGAATGTTCTCCACAGGAGGAATTCATACTGAGTACTGCAAACAAACCATGACTGTAGAAGTTACAGGGCCCTGGGAAGAACCTACTGATGCTCCTAGAGGCAAGTCTTTAATACTAACCTACTTGGCACCATCCAGAGGCCATAGCAGGCAAAGGAAAGGGCAAAAGACTACGAGAATCCATTACTGAGTACAGTTCTGGGGCTCTGGCTTCACCTGTGAACTATAGGTGGGGACCGCTGTCCTTCTGAATGTGTGGGATGTTTAAATGAACGACATGAAACACAAGCCCAGCACCTACATGCACAGTAGCACTGGCCTTGGCCCTTCTAGCTCCTGCCTGTCAGTTGGGGTTCTGGAGTTTCAGTAGCGAGCAAGTGAGGGCTGCTACCTGCTTGTTTGTGGCTACTTGTGACTTCTTTAGGGGCGGCTCCTCCTTCACGGGGCCCGGCTTAGGCTTTTTGATCTTTCGTTTCAGCTCATCCTCCTCCTTCTGCCGCTCCAGCTCCTGCTGCAGCTTCTTCTCCTGCATCTCCCTGGCCAGCCTTTCCAGCTCCCTGCACCATCCACAGACAAAAAGCAGAGGTCAGGGTCTGCTGTCTCACCTGCCCGGCTGGGGTGCTGGGGGGGGGGGGACCTGGACAGAGTTTTCTTGGAAGGGAGGAGAGAAGGAAGGAAAGGAGTGAGGGAGGAAGGAAGGAAGGAGGAAGGAAGGGAGGAAGGAAGGAGGGGAGGAAAGAAAGGGACCATAATTATCTTGAATAGGTCATTCAGCAATCAACTTAATTTCTGATGAATTAAATACAATTAGGATAAAAAAAAAACTTATCTGTATTTCTATTCCTGTCTCTCTTGATGGGAGAGAAGGACAAAGGTTGCTAAAAGCCTGATCATTGAGAAAGAACACACAAAGATTGCTGTGGCATCATTGCAGGTGCTGTGCATCCCCTCCACCCTCACATCTGATGTTCAGACATGAAGGATACCAGTCCTGCCACAGCTGGCTAACTGCCATGATGCTGCCTCTGGAAGGGCCAGTCCTCTTTTCCTGTTTCCCTTCCCCTTTGTTCTGTGCGTCCAGCCATGTCTGTCCCTGCTGCTAACAGCAGAGGGGCATCAAATCAGTACCATGTGTGAAAAAGCAAGGGGATGGCACTTCTGAAAATACCTAGCCAATAGCTTTTTAACCTGGGGATCACAACACTAGATGGGGTTACAGAACTGAATTCAGTGGTTGTGAAAAACTTGGCAACAGTAAAATACTTCTGGATGTGCAATAGCTAAAAATTAATTAAAAATAAAATACCGTGTAGACACTAGGCTTGGAACCCACAGAGATCTGCCTGCCTCAGCCTCCAGAGTGCTGAGATTAAAGGTGTGTGCCTGCATGTTCAATGTAGCTCTGTCTCCGAACATACAACATACCCATTTTGCTGTGCACACCATCACACCATGCATGCAAAGGCAATGAACCTGCTTGGCTAAGATTTGTGACTGCTGTATGTCATGAATTGCAGGGATTTTACTGTATAAAGTTTTCTAATTTTATAAAATGGAATAGCTTAATCATGGAAAAGAAAGACTTCAAATTTTTCCTAGTCATTTGTTAACATGGAAGTATCAAATTAGTATATTACCGGGTTAGAATAATTGATTTTAAGAACTTGCTATTTGAATTTTTTATTTAAATTTTACTTTAAAAGAATCCTGAAATAAATTTTGGCTTAAGATTAAGGCAGAATTTCCAGAAAATTTTGATAGACAGACTTCTGGCATGTTGTGCTACATATTTATATGAAACTATTCCCAATATTTATTATTATAAAATAAAAATATCAATCGATTCTGAAAGATGACGAAGACACTCTGTCCTTCAGTATCAAAGATTTAATTCTTTACATAAAAATAAACAAGTAACTAGCTGTGGTGGTACAGACTTTAATCCTAGCACTTGGGAGGTATAGGCAGGAAGATCTCTGAGTTTTGAGTTTGAGGCCAGCCTCATCTACACAGTGAGACCCTGTCTTTAAAGAAAAAGTATATACATCTCATTACTCTACAAATTTACTTCTGTATTTATTATTAGTAAAATTATATATATATACATATATATATGTATACACACACACATATATACACCAAAGAATTGTTTTAAGATAAAATTTACTCTGAGTTATTCTGGCACCAGAGAATGTTTGGGCTGTATATTAATTTACCTATATTTCCTGAGGTCATGTACACAGAAACCCCAGAGTGTAATGGGCAATGGCGCTGCCAATGTCTGTGACGTCAGAAGGTAGGAAAACGGTTTGTGTGATAGATAGCCTGAGCTTGCAGGCCCAGATTTCTGGAGTGCTACATTGTATGGGGTGAGGGGCAGGGATTCTAGATCCTACATAGGCTTTAGTGAAGGACACTGAGTAGCTGTGCTTGTTGACTGTAAGATACCCAGGCTGAGGATCATACAGAGGTAGCCTGATGTGAGCTTAGGAGGTGGGAAAACGGACCACTATACCCATGTCAATGTAGTGGCACCTGGGTCACATGCTACAGACACCTAGGCATAGAGGACAAGTCCTTCCCAGATTTCATTTGCTAAGGCAGCTAGTGGTACCCTAGAAGAGCAAAGGGACATGAAATCCTTCCAGCTAGTCTCAAATGCCCTAGCAGGAAGGGAACAGAGAATAGCAGGAGATGCTTTTAAAGCCTGCAGGAGCTGGGGTCCTAGAATAGCCAAATGGGTTTCCCCACCCTCCCTCCATGGGTACCCTTCTGAGTCTTCTGCCATCTTTCTGGAAGATAAATCAGATCAGAGCATGTACCCTACCAACCCCAGTCTCCCCATGAGTCCCTCCCCAGGGAACAGTATTGCCCTGGGCAGTCATTGGTCCCACCTCTTCTTTCTCTCCCGAAGTGCCTTCTGAACCTCACGGTCAAATGTGTTTTTCTCTTCTGGTGTGAGGGCATCATATTCCTCCTCATCCAATGTCTGGAGACGCTCCTTCTCCTTTGCAATCGCTTCCTTGTGTTTGCGCTCTGTGGAGTGAAGAGGTGGGGGGAGGTCATGATCTTAGCAGCTTTGCCCACAGTGACAGCAGGGGGTGACAGGAGGGTAGATGGCATTCCCAGTCTCCGCTGGGTTTCCTCTGTCTCTTTAGTGCCAAGTTTGGGTTTCATCTGTGGCTGGCTGGGTAGTGGTCCCCAAAGACGCTTGAGTCTTAATCCTTAAGCTAGCTAGGGAATGTGGAGCTTTCCATGGAAGGAGTTTTGCAGACATGACTTAAGTAGGCAGAGTCCTGTCAAAAGGTTCCTTGCAGGGGCGTCAGAGGAGAGGGTTAATAGTAGAAGCAGAGGCTCTATGATAGGGGTGCAAGGAAGGGAGGTGAATCAAGAAACTTGAAAAGGTGGTTTCTAAAAGTTATAAAAGGCAAAAAGCAGGATTCTTCCCCACCACAGCTTCTAAAGGTTCACAGCACTGCTAATTCCTAGACTTTAAGACCTTTGACCCCAGAACTGTAGCATAATATATCCATGTTGCTTCGAGTCATCAAGTTTGTAATTTCTATGGTATTAATGTTTCCCTAAATTCATAGGTAGAAACTTAATCCTCATTATGGAAGTGTTAATATGTTGGGTCATAAGGGTAGGGCCCTCTTGAATGGGATTAGTGTCCTTTCAAATGAGGCCTGAGGGAGTGGTGTGTCTTTCCTATCAGGCCAAGAGTCAGCGGAAGACACTGGTCTGAATACAAACTAGTCCTCACCAGATTTCTATTCTGTGTCAAGATACAGATTCAGCCCAAAGATCATCAAGAAAATAATAATTATTAGTAGTAATAAGCCATTTCTTTCAAGTTGCTCATTATAGAAAAAGTGTTCTAGGTAACTAAGAAGCAAGAGGTTGAAATATCTCAAAGGAGCTTGCTCATGGTTCCCAATAAGAATACAAGGAAGCCGACTGAGTTCTGTTCATGAATGAAGTCTACTTTAAATATTCCCTTACTCTAAACTGACGAGCTGTACCAACAGTGCCCTGACAGGAAAGCCCAAGCGAAGCACAGCAGAGTATCCAGAAGCGATGCTTCTCAGAGGTAGGGTACTACCTCCTGGGGACAGTGTTGGCAGCAGTTTTCAAGTCCTCCTAGACAGGCCATGCTTTGCTGACCTGTCCCTTTTTGGCCTTCTCCTGGGCTTTCATGGCTTTTTGAGTTGTTGTATGTATCTATCTTTTTAAAAAATTACACTAATTTATTTACTCTGTATGAATGTGTGTGTGCTTGCTCATGTGAGTCTGTGTTCATGTGAACATGTGTGCCACAGTCCACATACAGAGTTGGATTTCTTCTTCTATCATGTGGGTCCCAGGGATTAAATTCAGATTGTCAGGCTTGGTAGCAAGCATCTTTACCCGCAGAATCATCTTTCTTGCCCTTGTTACCTATTTTTCAATCAGTTTTTAAGTTACTGTTTTTTGAGGCCATTGAGGTAGTGAAAGAAGTGGACCCCTTCCAAATTATTGTACTTGTAGGTCTTGATATGGAGCCCAGGCTGGCCTTGAGTTTACAATCCTTCTTACACCTAATGAGTGCCATTGCATTTGAGTATTACATGATCTTGAGAAGACTTTTAGTATCATGGGGCTTTATTGTCTTATCTGTAAAATGGGGGCAATAATCTACACCTAAAGTGTACAAAATAGCCTCATATTAGCTCAAAGGAACTGCATGTTGTCTTATACTGGACCACCAAGCAAAGCTTCCTAGGTTAGGATGTGCCCACAATGTGTTTTCCTGAAGCTGCTTACAATTAGAAACAAGTATCCCAGTCCCTTCCCAGGGCAGAGATGAGGTTCCAATGAGACATAAGTGTAACAATGTCATTTAAGCTCATTGGATGGATTATTGCACCAGGGAAATGGGCTGAAAAAGCACAAGGCCCGTGGCAAGGAAAGCTCTGTCCAGCTTGGGAAGGAGGACCAGGGAGGGCAGGGGCCTTGCTTGGGAAGGAGGGCCAGGGAGGGCGGGGGCCTTGCTTGGGGCGGAGGGCCAGGGAGGGCAGGGACCTTGCCTTCTAGCTCCTTTTTGGCCTTCTCCTGGGCTTTCATGGCTACAAAGTCCTGAGCCATGTTGAGAACATATATATGTTCCCGGCTGCCGATGGCCTTTAGCAGGCAGAGGAGGGCAGAGGGTGCACTCCGAGCAAACAGCGTGTCCAGGCTGTCGAACACCACGCCTCTGAAGCAGTCACTCAGCTGCAAGCAGACAGAAAAGGGTTACTTCAGCCTGGAGATTGGCTGTTGTCTATGGAGAGAAGGCGGCTTGTTCTTTTCTCAGGCTCTGCATACCCACAGGTCTCCAAAATAAATGAAACCAAAGTCCAGGCACTGACATGAAATGAAGGAGCTGGTTTTATAGAACTTACTGGTCCCTCCAAATGTAAATGAAGACCAAGTACCTAGTCTTGGCAGGTGACTGGGGAGTGAAGGGTTAATTTCATCTCCACGTGTAGAGAATAAAGGCACAAAAAGAATGATAAAGGTCTAGAAAGACCCATGAGGTGCGTGAAAACAAGCTACCTGAAATCAGCTTTAGACTTTCTCCCCCAACCCCCCCCCCCCACACACACACATGCACACGCGCACACACAAAAAATGTGACCTAGTGTAAGAAATGAAAGCAAAATACAACTCTTAGACCTCCTAGATCTTGCTGGTCATGACTGCAGAGCAGCTATGTACATTTTTCATGTGCATACTACTGGAGGTCAAACCAAGGCCTTGAGAAAGCCAGGTGGGCTGAGCAGCAACTCCTGTCCTCTCAAGTTCTGGAAATATTCATCACATTGGTTTTGACCTTAAAAAGAGAAAGTCCTTGAAAAGAATTTAGGACAAAAGGAGATATAAAGTCCATAGACCTTCTAAGCAAAAAGAACAACACTTAGCTCATACAGTAGAAGATTTTTTAAAACTATGCAGGTGACATTATTTACAAGTATATAAAATGTAATTTTGATTTTACATACCATTCTTTTTCACATTACATATTGAAAATATTTTTTATACAGCAATTTACAGAGACCCTGTTTTGTTCTGGAGACAAAATTTTACTATACAGTTCAATCTGGTCTCAAATCCACAACCACTGGACCCAGCTTCCCGAGTGATGGGATTTTTCCTCCATGCCAGCCAAATTCTAACTTTTAACTGCTTATATTATACTTTTTAACCCATCACTCTTTTTGCTCTATCCATCCATCATCCATCCACCCATCCATCACTCATCTACCCATCCATCACCCATCTTTCCATTCATTACCCATCCATCATCCATTCATCCATCCATCCATCAATCTATGTATGCATACATCCATCTCTATAAATTTATGTATTTATTTTGATGTATAATCTAATCCCTGGATCTTTAAAGAATGGCTTTAGACTGCAGGGAAGGCAGGGGTCCTGGGCTAGAGCAGTCAGAGGGATAAGCAAGTGGCTGTTGAGAGTGAAGAAGCTTGCTTTTCCTCATTGAGACCCATGGGCTCTGAGATGCTGAGGGTGGCTGATGGCCTAGCATCTCAGCTCTCAGCATGGGTTCAGTGTGAAGTTCTAAGCCTGCAGTTTTGAGTGGGTGGGTGTGCACACACCTGTATCCGCTCAGCCAGGATCTGAACGAGGAGTTCTTCTGGGAGCACACAGCTCATCAGCCCGGTCTCACCTCCGATACTGGCGCTTACACTGAGCCGCCGCTGGGTGGGCCCTACGAGGAGTGGGCTAGAGGGGACCTGATGAGTGGGAGAAGAGCCAGAAGTCAGAACCTAGCTTTGTTTCAACAAATTCAGATGTTGATCCATCCATCCTCTACGTCTCTTATCCTACAAAGACCTACATAGACTTTGCTCTATCCACCTGTCCCATCTATACTTGGATCTATTCCTGTCAGGACCCAGATCTTTATTTAATCCACATTCCCAATATAATACTCAGTTTTCTCTTCTTAGGAACGTCTACAAGCCTGTTCATTGCATCTGCCCATCCAATGCATGACCTCCTCTCTACAAGGACCCTTAACTAACTCTATCCACCTCAGCCACCCACTATGAAACACCCACTGCTTATATAACACGACTCCTAGATGACATGACGGCAAGGCCTGAAGATCCTCAACTCTTCTGCTTTCCCCATCCCATGTCCTCTTAACTCCTCCTCTACTTTGGCTGGGCTTCTCTAACCGATTCCATCAAAACTACCTGGCACGTAGTTCTGAACACATCTCACCCTCTCCAGTGATGACTGCTTCCTGTTTCTCTGTCTCTGAATGAGGGCTTCTACGGGCCAGTTGGAGAAATCTTAAATTATAAACTACGGTTTCAAGTTTTAGTTAGGTCACCAGCATCCTCAACTATCGTTATGCAGCACTGGCTTTCTTGTTCTGACAGTGGAGACATCTGTGCATAGTCTACAACCCTGAACTCCTTACTACTCCCTATAAAACACCTCCCTTCCTGTACACATCATCAGAGCTGTCAAATAAGACTTCCCCCAGTTTTCCTCCTCCATCTCGGTTCTCCTAGCTTTAGCTTTTTTGTTTTTATAAAGACCTTTATCGACCCCAGAGGAAGCCAGTACCATTATCTCTAACATGTAATCCTGCCCTCACCCTTCTGGAATCTCATTTCTTCTTGGGTGGACCCTATATTTCTCCGAGTACCACCTCCTTTTCCTTCTATCCAGCTGCTCGTTCTTTATCCCGAGTCACATATGAGTGCTTGCTGATGGCTTGTAGACACAGATGCTGTCATGAACAAAGGCCTGAGCACAGCTTCCATTTTAGACCTGCTTCCTACTTCTTCCTTCAACGCTCTGACTCACTCCTGACCTTGGGCCTGTCCTCTGACAATCCCTTCTGTCCCTTGTGTTCATACATTTTAGAGGCCTATCCTCTCTTGACTTCATCTATCCACCCACAACCCATTCTTCACTTTCATCTTATGCCTCTGCTTTTAGCACTGCTTTTTTTTTTTTGCTGAGGTGGGTGCTTTAGAGACCGTGTGACTTCTTTATGGCTCATAGTGACTTCCCCTGTAGCCCTGCACCACTCATCTTAGTGGTCCAGCCCTTTATATTCCTTTAGAACTGGTTTGAGCCGTAGGGAATTACTATTATGGGAAACCTAAAAATGGTGGGTTGAATATTGGCTATTTTCTATGGCTCAACTTAATTTCTTTGGTAGCTGTTTTCTGTCACCACTTAATTCCAGATAATTTTCAAGTGGGACTATTTTCCTCATAAAAGTCTTCATCAGTGCCGCTTGAGCATGAGACCTTGCTTTCTTCACTTTACCTCTCTGGCATCCAGCTGGGTGCCAAGAACTGGAAAGTACTGGGTGGGTTCCAGATGACTAGATTCTAGTCTCTGAAGGAGTGGCACAGGGACAGCCACAGAGACAGAGGGTGCCAAGGAGGAGGAGGGAAGATCCTGAGTCTCTTCCCAGGGATCCCTACATACCTGTGGTGTTTCAACTTGGTGCAGATGATGCTGCTTCTGAGACCCAGACCAGTGGCTATCTGCCTTGCCTTTGGGGAGCATCACGCTCCCACGCACACTCTTTGAAGGTTTAAATTCCTGGGTCACTAGAGTGAGCTCTGAGGTGAACTTGCCCAGGTTTTCAGTGCTTAGCCGTGCTGGTGCCCCAACATTCTGGGTCATCGAAGATTCCTGAGCTTTTAGGAAAAGGTGGAATTTTAGTAAAAGTCAGCTTACAAGATGAAGGAAATCACGGTGCGGACTGTACATTGAAGCCTGTGTACCCTCTTATAGAATACTGAACTGTCTCTCATACATCTGACTGACAGGGGACGAGGAAGAGGCTCCACCCCCAAGCATTGGATGATGGTTCACTTGAGGTGTGGGCTCTTTTCTGCTTGCATTAGTGGCTTCTTTTTATTGTTGTGATAGAATACTGTGACCAAAGGCAACTTATAGACAAAAGTATTTATTTTGGCTTATAGTTCTGAGATGTAAGAGTTCCTTATGGAAGGGAGACCTGGCAGCAAGTAGCAGGAACAGGAGCTGGGAGGCCACATCTCACACAGGAAGCTGAGAGAGCAAGCTGAAAGGGGTACAGGGCTCTAGACCCTCAAAACCTGCCCTCTGTGACATACTTCCTCCTAAAGGTTCAAAACCTCCCCAAACAGCATCACCAAGTGGGAACCAGGTGTTCAAATATCTGACCTATGAGGGGTATTTCTCATTCAAACTACCTCACTTACCGTCCTTCCCATAGCTTCTGCAATGGTCTGTGCCGGCTTGCTTTCCCAGCCCAGAGGCCAAGAATTTCTTGAATTGTTTGAGCATAAGGTTTTGCCTAGGAACTCTGACACCTGACCATTTGAGATTTGGGGCAGTGGTGAGGCCAAGAGGTAACTAGGGCAGAGTTCTTTCTGCTCTCAGCAGAGCCAGCTCAGATGACAAATGAGGAGGGCAGAAAGTGTGTGATAGGAAATATGACTATTCATACAGTTAACTTCTTTCTTTTGTTCCTGACCGCTAACCTCTCAGCTCCCTGCTGAGAGACTTTCTAAAGCTTCAGTTATTTAAAATCTACCTAGAAAGACTCTTGCTGGAGGGCATCTGCTGCCTCTGAGCTCCAGCCTTCTGATTCCCCTTGCCTGACATATTTGCTCTGTTCTCATTGTGCCCCCTGGGATTCTGTCCTCAAAGATGGACTAGGCACCCCTGGTTCTCCATCCCTGGGTGGAGAACACATCTCTTCTCCAAAGTAGCCTCTGTGGCTGTCTAGCTCTTGGTGAGACTCAGACTCAATGTTCCTGTCAATCATCTCAGCAAGTAAGTCTCCAGAGTTCCCTCCAGCTACATTTCACTCTGGCCTATTGTTTCCTGCAACTTTGTCCTCCCCTCTCCCAGGATTTAGGAGTATGCAGAGAGCAGGCATGTTGTACCTGATGGGGGAATATGGAGGCTGAAGTCCCCTGGTGGAGTAGCCATGGGTGGGATGAGTTCTGGAGCAGTTGGTCCAGAACTTGTTGGTCCTCTGCTCACCATGCCCTTCACCATGCCTGACATCTCTATTCTGCTTGACTCAGCTTCCTCAGAAGCATTGGCCACTAGAATCTCACCTAAGTCTTGACTACTATTCACTGTGGACTCGGCTCTCCTGCCCACCCCTGGTCTTCACTGACCATGCAGTCTGTTTACAGTGCCCACGTGCCTCAGCCTGCTCTCCACTGTACGCTCTACATTTCAACAGGAGCGTCTAGATATGATCTTAGCAAACATTTGAATTAGAAGGCATGGCTTCCTTTCTTCTCTCTCCCATGTCTTGGTCATAATGTTACCTCTGTCCCCTTTACTGCTCTAAACAGTGACCCAAAACACCACTGTCCTAGTTAGGGCTTTTATCACTGTGACAAAACACCATGACCAAAAAAAGCAAGTTGGGGAGGAGAGGGTTTATTGTGCTACACTTTAGCATTGCTGTTCATCACTGAAGGAAGTCAGGACGGAAACTTAGACAAGGCAGGATCCTGGAGACAGGGGCTGATGCAGAGGCCGTGGAGGGCGCTGCTTACTGGCTTGCTTCCCCTGGCCCACTCAGTTCATCTTTTTATAGAGCCCAGGGCCACCTTCTGAGGAATGGCACCACTCACCATGGGCTGGGCCCTCTGTCACCGATCACTAATTGAGCAAATGCTGGATGTCATGGAGGCCTTTCCTCAACTGAGGCTCCTTCCTCTCTGATGACTCCAGCTTGTGTCAAGTTGACTCACAAAACCAGCCACTACAACCTTTCACAACAATGCATATAATTTAAAAATTTCCACTTGCCACATAAAAGTAAAACATCAGCTAAAATGGTATATTTCATTTAAACTATTACGTGACAATGGATAGTTCAGTTTGCAAGCCAAGCATAAAAATTGGTAGTGTTGTTGCGAATTCTTCTGTCCACTCTTCATCCTCAGGGGTCCAGTGTACACTGTGCTTTTATATGTCACCTAAGCTTGAACTAGCCACAGATCAAGCACTCAGTAGCTTCTGGAGCCTAGTGGCTTCTGCTTGGCATAGGCAGGCTTGAAATTAGATATCTCATTCCAGCCTGCTAGCTGTAGCATGCAGCAAATTCTGGTTAGGGCCTAACCCTTCCACTGAGGCTCCCAAAGACATCAGGAACCGATGTAGGGCTCATTTCCTTGTGGCCTTCAGCAG
>JARWLC010000008.1:109994940-110312440 GCA_033318265.1 Phyllotis vaccarum | reverse complement strand
GATCCCTAGAAGAAAAAGAGCAAGAGAGCTGGAGTCAGAGGCAGTGATGTCACAGACAGCAAGGCCCTAGAAGAGATTGCTCTTCCAGCTTTGAAGATGGAGGCTGTTGCCCTGAGCCAGAAATGTGGGAAATATTTCTAGAAGCTAGAAAGGACAAGAAAATGGACTTCCTATTAGTGCCTCCCAAAGGTAATACAGTCCTACTGACCCACTTAAGACTTAGGGCCTCCAGCTCTGTTAAGAGGTAAATCCCTGCCTCTTGGTGGCTGTTACAGAGGCAATATCAAATGGATAAATTATAAATCATAAGTTTGACACTTTTTCCTCATGAAAAATGGCAGATTGTGAATATCTTTTCTAAAAATGTGTGTGGTATCTACGTACATGTACACCCATCTTGGCATGTGTGGAGGCTAGAGTTTGACCTTTATATCTCTTTTCTGGTCTGTAGTTTGAAGACAGGGCCTCTGTTTATGTATCTGTGATCATTCTGTATGCTGTTCTTCAGATGAAACGCATTGGCCCTGACCACAGCTGGCATTGCAACAGTTCCTTATGGAAGTGACATGGCATCTCTGATCATGAATAGGATCATCAATCCTATTCAGGACTGTCACATACCTGACAAGGGTGTCCCATGGATGATAATGGCGATGCCCTTTCGGTTCTTGGCCAGGCGGCCTTCTGCAGAAATGTCAATGCCTAAGTGGCGGGCAATTGCCTTGCTCACTGGGTTGCTTTCCACCTCTCCAACCTCCTCTGCAGAGTGGCTGTCTGTGCTCTGGATCTTGTCGGCTGTAAATCCAAACTACATGTGAGTGTACGCACGACTGTGCACCCCAAAATTTACATAGGTACCAACAGAGACGGGAATAATGTTTTCTTTCAAAATACTCTTGTTTCTAAAATGCCCAGTGCTGCAGCAGTCCCCACCTGTGGTACTGAGGATTCCTCATTTGGCTAATAACAACGTGTCTCTACATTTTAAAATGGAAAAAAAAAGATTCATTCACTTAAATTGTACTTGGAGGATATAAAAAGGGTTAAAAAGGATGGGAATGTGAAGAGGAGTCTGGAGTTGGCTCTAGGAGATTCAAGACATATCTGAAGACAGGGGCAGAGTCAGGATTGTGGATTGGGGAAATGGTACCATAAAAGGTCAGAGACCACTCAGGCAGGGGTGAGTTGAGCCAGTTTGGGTAAACATGAGGCATGTCACTGGATCTCTGCCTTTTTCTTGGGGCTGTCTTTGTGTTCCCTGTCTTTAACTCAGGTCTCAGAGAAAGTGAAGGTCAGAAAATAGATCCATGCTGGCGGGGGTGGGAGTGGGATGGAAGTGAAGGGTTTCTTAATGTTTTGATCAGAGGGACATTTGGAAGAATGCCCTCCATTTCCTCAGAGCATTTCTTTAAACATTTCCCATTTGGCTATACGTTTAGCACTAAGGGATGAGGTCTTCCATAGTGTAGTTAGAATGCCAGTGACTGTAGCACATGCTGAGCTCGTGTCTCCAGGTTTCTGTGTTCATAGCACAATGTGAGCGCATGGTGGGTGGGAAGCCACTGCAGGAGGCTCAGAGTACCCTTTTAATGAAGAAAGGTATCCAGAGATCAAACAACCCTTTCATTTCTGCCTACACAGAACTTTCCCCTGCCGCAAGGCTCAGTTACTTTGGAATGTTAGTTTTTCAAGGCTTTCTTCATCCTCATCCTCCTCTGGGAAGCTTTTGGATTCAGCCAAAGGATGCCGCTCTTCCAGGTTGGAGGTGGCAGAGATCGCTCGGCTAAGTGATGTCCTCTTGGTGCTGGCGGAGGTTCCCTGGTCTGATGGCATCTCTTCCTCTTCTGCAGGGGAAGCAGAGGATGAAAACACACGGGAAAGAGTTAGGCGGGGGAGCAAGAGAGATGGGGAGAGAGACAGGGAAAGAATGGTTATGCTGACCAGCACCCTGTACTATCTACCAGTCCTAAAGACCAAGAACAATGAACAGTGCCGCTAATGCTTCCTCTGGGTAGCGTTTCTGCATTTAAATGTGTTTAGATATTAAAAGTATACATTTGTCCAGAAAATTTGGAGAATTCCCATGAGTTCCAGATTACAGTTTAAATTATATAAAAAAAGGAATAAAGACTGAGCTGGACACACAGTGACAGAGACTGAAGCTGGTCTTATAATTGCCAGAACAGGAGAGGCGCTGTGCCACAGATATTTAATTTTCAGGTTTTAGACCATGTGGAGACTGTTCCATACACAGCACCCTGGAGCCTGCTTCCTTCCGCTTCCGCTCTTGGCTTCTCACCAATGTTGCCCATGCCGTTGTTAGGTGTGTCTGACACCTGTCAGACCAGCACCCGCATTATTGTCCCCTCTTCCACAGCACTGCAGTCTGGGACAACACGAGGTGACCCCCTCTAACCTGGGAAAGTTATCTCTTTTGTTTAGAATTGAGATGTGGCTGGAAGCATCTACCCTCTTAGAGAAGTCAGAGTCTCCAGCGTGAGAGCAGCATGAACCAGTGTTTAGTGAGCATCCAGCCTGGATTCCCCTCGGACCCAATGGCCCTGGATCCAGAGCATCTCCCACTGGGATAAATGAAAAAAAAAAAAAAAACCAACTTGTAACTTTACGTGTATGGACTTCAAGAACGAGGCTCTTGTCTGCCTCCTCAAGGTCCTTTGTACATGGCAGGCTCAGTGTCTCCTGAGGCTGCTGGACAGGCTTCTGACTTCAACTGTCTCTTCGACAGTTCCTGAATGTGAGCTCTCCAAAGGGAAGAGTCTTAGGCCATTTATCTTCTTTCCAGCCCTTCAGCTCAGCACTTGCAACAAAGCGGGTAATATTAAACATTTCTGTCTCCCTACATGCATACGCTAAACCCTTAACCCTTCAGTGTCTCAGAAGGTGACTTTATTTGAAAATAAGCCCTTTAAGTAGGTAATTAAGGCTTCCAGGCCATCATCTAGGTATGTCCTGATTTAGGTATCAGCATTGAAGAGATTCGGACAGAGGCCCACAGTGGGAAAGCAAAGGAGGAAGAGAACTATCCACAAGAAGATGGGTTTTAGAAGGTACCAACCCCAGTGATACCTCGATCAACTATATCTAAAACTGCGAGAGCCACTTGCCCTGTAACATTTGTAAAAAACAACTCCAACAAGGAACTGGTGCTGAACACTGGTCAGAACACTGAGCGGAGAGGCAGTCTTTCCCGCAAGCCTAGTGAACATTCTCTGACTGGCTTCTCTTTCCTTGAGAGACCAGGAGGCAGGAGGAGGGGATTCCCTCGGGACCATTAATTCATCTTGCTATAAATGGTTTCTAGGGACCTGGTTCTCGTGCTCATTGGTAAGTCCTTTATCCACTGAGCTGTCTCTTCAGCCCTTGTCTAGTGGAAGATGTGTGTATGAAGAGCAGGACTACACATGTGAGGATTGCTAATAGAGAAGAGAGTGAGGCTATTCTGGAATGAGGGGCAGAGAAGCAGAAAGGAGATGGTACAGTGTCACCAGCCATATAGGCCTACAAGTCAGAAAGGGGTCCATTTTGCTCAAGTACACAGAGAGGCTAGAGATGAGATAATACAGGGCTGCTGAGCCAGAGGGGAGATGATGGTGAGGTGACAGAAAAGCTCATGGTGGCTCTTGAGGACCATGGAAGGGCTGTTCTTTTTAAAATGTCAGTCTCCTCACTGGCCTTGCCACTTGAATATGTTAGGGCATCAATTTCCACCTTGTGGGAGACATTATCTAGGCATGCCCACAGGAAGCAGTGGCATACAGTGATTTCTGTCAGTTAAGTACAGGAAGATTTGAACTAGAATCCTGGTTCTTCTATACACAGATGTGTACTTAGACTCTTTTTGCTTCAGTTCCTGTGCAAATCTCTTTCCTAGCACACATTCTTCTATCTATATTCACTGTTTTTAAGTCTCAGTACTCCAAGACTCTAGTGATGTACCCAGCTGGATCCTTAACACAAAAACCACAGGACCTATATGGTAATGGTCTTAAACAAGATACAGCAGGCACCTGGTACTTGGCAGGTACTCAGGAGGTGGCTGGTTCTATGGCAGGGGTAATTCGAAGGGAATGAAGCAACAGGCAGACCCCAAGGTAATTCATGCTGGTTCTCACCATTTTCCTGTGCCATATTCTCCATGTATTTTGCCTTCATCTGTTCTTCTTTTGACCTCTTCACCTCCCTAAAGTAATCATAGATCTCCTGGGGCAGCTTTTCCCCTGGGTTCCGGGGAGGCAGCAGCAGGGTGTTGTAGGAATCATAGCCCTTCAGCTGCCGCAAGATCTGTTAAGGGGAGAATGAGAACTACTGTCGGCCTCTTTGGAGGCTTCCTCTTACTTCCGGGCTTCATCAAAGTTCTGCTTCTACCAGAGGCTGAGATATATAGAGCTGGTTAGTAGGTTTCACATGGTGGGGCCCTTTAGAGAGGTCTAAAGGTAGACTCCCACCCTACATTTACAGGAATTCAAAATCCTTATTTTGATCCATACACACTCATGCTGGGAGACAATTTTCTTCTTTTGTTGAAAATAGCACACATGTATTTTTTTTCTAATAACAAACATAAAATTATATTATCCACTCTGAGGTTGTCATTCTTAAAAAGTACAGTGGCACATAACCTAGTGAGAGGGATTTATCTGAAATGTGAGAAATGTGTGATTAGGTGATTTTGTCATTGTTTGAAAGCCAAGATGACTATGATGTCATTGTTAACTGAAATGTTGTACAATGCTGGACTGTATAGAGGTGAACAATATATATTTTCCTCTTTATAAATAGATAACACAGAGAAAATTGGTAAAATGACATTGTGTGTATGTATTAAAGTATTTAACAGACAAATAACATGATTTTAGTATATAACATCTTGGCACAATTACACTATGTTTTAATGTATTTAAGCTTTAAATATCATTACAAACTTTCCCCTCTTAAATTGGGCAACCCTAGAGTGTCTGTTAAAGGCAACAAAATAAAGTCGTTAAAAGCATGTACATCTATAAGATGACTTATCTTCATGACTGACTGTTTTGCTATGTGGGCCTTTCCCATGATCATGATCACCGCATTTAGTTGTTTGGATGTCAATCATCCATAAATCAAGAAAAAAGAAGATTCAGAGAGAGGGGACAGGGGAGGAAGGAGGGAAGGAGAGACAGAGAGAAACACACACACACACACACACACACACACACACAGAGAGAGAGAGAGAGAGAGAGAGAGAGAGAGAGAGAGAGAAAGGGAGGGAGAGAGAGAGAGAGAGAGAGAGAGAGAGAGAGAGAGAGAGAGAGAGAGAGAGAGAGAGAGAAACACTGTATTTTCTACTAGGTACTGGAGGCTGGAAGAAAGTGTCATAGTTTTCAAGGGCTAGATGAGACAGAATTCTATAGCTAGTAGAAAGAATTCTCAAGAATGAGAGAGGAAATGGAGACATTCTCAGATGAAGAAAAATGAAAACTTTTCCAGCAAACCTTCTTTAAAGAACTAATAGAGAGATGCGGCTGTAAATTACAATGGCGATATTATGAGAGTGTCATAATGAAACTCATTATTCTGTGTACTAACTGGAAACTGATAATAAAAAGAATAACTAATAATGTATCTGCAGGTGGAAATAAAATAGTAAAAAGAAGCCTTGAAATATCAGAAAGGAAATGTTAAATAGTGGAAAGAATAAAAAAATAAATGTTTTTATTCCCGTGTGGTTTTTCTAACAAAAATAATAATGTCATCTTCTACAAGGAAATATTCAAGACAGTTGTATTAAAAAGACGTGGGTGAACCCCAACTGGCCATGAGAACTTCGATAGACATCATATAATGTGTGTAGCAATAACTAAAGAAGCTGTATGAAGAGATATACTCAAAAGTGGTCCAGGTAAATCGAGATGGATGCTAAACAGCATTGGAAGGACCAACAAGAAGGTAGCAGAAGCAGACAGAGGATAAAAACCCAAAACAACAAAACCAAACAGCAGATGTGAGCCCTAATATGTCAACAATTACATTCAATGCGAATGCTGTGAAAATGAAAACTGGGGGCAGAGACTGGTATAGTGCGCACGTCTTAAAATTATCTATTCGTGTGTGTAGGTTTGTGTGTGCACACATACACACATACATGCAAATGTGCAGATGTGTATGTTTGTGTGTATGTCTGTGTGTGCCCACATACATGCAAATGTGCAGAATATAGGCTGATATTCAGTATCTTTCTCAATAATGCTCCACAATATTTTTTTGACTCAGGGTTTCACTAAATCTGAAACTTAACAATTCCGCTGATTGATTCTAAGAAATCCCCAAGAAATCCCACCTGTCTCTGCCTTCCCAGTGCTAGGATTACAGGTGTAATGCCTTTTTTTTTTTTTTTTTTTTTTTCACATGGATGCTGGGGATTAAATTCATTTTGGTCCTCATGCTTTAAGAAGTGACCTTTACTAAATTCATCTCCCCAGTTTGTATTTTCTAAATGTCCCAATTAAAAGAAGTCTATAAGAAAGTAATTTCAAATATAATGGCAAGTTGTCACATGTAGTTCTTTACTGTGCAAATATTAGCCATGAACACGCATTGGATTTCTAAATTTTAAAAATATGCACATTGAAATCACAAAAAAGCAGTAAGTTCTCATGGAGATAGAGAGCAGCAGGAGGAAAAGTCCACAGAGAAGGGATTGGTAAATTGACAGGAAAGGAGGAAGGAAAGGTGGGGGGGGGGAAGCTACTGTAGACAGGGGGATGCTGGTCAGGGGTGGGGCCTGCCGAGTCAGGAAGGGCGCTCACCTTTTCTTCTAAGAGATACTGCTGGTCAAATTCTAGGGAATAAAACTCAATGGGGAAGTTGCAGGGGTTCCTCACAATCACATCCGCCTCATCCCCTGATGCATAAGGCAGGAGGGGCCCCAGTTCCAGAACTGAAGGGCTGAATTCCAGGCGTGGCTCCAGGCCTTGGCCCTGTGCCAGAAGTACCAGCTTCTGAGTGCTCTGGCCAATATGAAACTGCAGCGATTGGCTGTAGAACTTCTAGAAAACATGGGAACAAAGCAAATATTTTCCCCTCTACAACACACAATATAAAACTGAGAACCACCAGAGGGACGAAAGGAGACATGTTTCCTACAGGGCTGTGAAAGAGCAGCCACTGTAGTGGGACGCTGTGGGAGGCGGGACTGACCACTTAGAGCAGGCCTATCTGTCATCTTCCGGCGGGTCCCACTCTCTGTCACTCTGGGCCTGAGGCTGTCAATGCCCATGGATAACAGAGAGTATAGTAGAAAAGCCTGGCAAGTCACATCTTCTGGGATCACTGACATCACCGATGACTGTCAGGAACACGGTAAGCACCCCACCTCCCCTGCTCCATAGTGATGTTTCCCTCATTCAGAAGTGAGAAGAATCCAAAACCAGGATGAGGATTGCTCAATTCCTAATACCACAAAGGAAAACAAAATAAGATGAAGCCCAAATCTTGTGAACCCTTGATACTCTTGAGAACAGCAGGCAAGTCACTAATTTTCTTCTAAAGCACGGGAAGCCACACGTGCTAGTGCACACCCTTGTAATCCAGCAGATGCAGAAGGTCAAAGGCAGTCTTAGGATACATAGCGACACATAGTGATACATAGCGGATACATTTCTGTGGAACCCAACAGAAATCACCAAAGGAGGGGCAGGTGGAGGAGGGGCAGGTGGAGGAGGGGCAGATGGAGGAGGGGCAGGTGGAGGAGGGGCAGGTGGAGGAGGGGGAGGCAGAGGGGAGGATGGAGAGAAGGAAGGAGCAGGGAGGGAAAGAGACCAGAGAGAGGAGTTTCAGCATCAGCAGCATTATTGGTAGACTTTGATAGGTAGGAACACAGGCTTCATTTTAGAATGAAATATGAAGTTATTTACTTTTCTGCGCTTTCCCACTGCGGATTCTGAAACATTTCTTCAAGGCTATTACCAGGAAAGTGGGAGTTAGCCATATATTGTATAAAGTTCACATAGATTTTTTTTCTTATAAAAGGGTGGAATATATGAGGCATGGTGGTGCATGCCTGTAACCCCAGTACTTGTGAGGACAAAGGTTGGGAGTTCAGAGCCACCTTGGTGTTACTTAGTGAGCTCCAGGCCATCCTGGGCTACATAAAGCCCTGTCTTTGAAAACAAAATTGAAAGGAAAACACCATTCAGATGTCTTTAGCTTTGAATAAAAGTTGTCATGGTGAGACTTCTTGAGATCCTCTCTGGTTCTAGGATTTTATTATGTTTGCCATTCTCCCCGTTAGGAGTGACTTTGAACTTGTGGCATTTATAAAAGAGACATGTATCAGCCTCAGGGAGGCTTTCTGCCAAGCAGTACTGACTACTGTGGTGACTGATGGTAGGAGTTAATAGTTATTGGGTCATTGATAATACATAGGGGAGTGTGATGTGTGCTCCATTCAGTGTTTAAATTAATCTTCAATACTAGCTTATCAGAAATCCCAGTGTCCGGTTGCTTTTAACTTCTGATCTGTTAGAAGGTAAGCACAGTGCATATTGGCTCTGTCACCTGATTCCCTAAGTGACAGAGTCTCCACAAGGTCTCCAATAATGAAACATTAATACTTTGGCAGTTGCAATGTTTGAAAACTAAATAGGATTAAAAAAAAAGGCAAAAACAGTTATGTCAGTTAAAATGAGACTTTTCTACTGAGTAAGTTTTAATATGAAACTTATGAAATTTCAACCCCCACGTTCTTGAGCTTATTGGATTTCAGAATTGCAATAAGGAAGCTCTGATATGAGAATATGATTGTTTTTATGTTACCTCTGAACAGGCTGAGGCTTAGTCAGACAAGTGATTTGTTCAAAGAGCCACAGTCTGTAAATATAGAGGCAGAATGCAACTGATACCACCCACATTGCTGTGAAAGTTGATGTTACTCAAGGCTGCTGAGTCCAACCCACTGGACTACACAGCAAGCAAGTGAACTTGAAGAACATGCCATATGCGGAACGGGAGGCATGAGTCTCAGGCAAGCCTGGGCTTTGACCTCAAAGAGACCCAGAAGGATGATCTCTGCAAAGGCTCATATTTTTACAAGCTTACCTCTTCTTTGGGCATGAATTTCACTTGCACATTGGCCCTCTCACCAGGATCTAAGACTCCAGAAGTGGGTTGGATCTCAAAGATGCGAGACTTTGGAATCATCTCAGCCCGTAGTTTCCGTCTTAAATACTTTGGCATGTGTTTATCCATCTGGGTTATAACAGCAGACAATTAGATCGTTCACACGGTAAACAAATCTATTCACCACTCACATGAGCTACATTTCCTCAATGCTTTCCAGGCATCAGGGAATCTCATTGGAAGCAGAAGGGAAGTAAGGTTATACCCAATGGCAAGGCCTGAGTACCAGGCTTTGGGACTGGACAATGGCTAAAACTGAGAGTCTTTCAACAGGAAGTTAAAATGATAGGAGGAGAGGCGTGGAACCCCAACTCTGGCTAATGTAGAGATGGAGAGAAGAGAAACACAGTTCACCTTGTTAGTAGGCTGTGGGGTGTAGACAAACCAGTCACAAGGAACTTGAAGAGGGTTGGATAGCTGGATGGTTTCCACCATACACTGTCCACACTGAATTGTAGAAAATTCTACTTTGTTGCAAGACAGGGTCATACTTGGAATGGTCACAGTGGCTTTGAGGCAGAGGTGAAAAGTTGGTCCTCCAAACACCTGGAATGGACAGAAATTATGGTTACCATGTGGCATGGGGTTAGAAACAACAACAGCACCATGCTGTCTCTCAGGCTGGAGAAGTAGCTCAGTGACAGACATCTTCCTTAGGAGGCTCAGAGCCCAGCTTTTGAACACCAGTACTGCATCATCTTGGGGTCCTCAACAGGCTTGGCTGGGACCAAGAGGGTCATGTAGGCCCAGTTGTGCAGCATACCTTGATGGGAAGAACGACTTCTTTGTTCCCCACAGGAAGATTAGCCCCTTGTGGGTCGCATCTCACTTCAAATGTTTCTGTCTCACAGTAGGGCAGATTCTTTACACGGTCTAGCTCAGTGCTGAAGCCTAGACCAAGACAAAGGAAATTTTTTTTTCATGACAAGGAAAACAGCACAAAGAAGCTGCTGTGCACAGCAGGCCTTCTGGGATAGGCTGACCAAAGTGTCACCGAATAGCCCAGAAACTCCTTCAGCTGAATGAACAGCAGGAATGCTGTTCTAGAAGGACGGGGCATGCAGATGGGCTCCTGGTACCTGTATCATGAAGAACATGCTTTTCTGCATGGAAGGACACAGGAAAGTGACTGGTGTTGGTGATTTTGATGATGTGGGTTCGGACATCACCAAGCACGATGTAGCCGAAGTCCAGGATGTACTCTGGGAGCTGGACTCTGAAAGAGTTAAGGAGCTGTCCTTACTAGTTGCTTTCAAGCCTAGAAGGCCACTTCTGCAAGTAGGAGAGAGCATGAGTTCTCTCCTATGCACAAATTTGTTTTTCCAGAGTGGAGAACAGCTAAGGGCCACCAGAAGAGTGACTAGAAAACTCCATGCATCTTTCAGAAGTCCACATGTATGTGGCCATTATCCAGCAACATGTTTAGTGTGGATGCCCATGAACCTAAAATGAGGGCCTGTCTGTCGGATGGATGTGCTATTCTGGCTTTAAGATCCAGAATTACCTGGTTGGCTTGATTCGAGGGATGGCAACTCACAGGAAATGCATGGCTTTCAGTCCTGGGTGATCGATTAGTTTCTCAGGACACACATGCACACGCACACGCACACGCACACACACACACACAAAACTGCTTTGCCACACTCTGACACAAAGGCAACACAAACACAAAAGTGCCTTTACTTGGCTATTTTGCGGCGACTCCGTTGGCTGAAGTAGGGATCATCTGTGGTACTGTTGGAGACTGCCCTCTGGTGTTCCAGGGCATAGTCTTGGACTATAAGCCTCTCTACTTCCATCTGGAGAGGAGCACTTAGCTGGAGCAAGAGGAAAAGCAGTGGAGAAGATTATTCTAGAATATGTATGCTCTTTATGTATTGTTGGTAACATATTTTTTCCACAAAGGGAAAACTAGTTGCTCTTTTTATTCTTTCTATGTTTGAAATGTGTAGCGAGTAAAGATTAGCTTCACAATGAAAAATTATCATGCACTCATAAATGAGAAAAGGTCTTTTAAAAAATCTTTTAAGAGATTTGTTTATTTTACATGTATGAGTGTCTAGCCTCATATATATATTTGTGTGTACCACATTTGCTGTGGGACTATGTTCTGATACATATTTGTCCCTCCTACTGGTTTAATAAAATGCTCATTGGCTAGAAGGCAGACAGGAAGTATGGGCGGGGCTACCAGACTAAGGAAACTGGGAACAGGAAGAGTAGAGCAGAGACGCCAGCATAGGGAGACAGCAGCAGGTGCAGAGTAAAGTTGTTGAAATGCGGCTTTGAGAAAAGGTACTGAGCCGCATGGCTAACCATGGGTTAGTTTAAGAATTAAGAGTTAGCAGGTTATGTGACTGAGCCATAGGCTGATCACCATGATATTAATGTAAGCTTTTGTGTGATTATTTGGGGCTAAGTAGCAGTGGGGCTGTGAGCGGCTCTGAACCTTGGAACTAGACCAGAAAGTCTGGGCTAGAAACTTCATATTATACATATATGTGCCTAGTGTGGTATCTATGTGGTTCAGGAGAAAGTGTCAGATCCCCTAGAAGTGGAGTCAGGGATGGTTGTGAGCCACTATGGGTGTTGGGATGTGAATTTGGATCCTTTGGAAGAGCAGTAAGTGAACTTATCTTGACATGGGCTGGCTAGGTGGCTCAGCAGGTAAAGAGGCACTTGCTGCCAAATGTGATGACCTGGTTTCAATCCTTGGGGAAAGGAAGAACTAACTCCTAAAATCTGTCCTCTGACTGCCTCACTCACTCTGAGACACATGCACTGTCCCCTTACAAATAAGTGTGTAATAAATATTTTTTTAAAATAAAAAAGTCTCAAGAAAACAATCTTAAGCACCACAGACCAACTGTGTATTTTTTTCTGCTCGACTTTAGCTTCAGTGGACATTTTTATATTCCTGTGCAAGGATACAAAGGTAGGATGTTCTGCACCCAGTTCTTCTGTTAAAGTTTTACTTATATGAAGATGTGTGTCTGTGGTTATGTGCACTAGAACCCAGAAGTCCACAGAAGCCAGAGGCATTGGATCTCCTGGAGTTAGTGCTATCTACAGAGGAGTTTCCTATTTGGAGGCTAGTGTTAAATGTGGACTCATGACAGTTCTGAGTGCTGAGAATAAGTGCTCAGCTGTAGATGAGACATCAATGACATATCCCCTTACAAAGGCTCAGGGGGCATCTTGGAAGAGGAGATTGAAAGAATGTACGATCCAGAGGATAGGGAAGAGTGCTGTGAAGGGTTGGCTTCTGGACATAACATAGTTGTTAAACACATGAACACAGACTTTCACGAGATCAAGTCAGTTTAAAAAATCCAGCATGGAGTAGGGAGGGATTCCCAGTACCACACTCCTTTCTGAGCAGCTAGTGGTAATTGATGGCTGCTAATGGAGGGAGATTTTTCTTAGGGCGTGGTGGATATTGGTAGGATACTCAGTAGATAACCTCATATATATAAACATATGGGCAGCTCTAATTGGACTTGGTTGGTTAAAAAGGGCTGCAACTTGAGAGGGAGATGAGAGGTATGTTGGGGTATTTCAACAGCTGCAAGTCATATGGGGGAGCTGGAAAGGGTGCGTGGGAAATACATATGTGACTAAATTGTAAATGTACATGAAATTTTCAAAAAATAAAAGGAAGCAATTTTATGATCAATAATGGACCATCTCGACTCATTTCCCTGCCTCCTGTTCCTACCAAAACTTGTTTTTCCTTCTGGGTTTCCTCTCCTAACACAGCCTCGTTCTGATGCATCCAAGTGGAACATCATCCCTACCTCCTTCCACATCCAGCCAATCTGGACTGGATGATCATCAGGTCTGGAATATTCCTTGTCCCCACTCAATTCTCCCTTCATTGTCTGTCATCATCACTGTTGGCACTACAACCACTTCTCACCTAGAATCACCCCAACAGCCTTTAAAAGCCCCTGCCCCTTTACAGCGGCTCTTACTCCACTAAGCCCTGCTCCCTCATAGTCCACAAGACAGCTTCAGGGATCTTTCAGAGATGCAAACTCAATTATGCCATAGCACTTCTGCTTAAGAAACATTTCAGGGACCCACTCTTGCTCTCTTTCCTTGAGGAAAGTCCACAGCTCTTACTGGGTTCACCCCGTTGGTCTCATCTTGCCTTCTTTTATTTTCATGCCCTTCTTTTGCCTTGGCTGCATCTTTTCCCCTCCCATTTCTAGGACGCTCCACGTCATTTCCCCGCCTGTTTTGCACATGCCCTCTTCCTCACACCCATTCTGTGCAAGGCGGAGATGCTCTTACCTCTGCAGTCTCCTCCTCGGGGATTTCCTCAGTTATAATCTCATAGTGATTGACGGACTCACATTTACTGTACTCTTTCTCCATGTTTTTCTTGGCTTGCTCCAAGAAGCGTTCATACTTTTCATTGCCTGTGGGGGGCAGAGGGGAAGGGATCAGCCGGGTGAAGAGATTTTCAGCTTATGGGAGCTGAGAAGGAAACAGGATGCTTTGACACGTCACCTACCTTATTTTCTCTATTTCATGAGTAGGTTGAATTTGCGTCTGAGACCTCTCTGTGTTTAAGGACATGGCACATAAGCTATGAGCTGGTCCTGAAGAGCAGGAGACGTAAGAGGCTTGCTTGGAACTCTGCTCAGTCCTCACACTAAATCTTCTACACCCTACAGTCCATTTCAATGCTGGACAAGCTGAGGCAGCTGCTCACTCTTTCAGTGGTTTTTCACACACTAAGTCCTCCCAATTAACAAAGGACATGTTGGGGTCATTACTTTTAATTTAAGCTGAGTCACAATACCCTTAATGAAGGAGGAAGGAAGTTAGACGAGGGATTTTAGACACTCGATTTTACCAAAAGTCACCACAAATTCGAATGTTTTGAAGGTTAAAGTAGGTCAAGAAATTAAAAAGCCTACTGAGTAACAATGAGAAATAATGACATTGTGGTCAACACCAGTGTTTAATGAGCTCAAATGATGTTCAAATCTGAGCCACTAAAAACTTTCCCGATAACCACACCCTCTGTGTTATGAGGCAAAGCTCTCCTTTCTGACCTTAGCAGCTATCTTTCTGTACCTGCATGGTCCAGATCTACAAATTTAAATATGTATGGATCAAAATTGTTTGGAAAGACAATGTATCGAAGTTGTATAGACTTTTCTCAGTATTATATCTCCTCGCAATTGAGGACAATCCCTGTTTATGCACCACTTCCACTTCGGTTGCATTAGGCATATTAGAGGCTATGGGTGGGCTGAAGCATGTGGAAGGATGTGTATAGGATCCATTTAAGTACCATGCCATTTTATGTGTGGGACTTGTGCATGTGTAGATTTCAGGAGCCAAGGAGGCCCTGGAGCTAGTCCTGGCTGGAATTTGAGGACTGAGGGTATGTGTGGGGCCAGTCATCCTCCTCTGGCTGAAGCTCCAAGTGTAGTGGACTCCCGGCCTTATTAACACTTATGTTATATGAAATACAATACAATGTATTATGAAAACATTTGTTTTCAGGGAGCTGATAATTATAATTCAATGGATGATCTCGAGCTAGTGAGTTTGTCATTTTTGAGGAGGAAGGCTGGGAAGTGGGCTTCAGTTTGAAACACTACAGGGAAAGGGGATTCAAGGAATACAAAGAAGGAAGCCAGTTTCTATTGACTTTAGGTCCTGCACTGGGTCAGGAAGAGCAGGCTAAAAAAGCATCTCAGCCAAGTTTTGGGATTTAGCAAGGCAGCACTGCCAGCTTGGCACAGGAAGATGGCTCTGGAGATCACATAGGGCCAGAAAGGGCACAAAGCCAAATAACTAATAATATGTAACTTCAGCTTTTGATCATGACCCCTGAGTAAAGGTCTGAAGGGTGTGGTTGCTTCCTGTGACAGTTCTATTCTGAGAGTTCCACACCAGACAGTACCCAGACTCCAGCTCTATCTATTATGAAGGAAGAGGGTGTTTTGGGGACAGGAAACTGGGAGAGAAGTTTTAGCTGAAAGGAGTACACACTGGTCCAGATGTCACCACCTCTCCGTTCTACAGGGAGTTTAATGATGGCAGAGCTGGCCAGGAGTCTCAGTTTGCAATGGTCACAGCTTGAGTCAAATTTCACTCCTTTTCCCCAACATCTGGCCACTGAGGCACGACACTGAGGAACATGAGAGAAGATTTTCAAGCCAGTAAAATAGCTAAGCAAAGTGAACAGCTGCTGACCTTCAAGGATGCAAAGCAAAGCTAAAGAAAACACTGGTCGTTCCTGTGCTCTGGGGGGGGGGGGGGGGAGCTACTTCAGCGCTGACAGTACCTCGGAGGTTCCTGTGCAGATCAAGGCTGATCCGGGGAAAGATGCCCTCTCCATACAGAGTGATGTTTTCTGGGTCCAGGTGGGCGATCTGTATCTGGAAGCTTCTTTGAAAGACCTCGGGTATTCCAGGCAAGTAGTAAACTTTCAACACCTGCTCTTTATTTGAGCGGATAAAACCCTATATGGTAGAGAGACCAAAGAGAGCTGGACAGTGTGCCCTGAACTTACGTTTCTTATGTGTGGCTAGACACACCTCCCCTCAGATCTATTCCCATGGTGCTGTAGGAAAAATGACAAGAAAATAGAGGTAGGCAGGCATCAGAGGGACAGGCACTGCCCCAAAGGGGAATACAAGGAACAAATAAGCATTTTTAATGGGTTGTTTCTTTCTTAATGTCTAGTTTTTGAGCTTTGTATATTCTACACACTAGTCCTTTGTGGGATAAATCACTTACCCGTGATATTTTCTCACTTTGTTGGCTGACTATTCAGTTACTTCACATTTCCTTTATCTGTACAGAAGCTTTTAAGTTTCATGAAAACACATTAGTTCATTGATGATCTAATTTCCTGGGCTACTGGAGTCTGATTCAGAAAGTTTTCACCTGTGTCTACCTATAAGTTGAAATAAGCTTTTTTCTTTGAGCAATTTTGTAGTACCAGGCTGGTCTTGAACTCAAAAGATCCATCTGCTTCTGCTTTCCAGTGCTGAAATTAACAGTGTGCGCTACCACACCCTATCAGACTAGCAGTTATTAGAGATCGAGATCTTTGATTTGTCAGATGTTAAATTGTGTGAAGGGTGAGAAATGAGGACTACTTTCATTTTTCTGCCCAATGAAATCCATCTTCCCAGCACTCTCTGTTGAAGATGATATATTTTCTCCGATGTATATTTTAGCATCTTTGCAAAAAAACCAGACAAACTGTATTTGCATGAATTTGTACCTGGGCCATCAATTCTATTCTGTTCATTTTTGTCTGTTCTGGTCCCCTGCCCCCCACCCCGGTGTGTGTGTGTGTGTGTGTGTGTGTGTGTGTGTGTGTGTGTGTGTGTGTGTGTGTGGTGTGTGTGTGTGTGTGTGTGTGTGTGAGTGTGTGTGTGTGTGTGAGTGTGTGGTGTGTGTGTGTGTGTGTGTGTGTGTGTGTGAGTGTGTGGTGTGTGTGTGTGTTTATACTGGTGCCATGTTACTTTTATCCCTTTGACTCTGTAGTAAACGTGGTGATACCACCTGCAGAACTGATTTTGTTCTGGATGGAAACAGCGGAAGTACTCATCTTTGTAAGTCACCAGGGACCATGCAAACTGGGGTGACACTACATTTTTCTTTTTTAATCACAAAGCTGCTAAAATTTATCAAGTTTTGGTGAGAACCTGTACTACAGGAGATGCTTATGTGCCTCTGGTGGGACTTCAAGAACAGTAAGCACACAGGGAAACACTGTTGAATTCAGGGACAGTGAGCGGCAAATGACTGGAATCCCAGTATGCAGTGAGGCAGGAGGATTTTATGTTTGAGGCCATCCTGGGATACCTAGAGAGACCTGTCCAAACCTAACACAACAAAATAGAACGAAACATTTCATTTTCATCATGGAAAGCAGACCATACACTGGCACAGGGGACGGCTCAAGTCCTGAGGTGGAGGAGGCTGCTCGACAAAGTTCTGGGAAAACTTCACCAGATTTGGTTGCCAGCATGTACCTTCTGCTTTTGCTTTTAGAAGCATAATGTGGAGTTTCTGATTATGGAGCCTCAGGGGAAATGTATTCATGTCCCTAAAAGAAAACTTCAAAGATAGGAGTCATGGCCTGAAATGAGAGTCACAGGAGGAAGAGTCTTTCTTGTGCCCCAAGGATTGTGGTTCCAATAGGGTAGATTCTAAGATATCTCTTGCTCAGCTTTGGATACAAGACGTCACCGGTATATCCATTGTCTTATTCTGGAGCAAATGTAGAGGAAATGAAAACAATGTGGGCTGATGGAAAAAGAATGAGATACTAGAGCCTTCCTTTTCGGAGTGTATGTAAAGAACAGGCCCCTACTATAAAACTGAGAAAAGGCTATAATCAGCCAGTTAAATGCTTATTATACTTTCTAAAGTTTGCATTCTAGAAAACATCAAATTATTCTACACATAACTTGGTTAAAGTAAAATTAATTTCAGATGGTCTAACATATCATAACCCTATGAGTAGTCAGCCTAGACACAGACTATAAAAATAGATCGTCTGATGCCTTGCAGACCCTGAGAAATTTGTTACTTCCTGACTTGACAGACATTGTCTGAAGATACTGTTTCAGGTAAGATTGTTTTGTGCTGTGCTTTTTCATCCTGGAGGTGAATCCTGGGCTTTGATGCTTACCACATGACTTATGGAGTCAATATACTATGTAAGTAGAGAGTCTCTCTGACTAAGAAGACAGCTGATGAACCCTCAGATATGCATTTACCTCCTCTTCCCTTCAGACTCCACACCTCTTCTCTGGGATCTCTGAGCCCCACTGAAGCTGAACTTCAGCAATATAAATAGCTTATGATCTAGCAATTTAATTTTTGGCAGAATTCCCTAAGAAAACATCTGTCTTTGGGTCAGAAGATAGTAAGGGAAAATTCATGGTAGGATTTTTCTAGTGGCTAACTCATGTTCTACAATCAAATGTGGTTTCCATGGAAGATGAGAAATTTCAGTATTGCTAGAAAAGGAACATTACTCAGTAGCGAAAATGAATGAACTACAGTAATGATGCAACAGTATGGATGGATCTTAAAAATCATAATGTTGGACAAAAAAAGAAAGTTGCCACAGATTACATCTAATTGTACCATTTAAATAATTTTATTTTATGTGCATGAGTGGTTCTGTGAACCACATGTATGCCGAGTGCCTGTGGAGGCCAGGAGAAAGCATCAGATTCCTTGGAACTAGAGTTACAGACAGTTGTGAGCTGCCATGTGGATGTTGGCACTTGAACCTGGGTCCTCTGGAAAAGCAGCCAATGCTCTTAACCACTAGGCAATCTCTCTAGACCCAACTGTGCAATTTTAAAATAAAACTTGGGAAAAAGCAAAACCTTTTTGGAACATCAACTGTGAAAGTAATACTGGGTAAATTTTAGTTGCAAAAGTGTTTATGATTCATCATGATTGGTTTCATCATAGGTTTTAAACTTCTGTGTGTATGCGTGTGTGTGTATGCATGTGTGTGTGCATGTGCGTGCGTCCGTCCGTGCGCGTGTGTGTGTGTGTGTGTGTGTGTGTGTGTGTGTGTGTGTGTAAGGAAGAGGAAAATCTTGGGTGTCCTCAGAGCATAATGTTGGTTTTTTGAGGTAGAGTCTCTCATTGGTTGGCTGCCAGTGACCCTAAGGATCTGCTGTCCCGTTTCCCCAGAGTTGGGATGGTAAGTGTGTGTCATCATGCCTGCTTCTTTTTCTTTAACTGCCCTAGTCCACTTTTTAAAAGCCACAACATAAACAATAATAAAGCAATGACAACATATTGATATGCACCAATCTATAATTTACTTAATATAGATGTGCGGGGAATACACCAACCCTAGCAGAGTCAATAAACTCATTTTAAATCTCCAAGATGACAGTGACTCTTGCCTGTCACAGCTCCTATGAGAAGTCTTGGTCTGTCTCTCCACTCTCAGGCTTCCTTGTATGTTATTTCAATATGCGGCTGATGCTCATTCCTGACCCTCGGCCTCATGAATCACTGTGTGAGATTATATACATTTGATCATTTCAGTGTATGAGTGTCTGTGTGCATGTATGTGTGTGTGTTTGTATATGTGCGTGTGCATGTATGTGTATATGTGTGTGTGCATGTATGTGTGTGTGTGCGTGTGCATGTACATGTGTGTGTCTACACTGCACAGTTCATCTGCAAAGGGTGCCATGCTTATGTCGGTGGGTTTATCCTCACACCTTTATCTCTCTTCCTCACTCCTCCCCTGGGCAGATCACACAATTCTCCCACTTCCCTGTAAAGCCTTTCTTCCTGTGTTCAGTGTTCTGGAATGAGGGGTATCTCAGCTTCTCTCTCCAAAGCTTAGCAATGCATTTTTTCAAAAAGATCAGTAGTCATGCATGCAATCCTGCTGGGCAAATGTCTTTATTTTGTTATGCATGGGCAACTCTGTATTCTTCAAATATTTATTTTCATGATAAGAGTTTGGCTTCATAATAGGATAGCTGGCATATAAGGAAAGAAAAACATACAGAGAAAAATCCCACTCAGACATAAAGAGCAGCCTTAGCTACAAAGGGGGCCAGCAGAGCAGATTCAAGGCCCTGGATCCTAGGAAGGCCTCTGGCAAGGCTGATCGTTGGTTGGCATCTGGGAGCCAAAGTTCTGAAAGGTTCTTTCCATTTAGTTGTCATTTCTTACTTGCCTCATCTGTACAAAGAGCACAGTTTACATCAACTCTTTGCTGAGGGAATTTTGCTATGTGACAGGCAGAAGAACCTATGTGACAAGCTTCCAATAAAAACCCAGACAGTTTCCAGTGAGTCTCTGGCAATTCTCAGGCTGTTGCCACAGTTTATTACTGTGTGTGTGTGTGCGCGCGTGTGCGTGCTGTAACGATTAATCTTTATCATCAACTTGACTGGCTTTAGAGTCACCATGGAAACAATCCCGACTGTGTGTCTGTGAAGGTGTTTTCAGAATCATTTAGTTGAGGAGGCTAGAGATAACCTGAATGTGGGTGCCACCATCCTACGGGAATAGAAACAAGGAAGCAAGCAACTGGCATTCATCTCTTTTGGTGCCTCCTGACTGTGGACACTGTCACCAGCAGCCTCGGGCTCTTGCTGCAGTGTGGAAGATCAGCGGCTGTCCCACATCATGATGGACTCCTTCTTACACTCCCTCCATCCCTCCGTCCCTCTGTCCTCCCTCCCTCTGTCCTTCTGTCCTGCCTCCCTCTAGAGCCTCCTTTCTTCACCCTCCCAGATCATTACTCTCTTGCCTGGCATTTTGTCACAGGAATGAAAAGAATGACTCAGGCAGGGGCTTCGAGTCCTGTGGGATTACCTGGCGGGTGACCGCTCAGCTGTGCCTCGATTCTGACCTTTTGCCTTTGTGTTTCATCCCTTTGATGATTTTGCTTTGTGCCCTTTTTGTTGTAATAAATCATAGTTGTGAGAATGACTTATTGCTGAGCCCAAGGACTCTCCCTGGAGAAGAAGGCACCCATGGCATTTGAATAAGTTTGGTCAGCCTCTCAGAAAACCATCAGTTGACAGAAATGTCAGAAACACTCACTTCCCACACCCAAGCTGTCTAAGCATAGCATGAAGGAGGGTTATGGACCAATTACCACTCGCTAGCACACATGCAAGAATAGCATTAGCTAATACTTAGTAGCTAACCGATTCCAGATTATGCACATATGAGTGCATTTTAAAATGTAAATGAGAGCATATAAAGCATTGTTTTCAACATTTTCTTTTTCTTTCTTTCTTTTTTTTTTTTTTAGCCCAAAGGTCATACCAGTAACCCAATATTAGTACATCTATGTAACGAGTCTTTCTCTATCCCACCAAACAGCTCTCAAATCATGACATGGAGACTTATTATTGATTATAAACCTTCTGCCAATAGCTTAGGCTTATTTTTAGTTAGACCTTATATCTTAAATGAACCCATTTCTATTAATCTCTGTGCTGCCCCAAGGCTTGTTCACTTCATCTACATATTGTTTATTCTGCTTCCCTGCTTCTTCCAAGTCTCCACCCTTCTTCTTCCCAACACTCTGTATGTGTGGAAATCCTGCCTAACTATTGGTTGTTTATCTTTTTTATTAAACCATATCTTTACATATCTTTACACAGTGTGGTCAAACATCTCACAACACAGCTAGAATTTCTACATCCTTTTTAACTGCTGTATATTATTCTGCCACAAATTTTAATACATATAGTTTTAATATCTGGATAAACATTTAGTTTCTGTTTTTTTATACTGACATTACAGTTAATGCAGAAAAGTCTTACACTTCATTTTGCAAATGTGGGAGAATGTATTTATGATAATCAGATATGAAATTTTTGATCAGAGTAATTTTAATAGATATTGCCAAGTTTTTCTCCACAGAGTGGCATCAATTCACATCAACGGCAGTCGTGTAGAACACAAATGCGGACAAAGGGAAGCTGAAGGCAGAGACAGAAACATTTAGAAAACGTTTATAAAGAAACTACAAGGAGGGAAACAATGCCACAGATCTCAATTATACCAATGAAAGGCAAGATCAAAACAATACAATTCAGCAGTGCATGCTTTATGAGCGAGTGAGCGAGCTAAACCAAATGCAGTAGACTATGATAATGGCGTGGGGCAAGGCAAAGTGCAGTGCTGAGGCCGAGTAAAGTGGGCTCACAGAGAAGTTTAAAGACACGAAAGAGACCACTTAGAATAGGCAAGTGTCGTCTGCGAGGAACACAATGGAAATAAAATCTTATTTTTTTTGTATACAACAAAAAATTCTTAATTATGTATTTAAAAAAATTAATTTAGAATGTCATATAAGGCATTTTGATTATATTTGTCTTCCTTCCCCTTCCCAAAATTTGGCATCTGTATGTGTGAGGGCTGTTTATGCATATGTGAAGGCATGCTCACGTGTGTATGAGGGCATGTGTATTTGGGTATGCATGCACCTTATGTGTGCATGTGTGTGAGGCCAGAGGTTGACACTGGGTGCCTTCTTTCATCACTTTCCATCTCACACATGGAGCCAGGCCTCTCAGTTGAACCCTGAGCACAGTGATTTGGCTAGTTTAGCTAGGTAGCTTGCTCTGGGGATTCCCTAGTCTCTGCCTGTTGAGTGCTGAGACTGCAGATGGGTTACCAGGCCCACTAGTATTTACATGGGTGCTGAGGGTCCAAACTCTGGTCCTCATACTTTCATGGTAAGTGCTTTGTCCACTGAACAACCTCCCCAGCCACAACACAATATTAATATACAGCTAACGTGGAGAGTGTAAAGCCTTTCTGCACAGCGTTAGTCTTAGGGAGAGTAAACAAACAAAAGACACAGAGAACTTGAAGGACATAATTATCCAGTTAATTTCATAGAGAGTCATGGTGATCTGTGCTCTGTAGTATTGAAAGCATCATTTGCCTTGTATTTGTCAGTGTTAAAAATCATTTTAGACTCCTAACTACAGCAATGGATGTGCTAAATAGGCGCTGAGAGGCCCATGTTATATCGCTGACGCAGAAGTGGCCTTTCCGAGTCATATGACCTGAGTGTGATCTCCTGGATCTGCGGGGGAAAAAGAACACTGACTCTAAAAGTTCATTTGGAAATAAAAAGAAATATATAATTTACATAATTTAGAAATAATAAAAATTGTGATTGTAGTTATACACATGAAAACATGTCCAGATTTTTAAGATTGATTTATTTTTTATTCTATGTGGATGGGTGTTTTGCTTACATGTATGTATGTGAATCATATGCATGTCTGGGGCCTGTGGAGGCCAAAAGAGGGCATCAGACTCCCTGGAACTGGACTTACAGACAGATACAAGCTGCCATGTGGGTACTGGGAATCAAACCCCAGGCCTCTGTACACGGAAATAGTATCTCATACAGGGTAGCCTTAAATAAAAGGTCTTCCTTCATATGCCTCCAGAGTACTGGGGTTAAAGTGCACTACCACATCTGACTAAAATCAATTATTATCATGGATAAAATTCATAGATTGTATTTAACTGGTTCATCATGTGTCCATGGGACTTAAGAGATGGGTACAGGACTTAATGTTCATTTAACCAAGAGTGTTCCTGAGTCCATCTTTCTGTCTAGTGATCTATACACCCATCTATCAATGTATCTATTGGCAGAGGTTCATACAACCAGGATGATCTCAGACTTGCTAAGTAGCTAAGTCTGGCCTCCATCAGACCCCTAGTCCTCCTGATTTGCCCTCCTGAGTCCTGGGATTACCCAAGTCCACCACCATATCCAACTTCAAATTCTCAATCTTAACTTAAAAAAGGCCACATTGTAGTACTGGTGTTGATGCCCCCTGCCCTGGGTACTTGTATGGTGTGAGCCCTCTCAGTTCTCACTCACCGACAGAGGCAGGATTAGTGGTGCCCCAGGGAGGAGGTTCTTTGACGAAGACCGGTAGTTAGTCAGGACCTTGAACTCAAAGCCAACTTTCCCAGTGTTTTTCAGTGTGATTTCACGTTCCGTGACATGGTCAAACAGCTGGAGAGATGATGGGAAGAAGGGCTGTTACTTGTCTGTGGGCTTCTCATCTCATCCAGGATGAGAGCAGAATGTGCCCCACAGACACTCCCTAAGATAGTGCTCAGTCGGCCGGCTCACACTCTTATCTACCCCATCTGTGACCTGCTCTAGAATCTAAAGGGACTGGTCCTGTGGGCGATAACCCCAGGATCTCCATAACTTGGGGCAACAGCAGGACATCCGAGAGGAGCGTCAGTGAGGGTCCAGTGATGATGGAGTGCCAGAGCCTTGATCTAGGCCAATGACACATTGCAGTGGACATATTGCTGGTCGTGTTGGTTGAACAAAGGGAATACTGTGTGATACATCCCAGCTCCCGATGCCACTAGGATGACTGAAGAGATGTTGGAAATGTGGAGGAGGGAGGTGGTTTTTATTTGTTTTGTTTTCTTTTTAATTAACTTTTTTGAGTGTTTTTTTTTAGGGAGCAGTCTGCAGGGGTGAGGTGAATATGGAGGGACTGGAGGGTGAGCAGGGTTGAGACACACAATGTGAAACTCCCAAAGAATCAATAAAGAATTATGTTAAAAAGTGATACTGGCCAATCCACATTTGAGCATCCTAAAGGGGCTCCTGGGACAGGAGGATCCCTGGGCTCTGTACATCCGGCTTTTGTCTTAGTGCTAGCAACTGGTTTAGTTTAGCTCTGGCCTTGAGGATACATGCAAACCTTTGTGTCTGTTCCCCACCACAAGAAGTTATATTTGAGAATCTTGAAGTAAGTTTTATAAAAGAAGATTTCTTCAAATTTTATACTATTCAGAACACAAGATTTAAGTTTAGAATATTCTTGAATGAGTTTTCCCATTTATGTAAGGACATGCCAGTTGAGATTTTACCAGCATAATTCATCAGCTTATATGGTAGGCTTAACACCCCCAAACTGAGGCCTGCTTTAGGGGTTCCTAGGACAAACCAGGGCAAAACTGGCTGTCTTAGATGGGACCCAGTACACTTAGGGGGCACAGCTCTAGAGATGACTTGAAACCAGTTTATCAGAGAACCCTAGAGGTAAGGAAGAAAAGAAAATTCTATCTGAATAACCCAGTAGAGAAGACAGCCGCCATTGCTGATGTCAAATCTGAACAGGTGTAGTCTCTAATCTGCACACTTAGGTGTGCACACACATTCAATACTTTCTTCTTGCTGTAGTTAAATAATAGGAACCAAATCAGCAAACATTGCCGAGACACCAAGTCTCTGAATACATAACCCATGATCTAAGTGGACAGAAGTCCACAGAGATTAATTGACTGAGACCCCTATCCAAGTTAGAAAGTGTATAGTGGCTGAGATAATATCTAAGTTCCAAGTGAAGGTCAGGAGATGGAAAGGAGCTGAGCTGTGACTGACAGGATGAACAGGTCTGGAGGTGGCAGAGTGGACCATGAGAGGGAGAGTGTCCGAGAAAATGTGAAGGCAGAAAAGGCTGCGGTGCACTTGAGGCAGTGGGTAAGCCAGCTTGACCACAACTCAGTGGATGTCTACAAATGGGAGATTAGGTCAACTCAATATTTGTGCAGGGAGCATCAGTTAAGAGAAGGGCTTAACACCTGGGGGTGGTGGCACATCTTTAATCCCAGCAATCGGATGGCAGAGGCAGGTAGATCTCTATGAGTTTGAGGCCAGCCTGCTCTACATGAGTTCAGGGTTACATGGAGAGGCACCCTGACTCAAAAACTCCCAAACAAGAAGAGAAGGGCTAAGAATAAGGTCCCATAGACTCCCCAAATACTATAGACTATTGCCAGTGCTCTAGGTTACCCTCTAGAACTTGACAGTAAGACCCCATTGACAAAGGTACCACATACTTGAGTCATAGACCATGCATAGACCTAGCTGGAACTCTACTGGGAGTTTCCTCCCTGCTGCAGGCTTCAGTGCTGGAAGGTGCTATGAGAGCTACCACAGGAGAAAAGAACCACCAGTCTCACCTAGCGTGAATCCTATGGACTACAGCAATGACCTGCCTGGCAACGTATGTCCACTGGTACAATAGTGAGATAAATTTTACGGGGATAACTAACTACTTTTTGATTGAATGTAAGGTCCACTCCATGAAATGGGCACCTGCTGCTGCCACTTAGGCTAAGAACCTGTGGCTAGATAAGCCTTAGGGGGAACCTACTGCTATATTATTCTACTAAATGGACACACTGTTAAATGATTTCTAACAGTATTATATACATTGATTAATCTATCTCTCAACTCTCACGAGAGAAGCTTCTTTTTGCCATAGATGTCAATAACATAGAGACCCACAGCTGGTCAGCATGTGGAGAATAAGAGGCTTCAGATGCTCAGGCCTAAATGAGATGTGTGCATCACACCCCTCCCCTCAAGGCTCGGGGTCTATGCTGAAGTGAGGTAGAAGGGTTGTAAGGGCCAGATGTGGTGGGTAACTTCAAGGAAACAGTGCTTTCCAGATAAAATAGGGCAGATACACATTTGCATGAAAGAGGGAAGGGGGTGGGCACAAAGCCCCAGCCCTCGCTGAAGAGCCATTGGTGTGTTTGCTGCTGGGAGAGGGACAGTTTTCCTTAGTGGTGTGATACGTGGTACACAGATCACACTCCAGTGCAGACCCCGCACTCAGGAAGAGCGAGCCAATACAAACAGCACTTAATGGGGAGAGAGAGAGAAAGCAAGCGTAAGGTACACCAAAGCGACACAATCCCTTGCTTGTGAAGTGTCCGCATTGATGTCACACGGCAGGAGCTTGTTTTGGAAAAACCCCAGGCCAAATGCTGGGCCCACTGAATCCGGTTGCTGAGTCCTTTATATGCAGTAGTGTGTGTGGGCAGACTGCTGTAATAGTTCAGCATGGAAGCCAGGTGTCACCGTGCATGTGTGTAATCCTAGCACTCGGGAAGTGGAGGTGGTAGGATGGGGAATTTGAGATCATCCCTTGGCTGCACAGTGAGTTTGAGATAAGCTTGGCTGCATGAGATCCTGTCTCTAAAACTTGAAAACAAAGACGTAGGTATGGTTTGATGAAGTGCTGTAGTGTGATTAGAGTGATCTGGAGAAAAGCAAGGGAAAAGGATTGCAAACGGAGTCTGGGGCAGGGAAACTGATTATGGAGGAAGGGAGTAGGTGATGAGTGGCTCTCGAAAGAGGTTCAAAGGTAAGGACTACAATCCATGTTAAGGCAAACCCAGAACAAGCCGACCTGATGTAGGCAGTACCTGTAATCCATAGTTAATGTCCTTAGTGTCAAAGGAGTAGCTGACCAGGGAGGCCTCTCCCTTCAGGATTATTTCGTAGGTGGGCCCTCCTTCCACCTCACACAGAGCTTTAGCCCGTGCGATGATGTCACAATGTCCGTAGAAGGTAAATGATATTTGATGGCTGCTGTATGGTCGCAGAACCCCATAGAGGGGCAAAATGTCAAACACCTGCAGAGAAAGTCATCCCACATGAGAGCAGCTGTCATGGTAATGGGTCTGAGCAGGTGAGTTAAAGTTTTCTCAGTGGACAGACTCATTCTGGACTTTTAACTTGACTCTTGGACATGCATTAAGGTAACAGTGGAAATCCTCTGGGTAAATGCTAGCTTCTAATATAGAGCAGGTGTTTGGAAGCATCAGTGCTGGGTAATTAAGTACCTTGGGATATTACTTACTTCCTCTATTCCAATGGAAAGCATCTCCTCCTGTTCATAGACCCACAGGGATTCTGTGTAGTCTGCCTGGCTCTGGCTTCTTTCTGTTCCCGCGGAGCTGTACTTTATTGTCTGGAAATGAAAGATGGAGAAAAAGCTAGCAAGCGTGTGCAACTCATCATCAATGCATGCTTCTCCGTCCCTTTGAGAAAGAGGAAATGCAGCAAATATGATTAGAACGGGGCATGTGGGGGCTAGAGAGATGGCCCAGTGGCTAAGAGCAAGTGCTGCTATTACAGAGGACCCCAGTTTCAGATTCCAGCATCTATAACCCCAGCTCAAGAGATCTGGCCTTCTCTTCTGGCCACTATGGACACTGCATTTATGTGCATATACCCTTCCCAAAACTGGACATTTTTTCCTATGGCAATAATTGGACAATGCCCCAAATTTACATATATGGATATGTACAGCAGAGTTATTTTTAACAGGGGAGCTCTGAAAGAATGCTGTCATTTGTTTTTGCTCTTTGTGGGGGAGGGGGGGACCCACCTCCCAGCTCCCAAATAAATCACACATTCCTTATTATTAATTATGAATGCTCAGCCTGGTCTCGGCTTGTTTCTAGCCAACCTTCCTTGATTTAAATTATCCTGTATACCTTTTGTGTCTGGGTCTTTTCCTTTCCTATTTCTGTAGACCTTTCTTTGTTTCTTACTCTGTGTATCTGGGTGGCTGGACCCTGCAGTCCTCTTCTCTCTCTGGCTACTTCTCCCAGATTTTGTCTTCTGGGATTTCTTTGCCTGCCAGCCCCGCCTGTCCTTTCTCCTGCTATTGGCCATTCACCTCGTTATTAGACCATCAGGTGTTCTAGACAAAGTAACACATCTTCACAGCTTTAAACGAATGCAACATAAGCAAAAGTAACGTGCCTTAAAATAATGTTCTACAACATCCATCTGCCCACCAAAACGGCACACTTTAAATAAAGCGTGCGTGGTACCTCTCTATCCATGGAGGATGACACAATGTGTATTCGTGGGCCAGAAATGATACACACAACATGTTCTTGAGAGAAGTGGCTTCATTCATGTGAAATTACATAGGCCTCCTGTGAGTCACACTCTGAAGCGTGAGTGGGTGTAAACCCATTCTGCAGTTTGTGTATGCAAAACAGAGGTCTGGGAGACTGCTAAGCATTTCAGCAGCATTTTTTCTTATGAATGAAGGGATTCAAAGGAGTTCTGCTTTGATTTTTCTGTACCACATGAATTTTAAATGACGAACATCTCTGAGGATGGAAATTAACGAGCATTCCTAGGATAAATGTGTGAAATTAAAAGTAGGGAAAGATTTAAAGACATTGCAATCACTAATAGGTTATAGTACACGTCTGTATGTGTCTCTGTCCTCTGTATATAAGTCTGTGTATATCTCATGAGATAGTCATCAAGAGCATCATTTAGAAAGTAGTTGATACATATTCATGATACAAATTAAAAATATTCAAAAAGGCATATAGCTGAGACAATATTTCCACCAATATTCCTTATTCTTCAGTTGTCTCTTAGGTGATCACTGTTTGGGTTTTGATAGGTTCCACCTGCTATTTTCTTCTTTTGACTGATTTTTAAAAATTTACTTTAAAATATTTTTTAAGTATTTATGCATGTGTTTGAGAATGGGTAAGTCATACACAAATGGAGAGGTCAGAGATGTTGCCAGATGCCATGGAGCTAGAGTCAGAGGTGGCTGTGAACCTCCTGATGTGGGTGCTGGGAATGTCTTCTGGAAGAGCAGTGTGTGCCCCTAACTGCTGAGCCCATCTCTTCAGCCTGTATTTGACTAATACTTACGGAAGACATATTACCAGTCCTAGGTTCTGGGGATAAAATGGTGAGGAGAACAGAAAAAAGAAAACCTTGATCCTCATGATGCTTGTACTTCTAAGATATTCTAAATGTAAGCAAATGTACCTATTTCATCATTTAAGAAACACAGAGAGAGCCACACCCCCCAGCTAGACTGCTTGACACATGCATCCCCTCGCTGAAGTGGGAAAGGATAATAGCTCCCCAAACAATGGCTGCTCTTGCAGAGATTGGATTCTATTCCTAGCACCCACCTGACAGCACAGAACCATCTGTCCAGTTCCAGAGGATCTGATGCCCTCTACTGGCCTCTGTGGGCACTGCATACACATGGTACATACACACATGCAGGCAAAAAAAAAAAATCTCTCTCACACACATATTTGTAAATATTTTAAAGTAATTTTGTCTTGGTTTAAATGGTAGCACACTGTGGGCCCATTTTCACCTAGCATTTTTACAATTTATAGCAAACTAACAGAGAACCAATTGGTTTTTTATAAGAGAATTCCATCCCATAGCACTGTCTTGTGCAGATACAATTTGGTTTATTCAGTCAATCTCCTGTTGGAAGAATTGTTGCTTCCAAAATGTCCTTGTTCTTTTAAACAAAGATGAGATGTTCAAGGCTAGTTATATCTTCATATAAACACTGGGACATATCTGGAGAATAATTTAGAAGAGGAAGGATGCATTTTAAATATTAATACACCTTCCAAGTTATATGTCATAGCCGTTAAATCAATTTGTGCTCATGCCTGTACATATGAAAATCTTTGCTCATTTGTATCTTTGCCATGACTATGTCTTAGCATGGACACATAGTAAACCACATTGCATTTTTTTTTCAATTTTCTTTTTTTGCTATTTATAAAGCATAATAAAAAAATCTTCCTAGCAGAGAACTTTGTGTCTCCAATGGTTTTCTTAGTCTATCATTCTAGAGAAAGTATTTAAGGGTATGCATTCTATATATGCGTGTATGGGTTATGGGCATATGTGTGTATGGAAGTGTGACTATATGTGTATGTATGTGTATATCTTTATTGTGTTCACATGTGAGAGCAGGTGCCTGTGCACATGTGTGTTCATGTATGTGGAGGCTAGATGTCAATGTTTACATCTCAATCATTCGTTACCTTCAGTTTTTGATATAGAGTATCTCACTGAATCTGGAACTCACCTGTAGGCTTCTACCTGTCTCCACACCCATTCCACCAGTGCTGGGATTACAGATGTGTAACATAGAGACTGGCTTTTACATGGGTGCTGGAGATCTGAACTCAGGTCCTCATGCTTACACAACAAGCACTCCACCCTCTGAGTCACCTTCTTAGGCTGCAGCTTTAAACCTGCCTTTGCATACACTACACTACTCCCAAGAAAGATACGTTTCCATTAGCAGCCTCTTTGCAGAGAGAGGGAAGAACATGTGACCAGCCAGGCTTGGAAATACCAATTTATCACTTTTGGAAGTTGTGTCTTGAGGTATCCTAGGCTCTCACTGAGGTGTTCACTCTGGGGAAAGGTGACCTGGACAACGCCTCATGCTAGCTCTGTCTGACTGCTGTGCTTGACACTCTGCTCCTGGCTCTTCTCTGCTTTGGGGAGGACCCTTTACTTGCTAACCCTGCCCAGGAGTAAAGGAGCCATACTTCTGAGATCATGGTGGACACCGCTGGCTTCTTTATTTCCCTCTCTTCAGGTCCAGCTTCATCATCCATAAGGATAGTCCTGGGGAGTTCAAGGAAATGAGGGAATTATTCACTTGTCAGCCATCACCATCAGCCCAGCTATGTCTGCCACCTTCCTCTTCCTGTCTGCCACATCCCGGAATAAATACAGAGTCACTCAAGAGACACTCTCTAAGAGATCAAATGGCAGTGCTCCTTCAAATGTGCAGGGTGGGCCAGGGCCACCCTTTCCTGGGTCAGCAAGGTCATGTTCTACTTGGAAAGCATAGGCAATTCTTCAGACGGTTTGGACAAGTCCTAGGTTTTCACCGTTCAAGTTCATAATTTTTTATTTTGTTTTTGAGGCTGGGGGTCACTATGTAG
This sequence comes from Phyllotis vaccarum, assembly GCA_033318265.1. NCBI lineage: Eukaryota > Metazoa > Chordata > Mammalia > Rodentia > Cricetidae > Phyllotis > Phyllotis vaccarum. Next base: position 110,281,144 of record JARWLC010000008.1, on the reverse strand, counting down.
CCTAAGATGGCCTCAAACTCACAACCTTCCTGCCTCAGGTTTCTGAGTACTGGCATGGGCTACCATACCTAGCTGAACTTCACAATTACTTAGAACACTTTGTGTGAAGACACAGTATTTCATGGGCAGATAATGATCTTGTGTTCTGCTTTCTACTCTGAGTCCCCTCTTGTCTGCCAAGGTTTGCTCTGTGGAGAGGCAGTGGGAAGGAAGGACTCAGTCCTTCAGGGTGAAGAACTCTGTACCCCACCTGAAAGCAGGGATGGCTCTCAGCTCTCTAACCCAGAGAGCTGGTGGAGGTCTAACAGGGAATCTGCTCATCGAGTGTATGGCTGTGACTAGTGTATGGCTGAATGGACAAGTGAGGGATGGGTGCTGCTGAGGACAAGCCTGCGCCATTGTCCACTTACTTGATGGAATCACTGAAGTCCATCTCCATGGACTCTACCATCGGTGGGGCTGCTGGCGAGCTGGCAGTAACTGAGGTTGCTGGGATGGACTCCATCTGGGACATTAATGCACTGTAGGGCTTAATACAGGGCACAAACCTGCCAAGGCAATGAGGCACTGTAAATTGCAAATTTGGGGCTCCTGGGCTCTCATTTTCATATCCTGTTCTGGAAAGATTTAGGAGGGCAGCCTTGAGCCCTCTCTTGTACTTGTATTCTTCAAATCCCAACAGTCTCACCCCTAAAGGTTTCAGGGAGACCCATCTCAGCGTGGGTCCAGGATTTTCCTTCTAACTCCTGGGATTCCCCGCTCCTGGTTTCCTTTTCACCCGGTTGAATGTAAGCTCCCCCTGGACCTGTTTCTAACAGGGGACCAGATACAGTACATTCACTGCGTGAACTGCACCGCCAGGCCTAAGATAAGAATGAACGAGGTATCTGCTTCCAGACACCCAGAAAGCAGAGCTGGGCTAGGGTGAGTATGTGAGGCACTTCTGTTGGGATCCTGGGGAAAAAAAAAAGACTCACTCCCTTACAATGCTGAGTCCTCAGCATCTTGCTTAACACATCTCAGCACTGTCCCTATTAGGGGCTTTGCTGCCACTCTAGTCCTGGGAAATTAGGTGAAAACTAAAAACACTGAAACCCATGTGTTTGGGCTTTGCTCATTAGATTAGAAAGGCCTTTGAATGTCACCAAGGCCAAGGCTCACTCCGTTCCTCCTCTTGCTGGCCACACGGCCTCCTCCTCATCTCCCCCATCTCTTACTTGTCCCAGCCCAGGCACTTATTTAATCCCCCCAGCCCCATCTGAACTCAGGCTCAGTGCAAGTTCCTGGCATCATCTTCCGTTTTCAGAAGGAAAGCCTAGCCTACTCATCACAGCTCATCCATGTTTCAAGATGATGCCCACTTCCTATAGAGACCTAGAACGCAGCTTCCTAAATTACAGGTACCCCATTATCACCTTCTGATTTCTGCCTCTCCGGGATTACCCAATCAAGCGATTTTGTTGAGGTATGGTTTACTTACAAAATGAACTCATTAGCATGCTGTGTGATAACATTTTACAAATACGCAGATCCAAGTACCTACTGTCACATGTGTAGACAGGCTACTATTCCCTCAGAAGTTACAAATCATCCTTGTAGATTTGTGCTTTATGGCACAGTGAGTAAGTTTCGCCCACAGTTTCACAGAGACAGAGTCTGGTATCTATACTTACTGGTGCCTGACTTCTTTGGTTCAACATAAACATTTTGAGATTAATGTTGTTGTGTGGAACAGTACTATTTTTTTGTTTGTTTGTTTTAAATGGAGTAGTACGCCATAGCATGGATACTTATCTATATTCCTATTAATGAGCTCCCAAGCTGTTTCTAGCTTTTGAATGCTGTAAATAGTTGCTATGAGCATTTGTGTATGAGTCTTTATGTGGACACATGCCTATTTTCTGCTTTTATTTGGAACTGGCGTGTTCTCATATGTTAAAGCTTGGTTTGCAGCTTGGTGCCTGCTGCTCATAGGTGGTGGAAGTTTTGGGGGGTAAGACGTGAGGGCCTTTGGGTCACTGAGGACATACCTACCACAGAAGGGGGAGAGTAGGAGACTGCTCTTCTTCCTCTCGCTGCTCTACGGCTCACAATGAGGTGAGTGGTTTTAGCCTGCCTTATACTCCCACCACGATGTATTGCTTTGCCAAAGGCCCAAAAGAGACACGAGCTAGGGATTGATACCTCTAAAACTGTGAGTAGAAATAAACCTTTTATCTTTATAAGATGATTAGCTTAGGCACTTGCTATAGTAATGAAAAACTGACTAACATTGTTTTGATAAGTTCCTTTGTAGGGAACTGCTGTACTGTTTATTTAATATCAAAGGAAATTGCCAAACAGTCATGCCTGGCATTCAGATTAGTTTAAGCCATTCAATGCTTACACCACGAAGCGGCATACTACATATACTCTAGCAGGCTTATTTTAAGGGAATGTTTTATATGATTACTACATACGGAATTCTAGTTTGAATTCATTTCAAAAATCAACAGGGAAACAGTGTTATTGAAGTGAACCAGACAAACTCCATTGTGAAAAAGAACTCCATTTTAAATAAAACTTGGCCAAGGGCTGAACTTAGCTCCGCTCAGTTCCGTAAAGTTTTAAAAACAACCACAAATGCTCAAAACAGCTCAGGGTCCCAGTCAGGGTGACCCCACCCAGACACACCAACACACAGAAAATTTAGTCAACATTATCTCTGGGGCTTCAAATGTTTTTGCAACGGCTGATAGAAACTCTCCCAATTCCCTTAGACCTGAACTCCCTGCTTCTTCTTTAAAAACCCTTCACCGGGAGGGCTTGCACCATCTGTAACTAGGCTCATTATAGAACCATGCTTGACTGGCTGGCAGGGTAGGTGGTTACATTAGAACAGGGGAGGGAGCAGTGTGCTGTGCTCAACCCCTTTCCCCCTCCCGCCCCATCTAGGATGCTCTAGCTATCCTGAACTCTCACTGAGCTTGTTCTAGATCATATAGATGTCTTTAGCTGATTCTGATTTCTTGGTTGGGTGAGTACAATAGAATCTCCCAAGAAATTTGATACAATAAAGATGACTGGCCCCCTCACTGGGCAAATTCAAGTCTAGGGCAGGGCCCAGGAGTTAGTTTTAAGCCTGCCAGATGCTTCCAGTGATGAGCAGCCACCTGGGTGGGAAATCACTGTTATAGCTCTGGATAGAGCTGATAATTAATGTGGGGTTAACACTGTAGCCTTACCAGCTAGGGACAAGTGAAAGCCAAGGACAATCTTGGACACTTATTAAATCACCCCAGGTCAGCAGAGATACCCAGGGGGACCCTCTGCTGGATCACTGTGCATATAATAGCACTCTTGCTACAACATTTGTAACCCCCCCTCCCCGATGTCTTCCAGATTGAAAAGACAGTATGTGGGAATGTCTGTCAAGGAAAAATACAAAGCCATGGAATGTCTGCACACCTGGGGGGAAAATAACACCTCAACTTGGAAGTGAGAGGTCTCTTTGGAAACAAACAAGAGAGTTTAATGCAATGAGACTTTAGCACAATGGAGGCTTTAACTTATTAAAACCTGCCCTCGCCCATTCAAACCCAACACTGGTAATAGCTCCCTCCCCCCCCAAAAGGAATCCTTTTCCCTTCAGGTATAGATGATTGCTTTCCCGTCATGCTGACTTGTGGAGATATTTTCAAATATAATAAAAAACATTCAGAGATATCAGAGGGATCTACCCACAGTCAGTCTAGGAGGATCAGACAGTGGTAACTCACACCTTTAATCCCAGCACAGGGAACATCCCGGGAGTGGTGACCTACACTCTTAATCCAATCTGAGTTCGAGGTCATCTTAGTTTACAGAAGGAGTTCCAGGCTCCCAGGCAGGCAGTGGTGGGGCCATGCCTTAACTGAGCGAAGGAAGTATTTAAGGCAGGCATAGGAGGACAGAGCAGGCAGAAGAAGCCAGGAAGAGCAAGGCTGAGGAAGCTGGAAGACAGCTGGGTGAGATCTGACTGTGGTGTTTACTCTCTCTGATATTTCTGCCTTTCCCAGAGATTTGGCCCTGAGTTATTTTTTATTCATGCAACACTGACTCTCATGGGATTAGATTCCATTATTTTTAAAAGAGTGGGTGCAGCAATCAAAGAAAATCAATATTGCTCCAATTCCAGAAGAATGGCTAGAGATGTTGGTAGAGGACACTCCCTTGGGCCATGACAGCACAGCATCTTCTGAGTGTCAAACACAGGCTGGTGAGTAGCACCAAGCCAGGCTTGGGAAACTCATGGGTAAGGATCGATTTAAACCTTTGTGCTACACAATCAGAAAAGTACACTATGCCACTCCCCCTCCCTGGCAAGCTGGACCACAACAAAACAAATCCCCAAAACAAGCTTGTGCTTCAGCTGCATGGTGGAGATGGTGGAGTTCTCAGGACATGTGTAGATGGGAGGGGAAGGTCAGACATACACTTAGGTCTGGGCAGTGAGGTCCATGTGGTGGGCACAAAAGGAGGTTGGGACAGGTAGCTTTGCAATACATACAGTGACTGCTGGTTTGTTTGTTCATGACATTTGGGTTCTGGAAGTGCCCCTTATTGAGGGTCAGAACAGCCTTAAAGGGCCGACAGATGGGCTTTCTTTGGCTGGACAGAGAGAACTGGCAGATGTTATTTTCCAAATTGATGATATAGATGGAGGGCCCATCTGGATCCCTCCGTGCTCATTGCCTGAGACTGTGGGTGCCGGGAACACCTTTCTCTGGAGCCTTGCCCCGACCTGATAGAATTCTTACAACACCAAGAGTTTCTCAGGAAGTTAGGCGTTTCTCTAGGGAGGGCTCACAGGTAGGGAAAGGACTGGCTGATGGATGACATTTCTATGCCTCCTCATCTGTGAGTGGAACAGGCTCTGGGGATTCATTCCACTCTCCAGAGCTCCCATCCTGAGCATGAAAGAACCATTACCCAGAAGGAACCCACCATTGTGCAGTTCCAGAGAGGAATGGTCCAGTCCTAGCTTCCAGCAACCCTAAAACCAGTGGGTCAGATAGATATCGGAGTGGCTATAATTCAGTGTACAGTGCTCTGACAAAGCTCTTCATGGCTAAACTTCCTACTCTTCCTCTACTGCCCTAAGACTTCCTGTCCTCCGCGCTCCTCATCTGCCCAGTTCTCAGTGAAATTCTCTAAGAAAGTTCTTTCTCATCGTCAGCCTATGGGACATGCTCTCCCTCTGTACTCTACACTTTTATTCAGTTCATAGCTGGGTAATGTTTAAATTTTTGTTTTCATTAGGGCCATGTCCTCTGACCCCAGGGTCATTCATATTCATGCTTCCATAGATGGTACACTGCAATCCACTCAGCAGCCGGGCCTGTCTCCACCACCACTGTCCCTAGCACATGACGCTGTATCAACTTTCAAGATAATGCCCAGCCAACATTTATTGAACAAGGAATTCTATTCAAAAGTCCTATAAGGCTCAGCAGTTAGGGTGCTGATTGTGCAAGCACGAGAACCAGAATTCAGATTCCTCAAAGCCCATGTGACTGCTGGGTGGGTGTGGAGGCTTGATTGTAATGCCGGTTTTCAGAAGGCAGAAAAAGGGGACCCCTGGAGCAAGCTGGCTACCTATGCTAGCTGAACCAGGGAACTATGGGTTCAATTGAGAGACTTTCTGAATAGATGAGGTGGGAAGAGATTAGGGAAGATTCCTGATGTCAATGTGAATATGCATGAACCTACATATGGGCATACACATAACATACATACATACATACATACATACATACATACATACATACATACATACATATATATGTATGAGGGGAAATGCCTCGTAAATTTCCTGTACTAAAAAGTTACAGAGAAATTGTTTGGGACCTAGGAAGATAGTAAGGTGATAAAATGCTTTCTGTGCAAGTCTGAGGACCTGAGCTCAGATCCCTACCCCCAGTCATTACAAGCTGGACATGACGGTATTTTCTTGTAACCTTGTGCTGGATGGCTTGTCAACCAGCATAGCCAAAATGACAAGCTCTGGGTTTAAGGATGTGGAAAAAAAAAAGTGAGGTGGAAAGTGACATCTGAAGTTGGCCTCTGGCTTCCCCATGTACATATATACAGATGACCACACATGGACACCCCCCGCCCCACCCCACAATCTCGTTTTCTCTAAGCATTGCACTGGATGGTGTAAAAATGACCCCAACGATCTCTCCAATTCCTGTAAGCACAGATATTTGCAAGGAAATGTTGCCCCTTCAGTCATCAGGTGGAGAGTCTATTCCTTCAGACCCTGATTCTGGTCTTAGCTTCTTTGGCCAATGATGAAGCGTTAGAAAATGTGATGCAAACCGCTGGTTTACCATCTAGTGTCACAATTCATAGGTGTTTATTCTACCTTAGGGTTTAAAAAGCATCTCTTTTTCCTCTTGTTTCTGCTTCTCATTTTGAGCAGGTTCCTTTCCTTCCTCTTTCATTTTCCTTCTCTCCTCTCCCTCCTCCCTCTGAATCTCTCTAACACCGTATGTCGATCCTTCTTGTTTCTAAAGGGAAAGGATGAAAACTATCACTTTGAACTATACTACTACACGGCGCATTTTCCTGCTCCCTAAACTCAAAGGCCCTGGCATGCTCCAGCTGCCGAGATGTGTGGTCTTACATTGCAGTTCATCCAAATGGTTAATTCAATAACAGACAATGTGGCTAATGGAAGCTTCCTGCTAACATTCATTCTAGCTGTGCTCCATGAAGAGGGGGAGGCCAACCGCAGTACAACCATTGTGGGAAAGTGGCTTGCCTCAGCCCTCAGATGTCACGAGGAAGATGGTGAGTAAGTATATGTACCAATGGGAGCCTGTGTTAGGTAATTACAGCCAATGATGTTCACCAGCATCCTGCCAGGTACCACTAAGCACCGAATGAGCACTGTCCAATTTGATCTCCACACCGGAATGCCACAAGTCCCATCACTTTTCAAATGACAGAACCGAAGCAAGCAATTTACTGAGCTGTGCTAGCCTGACCCAAAAGTTCAGTCTTAACAGCTTTGCTAGCAGCCCTCTTGAGCCACAGGTAGGCTTATTCCTGGATTACCTCATACCAGGCCACTCTCTTGGTGACAAGTCATGAAACAGGCCTTTCCATGTCAAAAGACATCCCAATCCCCCACACAAGGAACTTATAATGCATTGTCTGGAACCTTCCATGATAATCTAAGGAAAATAAGACACCACTGACCTTGCCCTTGGGGAGATGTCTCAGGAGTTCAGGTAGAGGGGTAGAAGACAGTCAACAGAATCTACCTTGAAGCTCTCAAGAGGGATTTCTGTGAGACAGGGACACTTCTAGGAAGCTCCAGAAGATGTCCCCACTGCTACATACTTTTGGAAGGGACGCTGAACAGGTAGACTACGAAATCTCATGTAATAATCTCAGCTTCAAAGCACTTGAAAAATACTTTCAAAACAGGAAAGTTTTAAAAGTCAGTTTCTTTGAGTGTCTAGGCTCCAACAGAGGTAGCTTTACTTTGAGGGACTTTTAAATTAATATGAATGCATAGATATGTGAACTCATTATGCATCCCATCACTAACGGAGCCAAGCAAACCTACTCTGGCCTGGAATCAGATCTGCACTGATAGTTTCCACTAGCTTCTTTAGAAGCCACTTAGCCCACACTGAATCTTTGTGAGGCTGACATCCGCTGCTTATATTAAAGTCACCTGGGAAATGCTTTAAAAAGAGTGAACCTGAAACAAGGTGACCAGGGGTCTTTCTAACACCATGAAAGCAGGACAAAGAAGTTTTATAGCACTCAAAACTGGAATGAAAAACACCCTTACTAGTTCATCTGTGTGGAAGCAGCTGACACGTCAGGAAACCAGAGTATACTGAATTACAAATAGAAACTGGATGGCAGAGACCCACCACGGGGACTGTTTTCAAGCTCTATATAAAATGGGCTGAAGACCTCTCTGATGGAGAGACCTCTCTCTGCTTGAAACCTTGGGTCTGTTACCTCGCTCACTGGCTTGAAGGTTTGTTTTTGGAAGCTCAGATTTGAGAGATGGTTTATGGTTCTCTCAGGTGCTGAGCCTACTCTGGCCCTCTGGTCAGACTGTTCACAGAAGGAGAGAACATTTTTGGTAGATGGATTGTAGGAAGCCCTGGAACTTCCCAGAGGGCTCTGAGGACACCAGAGAGGGACAGACTTATTTATTTTCTTTGTCGGTAGACCTCAATTTACTAATAAATGCATATCTGTAAAAGGGGTGATGTGGCATATAGTGTTTGCATACAGCACATGATTTCACACTAAGAAGAGACTGGGGCACTGCCTCGGGACACACACACAGAGACTTTGTAGAGCAGTGCTTTCAGTTTCATGACCCAGGCACCTAAGGTTGGGTTGGGGAGTTGATAGGACAGACCATTATTCTATTTTCTTCCATCCCCTGCGACAGAGCAAGTGACTGACTGGAGAAGAAGAGAAGGGCTAAGACACGGGGCTGTCATCTGTGAGCAAAGCCAGGGAGTGTGAGGCTGTGAGGAGCCAGAGGAAATTATTCAGAGAGGAACAGATGGGAAGACTGCTTCTGCAAAGCAGCAGATGCTGTTTCTGGATATTAGAAAACATTCTGCATATTTCCTATACTCTGGGAGGGAAAGAGATGAGCTAATGAGAGGCTAGGGAGATGGTCAGGTGGTAAAGCCCTTGCTTTGCAAGCATGAAGATGTGAGCTCAGACGTCCAGCACCTATGCAAAAAAGCCAGGTATATAATCCCAGCATGAGGGAAGCACAGAGACAAAGATGCTCATTGGCCAGCCATCTTTGCCGAATTGATAGGCTCAGTGAGAGACCCTGTCTTAAAAAATTGAGTACAGTATCTGATACTGAACTTCGACACATATGTACATACACATACTCATGTACACACCCACAGAAACGTATATATGCCCTACCACACACACAAATTGAGGATCAAAGGAAAACTGTTGTATATGGCACTTCTGAATAGGACTCAATGCAAGATGAGCATGTGGCAGGCCAGAAGGAAGGTCAACCCAGGAAGAATGCTGGAGAAAAACTGGGGACCGTGTAGGGCCTTGGAAATGTTCCCATCAGCTTGGCCAGTTGCTCTGCATTGTGACTGCATCAGCCGCACCTCCCACCAGACACAATCATCACCAAAATGACCATCATCCAGCCATGTATGAGTTGCCACCCTCTGCTGCCCAACAGCATGAGGTGAGGGCTGCCTCAGTTTATCCAGTGCAGTGGGTATGTAACGGCAACTTCATGTTGCTTCAGTTTCCATAAGTCAAGATCACTCATGAGGTGGAATAGCTTTTATTCTTGGTTGGTAGCTACTATTTCAGCTTCTGTGAACTTACTGCTCATTTCTATATTCAGTTCCGTCTTTTCCTTCAGAGTTACTCTTTATTATGCATACTAATCACTTGAAGATAATATGCATCCCCAAAATTTCTCTCAGTTTGTGACCATCTTTGCAATCTTCCCATGTCTCTTGACAAATGAAAGTTCTCAAATCTAATGCCAAATTTATGAATAGCTTCATTGTGGTTTTGTAGCTTGAGAAATTCTCCATTATTTAGAGATCTCTATTCAATTTCTTACTTTTTCATTACTTACCACATTCTTCAAATTTAAAAAGATTTGACCTTCACATTTAAAATTTTAACCCCTACAAAATTATTTTCTTTATAGTGTAACTTTAGGAAGGTAATTTGGATTTTTCTTTGTGGATAACAGATCATTCCGAGGACACGTACTGAATAGCATCCCTTTATTCTTGGTTCAACAATTTCATCTTTGTTGTGTTTTATAAATTTACCGTTCTGTTTCTGGGCTCTTGATGCTGTGCCTGTATCCTGTTTGCCTCTCTGCACAAAAGACAGCTATTACTACTACTAGAGTTTTCCACCTGAAGGGGCTAATTTCAGATTTTAGCAATTTCATGTAAATTTTAAGATAAACTTGCCAGCATTCTGACTGAAACTGAGTTGTGGGTACAGATCATTTTGGCCAAAACAACATCTTCACTAAGTTGAGTTTTTAAAGTCAGTGAAGTATCTCAGACTCACCTATGTCTTTAGTAACTTTTAAAAAACATCAAAAGTTTTTGTGTGTCTATGTCTGTGTGTGTGTGTCTGTCTGTCTATGCTCACCCACTAGCCAGCCATGGCATGTGAGTGGTGGAGGTCAGACTCTCTCCTTCTACTTTGTGGGTTCCAAGGATCGAACTCAGGTTGCTAAGCTTGGTGGCAAGTGCCTTTACCTGCTGAGCCACCTTGATAGTAAGATATGCCATTTTCTTAATTTGAGAGTCCTTACTTCTTTTCAGATCCTGGGCTCATTTCCCCTCCTCCTTAGGACAGCAGTGGACTGTGCTTTGAAGTTGGGAACGCCCAGGGCAATTCTGCCAGTAATGCTCACTTCTGCTGACTAGTTAATGGCTGCTCACGCTACTCTCTTAATTAAAATTCTCCCTTAGCTTGTGACATTTAGAAACTAAATCGAACTTTCCAGTTTAGTTCAGAGCCCTTCTCTAGTTTGCCTCGGAGAACGTCTAGCTAAACATCATTCATATTCTTGATGGTGGGTTTCTGTTGCAACAGTCTTATTTTTCAATCGCTTCCCCCATTTGCTTAATGTTTTAAAAGTAAACACTGTCATAGGTCAGGTGGGCCTCCCTGAAATTCTGATGTTAAACCTAATTCATTGAAACTCAGAAAACAATGGTATTTAGAGACAGCATCTTACTAAGAGGCAACTGGGTAGGCCTTATCCAACATGGTTTGAATGTTTCCAGGGACTGGAAAGTTGCTTTGGTGCCTGCAGAGGGAAGGGGCTACGAGAACACTGGGAAGCTGGGAGTCTGCAAGCCTAGAGAGGCAGGAAGTAGATCCTTCCCTTAGGGTCTTCAGAAGGAACCAGCCTCAGTCACAACTTGATCCCAGCTTCTGCCTCCAAAACTGGGAGAGAATAGAGATCAGACTTCCACTGTTGAGGCCACAGTCTGTGGAATCTTACCCAGCAGCCATGACGTTGACCCAAACACTCGGGTTCCTAGGAAGTTTCTCTGTCAGCTCATACATGCCTTCAAACAAAGCAAAATAACTAAATTGCTATTGTGGCCCAACATATTAGCGGAAACGGAAGTGTTCCACCATTTGTCTTCTGTCCCCTGAAAACCCCCTTCTTGGTTTCTGTGGTTGCCCTCTTCTGGTTCTCTTACTGAGTCTGTCTCTCAGCCTCTGAGGCCGAGTCCCCTTTCCCTCCTTTAAGTAGACATTCTCCATCCTTCAAGGAGACTCACTGAATGTTAGTGCAAGCCTCTTTTCCTGATCTTCTAGCTCCCTCTCTGCAAACAGGAAAGGATGGAGACCAAGGGCAGGGCGGCCGCAGGGCATCGGACTTTTTTTCATACCTTCATGGAACCAAGCAGGATTCAGACTTCTGTCCTCACCGTGGCCATTTCCTGTTCCTTGCAGAAGTTCTTAAATGAAGACACAGGCCATGAGGATGAGCCGTGTCATGAGGAACTAAGGTGCATGGTAGGGATTTACAGATCTGGCTAAAAGTTAATCACATGCTCCCTGGGCAAAGACCCTATTATCAGCCTGGCCATCACGCCTCCCGCTGAAGGAGCCCTGGCCTCTCTTTTCACGGGAGGACCATCATCACTGCAGTGCCCTGTCATGACCTCTTCTGGGCACGGACCTTTATTTCTATCCTTATTCCCGGGCAGCCCCCTTCTCATGCACACTGGCTTTTCCCTTTTTCTCCTCCTTCTTTTTTCCTGAAACTCCGGGCGCCAAGCTTGGCTGTGCCCTTTCCTAACACATTCAGCCCTTGGGAAATCATATTCACTTCCTTCTTTACAGCACCCCCGGGGTTGGCTACAGAGCATTTTCTTAAGTTACCAGGATCTTGAGTGGTCTATAACCTTGAACATGGAACCCAGCCTCAGGGCCTCACATGCTCACGCCCTCTCCTTCCTCTCCTTGAGGTGAACACACGGACGATTCGCATTCCCTCATTCTTGCTTTTGACTTTCTGCTAGGGCCAGTTTGAATTTTAAAGAGGCCAATGTGTTTCTTTTTATTTTCTCACCCAGTGTTTTACAAATTCCACACAAGGTGCTTGAAACTGAGGGTCCGTATGGTTGTCTGATTAGCACAGGGGTCACCCACACCAAGTGCCAGAAGGAATGGCCCTTGCTCTTTGAGGCTAGGCGAGCAGTGGACAGATACAGGCTTCCTCTTTCCTTCCTTCTTTCCTTATCTATTTTTAGCATGCAGACATATTCTTCGGAGTTCTTTTTTTTTTTCTCTGATGGTGAACAGGTTGGGAACATGCAAGAGGAACCGGAGGAATGCCAAGATGACCAACTATGACTACCACCTCAACCATCACCATTTCTGAGTATTGTTATGGGACGGGCTTAAAAATTCTGTGAAGAGGACACATGGTCTGCATGGTGTGTCAAGTGTCCAGCACCCCAACATTCTGCACTAATCACAGGAAGGCATAAAAATGCCCCCCACCCTCAGTTGCTTATTCCCAGGTCCTGGGACACCCAGGGCTCCTAGGGACCTTTGTTTGCACTCAGCCAGGCAAATCCTTGGTTCTTGTCTAAACCAAGACAGTGGTCAGTTAGGGGTGTGATGTCACTAAGTGTACCCTCTAGGACAGAGCCTCCTGTAGAGCCTCACCCAGAGTCTCCAGTGCAGTAAACATCATCTCTCCTGTCTGGAACCCACTGACTAAGCACTGACTCCATCCCAGAGCCTAAGCATCCTCACTGGATTTGTACACTGAGTGATATTTGCAATGTGCAGAGTTGAGAACAAAGTGATTCCAGACTATGGGTCAACTATAGCTGTAGGATTTTATGATCCCTATCTATACAGGCAAAGACTGTTTTCCTAAGTAATATCTCTCTTTCTCCCAGGCCCTCCTTCTCCTTCCCTCCCTGCCTTTCACCTCCCTTTAAAACCTCTCCTATTCCAAAGTTCTTATTTTGGTGACTTCTCTGTGTTACTTGGGTTTTGTTGTTAAAAACCACAGCAACAATACTCCTTAAACAAGCCTGACAGGAAGAGGGAATTATATACCGTCTTTAACAGGGTTATGTGTGTATCTTTCATGCTTGTCTCTGCACAGAGCAACAGGAATCTATCTTTGTATTTCCATAGCATGTGGTACATGTCTGAGCAGAGTCTCCACAGAAGGTCTATTTAACCAGAGAGTAGAATACTGTAATTAAATATACAGAACAAGGAGGAGGGGTGTCAGTAGGAGACAACATTTAAGGCAAGGGCTTTGTGGTCAGTTGCATCTATCATGGTGGCCTCAGTGATGGGGGGATGACATTCATTGCAACTCCCCAGGGTTGCTGCCTAGTACATGAGAAGTACTCATTTCTATTTATTGCTTTGGTCAAAAACCTTCTGGAACCTTCATCTCACTGCTAATATCACCATATTGAGGGTCTGACTTCATGCAGCTGTCGACAGGAAATATTTCTGACTCAAGACATTTTCTCTGGGCTCTGGAAAGCTGTTAAAAGAGCCTTTTCTCATAATAGAGATGTGAATTCATTCCCACTGGACTGGTGGTCTTATTCTGTGACCTCAGAAGCAGGCATGCTGTATCTCATAGGAAAAATCAAAACTGCAGAACTAGAAAATGTGACAGTGCCTTAGCAGTTCCCAGGGATTTTGGTAACAGAGCTGGCTGGGAGTGGTGTCTCACAGCAACTTGCTTTTCCAGTGTCAGAAAGGCCCTCTGTCTTGTCATATCTCCAGAACACTGGTGAAGTGGTCTTGCCCCTCAGGAACCTTTCCAAGCAGGCAGCATCTAATTTTGGAACCACATGTCCATGTGGCATAGGAGTGGCAAGGGAAATACATGGGTCTTGTCAGTCATTATGGGGAACACCTTTGTTCTCTTTTGCCTGGCATCCATGCCCCCTTCCCTGTACAGGTGCCCTATCCTTCCATATCCACCCATTTTACAATTTGCTAAGGCAGCACTGGGGGAAGGATATATTAGGAGGGGACGATAGCTCCCATTCCCACTGTACTCATCTTTGGATTTCAAAATCTACCATCCTGTAATAGAAACAAGTCATCAAAGAGTCAGCCAGGAGAAGGGGCTGGAAGGGATAAATGACAGCCTCAAATGTTTCCCAAGACAAGCAGGCCACTATTCTGCTTTCCCTTGGGACCATGCATCCCTTCTCAGAGGTACCTTCCTAGAGCCCCGAGGGTGGCTATTTATTATTGTGTCCAAACCCATATATTCCCTGAGAGGTTTTAAAAAAAGAGTAGACATGCTTGCAGCAGCTTAAAAGGTTCTGAGAAGTGCCGCACTGGTAGCGGAAGAGGGATATTAATGGAAGGGATGCGCATCAAGAGATTCCTGCAGCCCTCCAACCCCATGGGACCTCTTTGTGTCCCAAAATGGCCTCAGATTGATTTCAGGAGAAAATATCTCAAAGCTACCTCTGGGATACCACTTCTCAAAAGTGGTTTGGTATCAACATGGCAAAGGTGCCCTTCTTGTCTTCTATAAGGACATGGATGCTAATGGCTGGCTTTTGCTGAATGTGTTTGATAGGGAAGACACTATTCTGAAAGCACTTTGGGCACCTACTGACTCAGTTCTTATCCAACCCCTGGATGGAAGGACCTTGATTATTCTCATTTCACTCATAAAAGCTGATACTCAGTGAAAATCAGACAGTGCCTAAGGTCAAATGGGCCAAGTAGGGCTGGAGGTATTGCTTAGTGGCCCAGCATGTCTTTACCAGGCACAAAGCCTGGGGCCAGTGCTTAGTATCTCTCTAATCCATCCTAAACAAAGCATCACATTGGTGCAGGAGCTAAATAATAGCCTGAATCAGAGTTGGCTCTTAACTTGCACATTGAATTGCTTTGGGGCAGCTGAAACCTAGGCACTACCCTTGAGGGATTCAATATAACTGTAATTGGGCCCCCAGAACAAGGATGGATATGGCTCGTTTAACTACATACATAGAAGGATATTGGGGAGTTCAAGGAAGCCACACACTGGCAATGACCTACATATATTTTTGGCTAACACATGGTGTGATAGTTAATCTTCCTTGATTTTTAGAATCACCTTGGAGACACACAAGTGTGCCAGGGAAAGTGTTTCCATTTCACTGTGGAGGAAAGACTCATCCTGAATGTGTCACCACCTGAATAAGTAGGAAAAAGGGAGGATAGACAGATGGATCAGCAGATAAATATGTTTGCCGCCCAGCCTGATGACGTGATTCTGACCCTTGCATCCCACATGGTACAAGGAGAGAACTGCCTCCTGAAAGCTCTCTGACCTCTACATATATTCCCCACGACATGTGCTTACCCAGGTATGTAGGAGTTTAAGTGAGCGTGCACGCGTGCACACACACACACACACACACACACACACACACACACACACACACACACACACTAAATCAATGTAATTTTTTAGAAGGCAAAAACGGTAAGGTGAGATTGGTACCAACATTTATCTCTTACTACTATCTGGTTTGGGATGCAACATGATTTACCAGCTTGGGCTTCTGCTTACTATACCTTCTCTGCCATGATGGGCTGTATCCCCTCAAACTGTGAGCTAAAATAAAATATTCCTCAGTCAAGGGGTGTGTGTGCGTGTGCGTGTGCGTGTGCGTGTGTGTGTGTGTGTGTAAGAGGTATTACATAATAGCAACAAGAAAAGCAATTAGGATAGAAACTGGTACCTAGAGTGGATGCAATAAATCTGACCATGTGGTTTGTAGGATTTGGAATGTGGATACATTTGGTACTGTGAGACAGAGGATCTCTGGAACGCTACACTCATCATATGAGTGATGATAGCGGCCGTTAGAAGATCAGAATGTGAAGACTGTGTTCCTAGGGCTTCAGAGGGAAGCAAGGACTCTATTGTCAACTGGGTTGTAGAGTGTTCACTGTATTCTGGCAAGGAATCTGCCTATATTTTGCCTGTGTCCTTAAAATATGAGTGAAGATGGATTGAAAACTGAACTAAGCTGTTTGGTGGAGAAAATCCCAACATTGCATAGCACTCAGGCTGTGACACAGTTACTACTCCTCCATCCTAGATCAACAGTGACAGAGAGAAGAAGGGTAAAAAACGTACGATTTGGCGAGGAATGGAGCATGGGGAAGTTTAAAGTTGCAGGCACAATGGGTGCTGGGAAAGCAGTTTTAAGTTTTAAAGAGATTAATGCCATTAAACTTCCTGTCTATGCCCCCCCCCCACTACAGACCTCCCGCCTCCTCTCCCAATTACCTTGAATGACCGGCCTCTGTACCAGAGGATAAGAAAGGTGCCTTCATGAGATCAAGATGGCCACTCACCCAAAGCTCCAGCTTGTGAACTGCAAATTTGTCTTAAAGGGGAGTGACTGATCTGTGGATGCTGTGAAGGGGTTCCCTACTCTAAAACCACTGCTCACAAAAGTAGTGTCTCAATTTCACTCACCAAGGTGTACAGAGCTACTGTAGATGTGTTAGGAGGAGGCCAGATGATATCTCAAGCTGGCAGCAGTATTTGGTAGCCTCAACTTCTGGTACTGGATTTTTAGGCCTAAAAAATTCAGGGCTTACAGGGGTCTGGAACCAATAGTCAAAAATTTTTTCCACTGAGGCTAGGGAATGTGTGACACAGTTGAATCCTCTGAAAGGAGGACCTGAGGGGCCATGTTTGAAGCTGTTAAAGTGAAGGCCATGTTGCAGTGTAGACCCCAGGATGGTGGGGAAGGCAGCATTATGGGGTATCTGCCAAGGATGCTAAAGACAGAGAGCAGAGATGGCCCAAGAAAGAGTCGCATATCCTACACAGAGCAGAACTAGAGGATTGCTCAAGTCCATTGGAGCCTAGAGAACATCACCGTGAGCCCCAGGTGTTAGACACGGAGCTGTAGGGTTGGTCATTTGCTTTGCCGTGTTTCAGTCTTTTGGGGGTTCAATATTTCCTTGGTATCCTCTCATTCTCCCCCCTAGTGAGTGGGAATGTTTATTATGTGCTATTATATATTGGACAATATAACCTATTTCTAAATTTTATAGCATGAGCTGACAAGAGGTTGTCTTGAATCTCAGATTTTGGACTTTGAACTTCAAAATAGTGTTAGGGGGTGTTAAAATAAATCTAGAGACTGTTAGAGATTGACCAAATACATATTGCATTATGAGATGAGTAAGAGACTTTGGTGTCCAGGGATGGGATGCTATGTTTTAAAGTAACGTGCTTGGGTACCTTGTTGGGAAGGGGTACGATGTGTAATCTTGATTGCCAACGTCATTGTGTTTAAGATCCTCTAGGACATACACATCTCGGCATGTTTGTGAGGATGGTTCCAGAGGGGTTTAGCTGAGGAGGGAAGACCTACAATGTGGTGTCACAGCCCTATGGGCTGGAGTTTCGGGGGAGAATGGAGAGGTCATACTCGGCACCAGTGTTTATCTCTCTGATTCTCAACGGAATATGCAATGTGACCGGCAGCTTCACATGCCTTGTCCTGACGGATTCTATTCCCTCAAACTAAAAGTCAAAGCCAATGCTTCCTTCCTTACACTGTTTTCATCACAGAAATAAGAAAATTAATGAACCCTGATTTGGTCTTGATGAATGCAGCCTGATGTAAGAAAAGAATTTTCTATACTTTTCCAGGAGATAAGAGTTTCTGGGTCTATAATCGTGGTGTCTGAGGATTCTTTGCCTCTAATACTTTAGAATTCTGTGGGGGATGCTGCACTTGCTACAGGGCCAGAGAAGAATGGAAAGGGACTGAGTGGCTCTAAAAATGGTCACTGAGGTGGGAGGGCTCAGTTTGTCTCGAGGACATGTGTGTTTTATGGAGAATACTAGTTTTAATCATATACTTCCATTAAAATTTGAAATTACCCCCATTATACAGGCTAAGAATTTGGGACACAGGGCTACCCGGGTTAGAAGGACAGAGCTTGGTCTGGTTCTACAACTCTAGATCCCAATTACCATGAATTCAGGACATCTTGGAACAGTTACATTTCTCAAGCAAATGCATCGAGGAATGATGAAGTCAGAAGGAAACATCTGAGAGTTAAATTCCTGTCTATGCTCCCCTTGCTGCAGACCTCCCACCTCCTCTCCCAATTACCTCGAATGACTGGTGCTCACCTGTGATAACTCCATGTGAAAACAACATGTTCTGATGCCACAGTACCTGGTTCCCTTAGGCTCTCCTATTTGACTTATTCATAGTCTAATCCCAAGTGGTCTATGGAGACTACTCAGGCCATGTACTCAGAGTCTTACCACTGCCTCAGCTTTAGGGCTGTGAGACCAGGTAGAGTTGTACCTCAGGTTATGACTCCCTGCTGTCTATATCTCTTGTCTGGCCTCTTAAAAACGAAAGCCAATTCAAGGACACACATTTCCTTGATCCTTTCTTTTACGACCCTTGAAGCATCTTGTTCTGGTCAAGATGTTTAGAGAGGCTGAAGAGACACACCCAATGCAAGACACATTCCTGCAGTGACAATGACGGCAGTGGGGGCCCAGTCCCTTGTCAATGTCCTTATTACACGGACACGTGTGATGCACTATCATTCTTCACAGCCAACCTAGAATATTGCTATGGTCACCGGCCACATGGGTCAGCATGCGGCTAAAGTACTGACTGGTATTTCCTGGTTCTGAATATTCATTTAGCATACTTGTCCATTGTACTTATTCAATTGTTTCAAAGGTATCACCAGAATGATGATGACAATAATGATGACGATGATGATGATGTGTGTGTGTGTGTTTATGCATGTGTGTGTGCATACTTGTGGATGTCAGAGAATGGCTTTCAGGACTTTGTTCTCTCCTGGCTCAGTGGGACCTGAAGATCACCAGGCTTGCTTGGCAAGGCTTTTACCCACTGACCCCTTTTTCTTTGTTTTTAACCTGTGACATGAAGGCTTACTTAGAAGCCAATGTAGTCTCCAACAACAGACACACTTTAAGGGAGTAAGAAAAGCCTACAAAATCGTGCACACACACGTACACATATGTAAAGATGAGCGTGCATTTACAATCTATACATAAATGAAGATGTCTAGGCATTTTCGTACTGGCCTATACAAGAAAATGAAAACCCACATTTGTGCTTCCGTCCCTCTCACTAGCCAGAGAGCTCAGAAGAATTCTAATTGGAAAGCAAAGGTTAGTGTTGATTTGTCTGATAAAGTGACCTTTAGCTAATGTTTTTTTTTCTTCTTCTTCTTTTTCTGATGGTGCACACAGAGACGTACCAGAAGGCGGGTGGCATTTTTGGTTCTGTTATATGTGACATTTATGCCTTGAGCTTTTCGTTTTGGCAGGTGCCAGAAAGCTGACAGAAAAGACCCTTAAACAAACTATGAAAATCACCTTCCTCTGTCTTCAATAATGCCCCCCCCCCAGGGAACCATTGATCAGCCAAGGGGAGAGGCGGGCTTTGGGGTTCCAGAGACATTGCGTGGGGATTAAGGCACACTGGGAGGATGGATGCTGAGCTATAAGTACAGGTGTTATGTACACTGAGAAACTAGAGGGACCAATGCTCACAGCATGGACTCTGACTTGGGCAGGAGTCTCAGAGGAGGTTTTCTTGAGGAAGAATGCTGAAGCTAAGTCTTGAGGATTAATCATGAGGAAGCTAGGGGAGAGTGGAGAAGAGCTTTCAGCAGAGAGGGGTGGCTGGTCAGGGGACGCTCTGGATGGGACAGAAGCTGTTACATTAAATAAACAAGATGTCATTGTCATGCGCATAGGGAGGAAAACCAACTAGGAGGAGCCCGGGGACATGCTCCAGCATCTTGTACTTTTCCGAAAAGCACAAGTGACTTGAGTTATTACAGATGTGAGCCTGGGGGGTGGGGCCTGACATTGATATTCTCATCACCAGGAGCCTGAACAGAAATGAGGCTGTGGTGCATGTGTGGAAGCAGAGGACCCAGTAAGGGCTGTCACAGCCCCCCCCCACATCACAGGTGACAGTGAGTAAAATAGAGTTAGAACAGAAAAAACAAGCAAGAGGTTTTTACAAGGTAGCACAGGTGAGTTTGATGTAGTGGGTAGGGTTTGGATGAAGAAGAATTCAGGTCCTTGTTGGGAAATTGTGATGCCACTCACTGGGACAAGGGGTCCTGGAAGAGAGGGAGGGTGGGGAAGGAAGAAACTGGTTGGGGTGGACAAGATTTACTGTGCAGCATGTTGGACATGAGTTACTTGGGAGAGAGCCAAGAGAGGACATTAAGAGTGCACTGAACCCAGAACTGTAGTGGAGGGGTCAAGAGTTGGCAGTAGAGGCAGATAGAAGCTATTGGGAAGACCAATCACTGAAAAGAGGGGATCTTACTCCAGCGTAGGAATAACTGGCAGAGTGGAGAAGGAAGGGTGGGTCTAGAAAAGATTGACCAACAACTGTTTAAATTCCACGTGGAGCACTGGGCTGTTACACACAGATGCCAGCACACCTCGGCAGATGCATCTTCCATTATTTCAAGCTCTTGCTGTGCTGCTGCTCTACTTTCTGCCCCGTCCCCAAACCCATTCTCTCCCTATGCCAGTTTTGATTAGAGATCCACCCTAGTCTCAGCTTTCACAACCTCAGTGGTCCACAGTCACTACCAGCAGCCCTTGGTGTAAGGTATGTGGCCATGACAACAATGACAAGCACATCACCTTCCTGATGTGGTGAGGGAACAGGAAATGTGATTAAACTTGCCTGATCCCTGATAAACTTGTATGTTCTCTAAGCATTCAGAGCCTGGAATGCCAGTAGCCATTCAGAGACTGGGAAACCTGCTGAGCTATGAGATGAGGTCAACGTGTGATGGTGAACAGAGTGAAGGTTTGGAGAACTCATCTGTGATGATGCTATTGTGTGAATTCACCTTAAGCCAGGCTAGACTGATTCTGGCTCTGCCTTTTGAGTTTTAATCAAGGCGCACGTTTCCATGACTTACAAGCCCAGCTTACCTCCATACCCAGTTCCTGTGACTCGGAATGTTCACTCTGCTTTGGGACATAAAAATGTGACATCTCAGGGCACAGTTACCTCCTTCCTCAGAAAAGGTCATTATAGTGTTGTCCTCTCTGGCTTCCACATCTGCTTCTCCCACTAGCCTCAGGTAGGTTCATGTCTTGTTCACACTCATGTCCCTGATGTAACAGGTGAGTTACTTATCTACTCTTGCCCAAATGTGTCTGATTGAATAACAAAATGAATTATAAGCAAGACTCAACATCAGGACCAGGAAGATATTGGAAGGAGAAAGAGGATGGTTAAGTATATGCTTGAACCAATGACCAATTAAATGTATCATACTCAGCATTGGCCAAGCACATTTTTAAAATGTCATTATTTTAACTATGGAAGTGGTCTCTCAAAAAGTAAAAAATAAATAAAGTGTGCCCTTGCTCCCAAATGGAATAAGCTTATTTAGCTGTGTTACATCAGAATAATTTCACAAAGTTTGCTATTCAAAGTGTAATAGGTCAGGTTGGCTGATTTTTCCATAATTATTTTAAATGCTCATCTACAGAATTTTATTTCAAACCCAAACAGACCATGGCATTTAATGAGCAGGCTCCAAGTCTCAGGCCCAGACTGGCTGCCAGCTTCAGTGAGACACTAGGCCACTGCTAGATGTCTTCAGAAGACATTCAGAGCAAATCTTTGTTACCATGGTAATGAGCACAGGCAAGAAAATGTCCGTTGTCATATATAAGATGAAGATTATGTACTGGAAGCACTGACAAGCCACTAAGCACATAATAAGAAGTGTCCTTAGTGAGAGTCACTGTGCACCGTCTACAGCTGAACACCAAGCTGTCAAAACATGCAGGAAGGAAGTAGACATCATTTTATCAGTCCTGGTCACAGACTAAGAAGAGAATAAGGTCCTCACTATTACCCACTATTTTCTAACTCTGTATCTGTTTAGGCATACAATATATATTGACCATAACAGAAGAAACCCATCAAAATATTCAGAACAAGCCATCTGGAGCTTAATAGGGGCGCACACTAAATGTAAAGTCCATACTTCGGCTTTGAAATGCTTATTGGGAAAAATTTAGAGGCCAATGAGATGGCTCATCAGGTAAAGGTACCTGCTGCTAAGCCTGATGACCTGAGTTTGATCCTGGGTTCACGAAGAAGAGTCCCAACTCCTGTAAATATACACTGACCTCCACATATATGCCATGGCTTTCACTCCAATGAAGAAAACAGGACTGTAGGGACCAGAGAGTAAAGCTCAGGCAGTTAAAGTGTCTGCCACACAGGCATGAAGACCCGAGTTTGATCAGCACAACCCACATAGAAAGCCTGGCATAGGAGCATGTTCTTGTTATCCCAGCATACAGAAGGTGTAAGAGGATCACTGGCAAGTCTGACTAGTTACAGCAGTGAGAGACTTGGCCTCAAAAACCAGACACCTGCAGAAGAATGAAATGAGATCCGTAGCTGTCATTCATCCTGTACAAAAATCAATTCGAGCTGGATCAGAGATGTTAATTTAAAACCTGAAGCACCAAAACTGTAGAAGGATATTGCAGGACACAGTCAAGGCAACAAGTCTCTGAATGGAAGCTGAATAGCACAGGAAGCCACTCCAAGAATTGACAAAGGGATTGACTACATGAAATAAAAAAGCTTCTGTATAGCGACATCCTCGCCCCTCACCCCAACACAACAACCAACCAAACCATTGCAGACTAAGCAGACAGAACCGGAGACATTCTGTGCCAACCGTGTGTCTCAGATGAGGGTTAATATCTAGGATATATAAAGAGCTGAAAAATTAAACACCAGAGATACTAAGCTGCCTTTTTACTAAGCAGTAAAAAGGGACATCATTCTGAAGAGAGTGTTCAAAAGAAGAAACACAAGTGGCCGATAAGTATTTTAAATAGTGTTCAAACCTTTATCTACTGGAGAAATACAGATCGCAACTGCTTTGATAGAACACAAGGAGATGGCTCAGCAGTTGAGAGCCTAGAGAGGGGCAGCTGGGAAGGGAATAAAAAGAGACTTTATACAGACAGTGCAAAGTGACAGGGGTGACAGTGGGAAAGGAAGGCAGGGGTGGGGACAGCAAGGAAGAACCAACCATTGAAGTATGCATCAAAATGCCACAGAGAAACCTATTGGAAGCTAATTCTTTTGAATATAGAGTGTAATGTAATCACATATTTTTTCCGTGTTATTTATCACCAATCTTTTTTTGAGATCATAATATGATATTTCCCCCTTTCCTTATAAGGTAATTTTTTAAAAATTACAAATTAATTAAAAAATAACATGGTGAACAGTGCCTAAGGAACAACATTCAAGGTTGTCCTCTGGCTTCCGCATGCATGTGCACATAGGTGCATACATGTGCACGCATACACACACACGCACACACACACACACACACACACACACACACACACACAGAGAGTGAGAGAGAGAGAGAGAGAGAGAGAGAGAGAGAGAGAGAGAGAGAGAGAGAGAGCTCTGAAGCCAATAGAAACAAAAATAAATGGGGCTGCACCAAACTCAAAAGGCTTTGCACAGCAAATGAAAAGAGCAACAGAGTGGAAACAACTGACAAGGGGTTAATTTCCAAAACCGCTAAGCCACTCCCACAATTCCATAGCCAAACCAAATCTCCAAAACCCCAAACTAATGGGCCCATTTAAAAATGGGTTAAGGACTGGAATAGACATGTCTCAAAAAATGTACACACTGTGAACAGTTACATCAAAACCCTTCAGCATTACCAATCATCACACAATGCAAATTACAGCCTCAGTGGGCAATCCCCTTATAGCTGTTAGAGAGTGTTGGTGTGGCGAGCAGAGCATGTTGTTGCCAGGATGCACAATGGGGCAATCACTAGGGAACTGAGTACAGAGGCTTCTCAAAGTAAAAATCTGTAGAAGTAGCTCTGTGCTAAGGAGCTTGTCTAGCACACCCAGAACTCTTGGTTCCATCCCTAGCACTAAAAATAAGTAAATAAATCCACTATCTGATCTGTCAGTCTCATTCCTGGTGTTTATCCAACAGGACTAAAATCAGGAGATCAGGATCTCAAAGAGGTCTGTCCCTTGCAGCATCATTCCAAAAATTAAGTTTTTCAGACAATTCAAATGCAAACACAAATGTGTAAATAGGATGGAGCATTTACATACAACGTAAAGGAATATCATTCAGCTTTTATGGATGGAAATTCTGCAGTATGTGAGGACCTGAAGCTTATCACTGGGCAATATCGCTGAGCCAACTTTTAGCTTCCTTCAGGAGCCTATATACTGTTTCCCACAGGATGGCATCATCTTCTCTTCCTGGTAACAGTGTCCAGAGTTCCAGTTTCTCCAGATCTTATCAAAAGTGTCATTGTTTCTTTTAGAATAGCCATCTCATAATTTATCTCAAATGATCAGATTCATAAATCAAAGAGTGGAATGTGATTGGCTAGATCTGGATAA
Organism: Phyllotis vaccarum; assembly: GCA_033318265.1. Classification (NCBI taxonomy): domain Eukaryota; kingdom Metazoa; phylum Chordata; class Mammalia; order Rodentia; family Cricetidae; genus Phyllotis; species Phyllotis vaccarum. The sequence goes on along the minus strand of JARWLC010000008.1, from coordinate 110,256,591 downwards.
TAGGTGCCAATAGGCATAAGGCTTTAGTCAGGTAAGAAATGGTAACGCTCTGGAAGTCTGCTATAGAACATCGCACCTGCTGTCACTGTGCACTTGACATTCATTAAGAGGGTAACTCTCATATGACATGTTCTTATCATGTGAGGTAATCAGTTAAAAACTGCAACAACTTTATTGACAGATCTTTAGTGTTCTAGCCACTAGATTCTAACAGAAAGAAAATGTTTTGAGGATTTCTTTTTAACTTCTGTGGTGATAGGGTTTTCAAAAATGTGTTCACTTTCCTATGTGGAAATCTGGGTTCAGCCCTGACTTTAGATTCCATGATTTCCATCAGTAATGACTTCTCAGACTGAAGATGCTCAGGAAAGAATAGTGCAAAGAACACAGTCAGCCCACAGGAAAGCTCCAGAGAGACTGTGAGCCATGAGGGTCTGTGGGCTTCCCGGAGGGTGGTACCTTATCTGATTCTCGTCATCGTCCACCAGGAAGAACCAACGGAATTTCACAACCAAAGGGCTGCAGTTGGTGATGGTGATGTATCGAATGACTTCAGTATCATTCAGGATGCAGCCGAAATCCACCTCCATCATCTCGAAGCTGAGGTTGGGGTAATGCACTTCTCCACGCAAGCTCAGGTTGTCCACGTGAGGGTGCTCCACATACTTAACTGATAGGACCTCTTCTGCTACCCAGTTGTTCAGGTCATTTCTGTAGGAAGGGTCAAACTTGACCAGCAGGTTTTTCTCTTCATCAACCTCCAGTTTTAGAGGCTGTAAACAGGATAAAATGAAGTTACCAATTCTTGTACTTTCAAAGTCCAATGTGATACATGAGACGTGACAGTCAAAATTATGTGCATCCACAACTTTACACACACACACATACACCTACACATTCTTTTAAACACACATCTATGAATAATTAACAGCTATTGGTTGACTTTAAAAAATTATTTTGTCTTTCAAACTAATGTTTAAATTTGGTTGTCACCAGGGATAGAGTCAAGGAGTGAGTCCTTTTCCAGTGAGACGGGGTTAGCTGAAACATGAGTGGGCTGTTATAAAGCAAGGCTGACCCTCCTGCTGCTCTTCCACACATACCCTCTTGCCTTTCTTCTGTCAGTTATCACTTGAAGTGCATGAGGCTCCTCCACTGACTCCAGCTTTTGACCTGCAGAACTGTGAACCCAAATAAACCTCATTGTCTTATAAAGTATTCCGCCCAGATATACTGTTGGACCATCAGCACACAGATAAAAATATCTGTGTGTGTGTGTGTGTGTGTGTGTGTGTGTGTGCGCGCGCGCGCGCGCGCGCGTGCGCGCGCGCACGCATGCGTGCACATGTATTTGAAGGAAATGATTCTGCCAAGAACTTCAGGGTTATAAGAATTGAGGAACTGCACAAAGTCAAACTTGAAGTGAACACACATTATTAAATATTCTTAAACCTTATTTTATTTATGTGTGCAGGTGCCCACAGAAGCAGGGCTGGGGAAGTTAGAAGTGATGGAAATAGACACGAAGCTGGTTGTGAGTCATGTGGGTGCTGGGAACCAAACCCAGGCCTCTGAAAGATTATCAAGTTATTTTAAGCACAAGCCATCTTCGCAGTCCTTTATTAAGTCTTAAGTAAAAGTAAACTAGGCTGAAAAATGTTCTTGCTGGGCAAATGGGGGAAGATCTTTCCTTAAGATAAGTTTAAAGCCTGCTGAAGCATGGAGGACTGGACTTTGTACAGACTGGCCCAGAAAGGATCAGATTTATTTTTAATGTCTTCCATTGCCTACAATTCTAAATATTAAGGATCCTGTTAGCCACTTCCCAGCGTTTTCTGTTCAACATAAAAAGACAAGGAGTGAAGGGTTTGCTTGCTATGTTTTATTCATTCTTTCTGATTTCCAATCTCAACTGTTCTGTGCTGTTCTGTCTGTAGTAAAGCCACCCCATAGTCTGCAATGGCAGGCGCACGAGTCAGGGATGAGTATCTATAGTGCCTTTCACTGCCCTCCCCCAGGGCTGACGTGGTCCATTTACTCAGGACCTATTTAACTATGCTTTGGTTGCATGATGGCATAGATTCAGTTGATAGATCCAGTCAGCTGCTCTCTCTCTCTCTCTCTCTCTCTCTCTCTCTCTCTCTCTCTCTCTCTGTGTGTGTGTGTGTGTGTGTGTGTGTGTGTGTGTGTGTGTGTGTGTATGTCTGAGAGGTAGAATGAGGAATGGAAGGAGGGAGAGAGAGGGACAGCACAGTACTTTGATCTGTCTAATCCCATCTCAAGGGCCTACTGGATACCTGCCCTTCTGTCTTCCCTCTGGTACACATGCACCTTGGTACAATTTAGACCGAGACAGCTCCACACATCTATCTTTGAAGACTGACTTAATATTTTTGTTTTGTTTTGTTTTTTGAGACAGAGTTTCTCTGTTTAACAGCTCTGGCTGTCCTGTAACTCTATTTGTAGGCCAGGCTGGCCTCAAATTCACAGAGATCTGCCTGCCTCTCCTCCTGGAGTCCTGGGATGAAAGGTGTGTGTCACCACTGCCTGGTGCTTAAAATTGTTTTGAGAGGCAAGGTTTTGTAGGAATTAGGTGCATCTACAAAACCTAAAAATCTTAAATTAGAGATCCCTCACCATGATATTGCTCAGCAGAGTTAATATTTTTGGTAAAAGTTAGTTATAGGCATGATGGGCAAAGGAATGAACTTTATAAAAATGGGATTCCATTATATTATTTTATTAAAAATATATAGTGAACTTTAAAAAACCTGTAGGTGGAGGCTTGGAGAGATGGCTGTGGTTAAGAACATGCATTGCTCTTTCAGAGGACTCAAATTCAGTTTCAAGCACCCATACTGAGTGCTCACAATAGCCTGTAATTCCAGTTCAGGGATCTGACCCCCTCTTTGGGACTCTGGCCAGCAGCACTCATGTGCACATGGACACACACACACACACACACACACACACACACACACACACACACACACCACATATAATCAAAAGAATAAAAATAAACTTTAAACCAGAAGACATTTTTTTTCTTGTAGGGAATTTAATCAAAAGTTAGAAGACTCTGGAGTCAACATACTTGTATCCTCCCGGTTTCTAACAAAACGGCTTTGGAAAACATGTGGAAGCTTAGTTTCCATGTCTGTAATTTGGGGGTAATGATAGTACCTTCCTTCCTTCTTGTTTTGGAAAGAATAGAATGAATCTATATAGGCAAGGTGTTTTGGGATATAGTGTGTAGTATATACATATGATGAACTTCTCAATAAAGAAAATGATGGCTAATGCTAAGCAGTTTTTATTGATATTTGACTGTAAAAGCAAGGTGAACCTCATCAAGGAAACTTCTCTTGGCAACAGATGTAGAACAGTACAGAAAACCACAACCAATAAATATGCAGAGTTGTAGAGCTCAGTCCCAATGGACATATCTAAGATGCTCCTGCACCCAAGGCTTAGGGAATATTGCAAAGGGGAAGTGATGGTGGAGGAGAGATTTTTTAAAAGCCAGAGAATCGTGGTGTTTGCTGTGACATTGTGTTTCTTAGAAATTTCAGAAGCTATACTCATAAATTCTCACCATCATGACTGCCCAAACACAAACATTCTGGGTCAGTATTACAGTGGTTTGGGGTCCCTGAGTGCCTCGTTAAATTTTTTGGATGAATTTAATCCACTGTCAATTTTTTTTAAACAAGGGGTGTGAATGGTTAATCATTCCTGTGTCCAGAGAGTATCTTTCTTTTACTTTTTTTTCTTAAAGGATATAATGGCTGGCTTTAAAATTCTTGCATCAGAATTTCTTTCTACTAAAACTCTAGTCACTTCCTTGGTAACATTAAGCTACTGATGAGAAGTTTGAGGTCAGTATTTTAAAACCCCTTTTAATAGAGCTCTTCTAGTAGATGTGTCATTGACCTCACTAAGATAGGTCTCATTTTTGAACAACTTATACCATTTTGCCTCAGGGTAAGTAGAGTCCTTATTCTAAAAGAACTTTCAAAGTGGCTTCACTTATATTAGATAGGTCATTGAAAATCAGACCAGCCTTCTACTACTGATCTCCACACTTCTACCCCGTGCCCCTCACACAAGGTAACCAGCTTTACAAAGGTTTTGTCTATCTTTGTAGACGGTCCACAGACACAAAATCCCACTTTTTACCTATGATGGCACGTCATTCCTACTTGTCTGCATGTCACTTTTCTCAATATAACATCAGCCAACATCTGCCTTTTGAAAGTATGTTATTATTAAATTATGTGTATGGGTGTATCTATGTGGGGGTATGCGAATATGGGAGAAGATACTGGTAGAGGCCAGAGAAGGTGCCACATCTCCCAGAACAGGAGTTACAGGCAGTTGTAAGCTACCTGATGTGAATGCTGGGAAGTAAACCCCAGCCCTCGGGAAGTGTAGCAGGTTCTCTTAACTTCTAAGCTATTTCTTCAGTTCTTGCCTACTTAAAACAAAAAGTTGCATTTTATATTGTTTTATCATTCTGTTATTATTTACTGGATCGATCTCTCAAGGGTTTTGGCTCCTAAACATTTGCCCTTATAAGCTGTGGTCTGGTGAATACTCTCTTTCATATATGTCATCTTGTGTCTTGGGTATGTAGAATAAATCCATTAGCATGGAATTACTAGGTCAAAGGGCACTTAGATTTAAAATCTTGATAGCTATTGGCATATTGCCTTCCACTGCACACTGCCCAACATCATAGGAGAGTATGTCCACACACCCTGTCTAAGCCTAGTGCTATCTACCTCTTTGCTAATCTGACAGGTCTATGTGCCTCTGTCTGTTCCAGTATGAGAAAGCAGAACGTGTTTTCTTGTGTTTGAGAATAATTTTGATTTTTTTTTCTGTTAACTTGATTCTCTTATTTTGACTTTTTATTGGGATGCAGTTTTTTTCTTGATATTTCATGGAACTTCCCTATTTTTTAATATGGTTGATCTTTTATTAAGGCTATATGAATAAGTAATATGAAAACTGAAAATGCACTATTAGGGATGGGGCTCTGGGCCAATCCTGCTGACCTACCACTAACAGGCCATCATTTTAAAACCTTTTAAAAATATTTATTTGTGTGTGTGTGTGTGTGTGTGTGTGTGTGTGTGTGTGTGTGTGTGTGTGTGTGTACATCTGCCGAGTTTCTGAGTACCACATATTTATGGGAACCCATGAAGGCTAGAACATGGTGTCAAGTCCCCTGGACGTTGTGAGCCATCATATTGGTGCTATGAACTGGATGTTGGTCCTCTGCGAGAGTGGTCAGTGATCAACCCTGAAAGCATCTTTATAGCCCTCTACTTCTTAATTCTCACCATGGAATTGGTCCATGGTACAATTTTCTTGGGTCAAGAAGGGATGAGTAGGCTATGGTCACAGCTGGGTACCAGAATGAAGAGAAGGCAAGGAGCTGCTACTCCGGGTCAACAGCACTGATACCACCTGAAGCCTGAGGCTCCCCCCAGATGTTTTGATCCATACTTCTGGAGACGAGTACTGTTTTGTTTTGTCCATATTTTCTTGGTGGAGTCTGGTGCATATATAGGCCCTTCCCCATCTCAGCATTCTCCTCATATGTGTTGTCTCTCATCTCAGAGATACCCAAAAGCCCACTGGACACAGCAGCTTCATTCTTCACAACTTCATTGCAACATTTTCTGGGATGCAAACTTTAGTAGCATTTCCCCCTCCAGCCCACTACAAAAGCATCATTTTATCTCTCTAAGCTAGCTTAAAATCTCATTCTTTAGTTGCATTTGTCCCCTATCCCTTTATTATTGCTATTGGCTCTTCACTGGGGTGGGGAGGGGATTTCTGCTTTTATCCCATTACAACCACAAGAAAAACAACGTCTAAGAGGGGACCTCAGGTCTGAATCTTCACATCCTCCCACTGTTTGTTCCCTGTGCTCTGTGATATCACCTGCCATCTCGTTGTGGACTCATTGCTTATCCTTGAGGCTTCTTCAGAGTCGGGTCACATCAACTATCTTCTCTAAGGCTGTAGAGAGCTTCAGGCCTGGCCTTTCAGCCTTCCTTGGCTAAGTCCTATTGTGATATATTTTCTTCTGCGTCTCACTTGGGGCTTGGCTCTTCTTTATTGTTCTAGGTTGAGAAATCCTAGCTGGTCTTCCCTTTCCTGTGGTCAAAGGAGACCAGATGGGTACTGTCCGGCACACCCTCTCCTCAAGCACTGTGTCCCCACCCGATTCAAAGGTCCTTCTTGCTGAGTGTAGCTCATAGCAAATCTCCTTAAGTCACAGGCTCTCCTGAGATATGACAATTGTTCTCACCCCACATTTCCACTTCTCTGTTGGCAGTCTCTCAAGAAGGGAAGGCTGACATTTTTAGATGAAATCTGAGCCTGATTTCTCCTTCATCCCTTCTCTTCCACAACCCCGCAGTGTCGTCTGCCAATGGCCATCAATTCTACTGAAACCCTCATGCCTGTGAAAACTGAAGTCCCTCCACCTTGAGGCTGGAGCTGTTTTGAGAGCTGAGAAGTTTCTAGTCCCCCATCCTGAGAAATTTCTAAACCCCCAAGGCCAAGCACCCAAGGTCCTGGGTAATCACTGGCCATTTTGGCCCAACTGTGAAGTACCTTCTCCTCATCTTAAGACTACAAGCCTGCAGCTGCCCACCTGAGAGATGAGTAGGCAATAATAAAAAAAAAAGTTCCTCTGGGCCCCAGCCAATAGAAAGTAGCCCCACACTTCCCAGCTTGACAATGGCATTTCTATGGTCTTTGTTTTAAAAAGCCCTGCTTTGAGTAAGGGGTGGGGGTCTTCTCCACTGGCACTGCTGTGTGACAGTCAGGAGCTGAGCTCAGCTGTGCAGTTGCATTAGGAGAGTTGGTGTGATTCTGGGGATCTTTCTGGGGGCTGCTGAGACCGGGTAGAACAATGCCCAGCAAAGACCATACAGACCCTTCAAGAGGCTGGTTAGAGAATGTTACTTCTGACCTCAGACTGGCAGCTGGGGTGGGCTCGTGGTCTTTTTTCTCAACTTGGAACAGGTTTCTCAGTACTTAGAGGTGGTCTTACTCATTGGGAGACTGGACTTGACCAGTTCCTCCAGGTAGGATGTAGTTGGATTCAGGTGTTATTGAGGAAGACCTAAAAGCATAGACTTGGGGGGGGGGTCTCAGGACCCTGAATGGGGCGTGGCCAGCCCCCATTGAGAACTTTGTTGCATGCTGCTACCCTTCTGTTTGTTCCTGCGTTCTCGAGAAAAGATTGGCACCATCACTGTTTGAGACAGTTCCACTCTCCAAAAACTGACTTAAAGTTCAGTTTATATCAATGAGTGTTTATATATCCCCTTAATAAATATTAATCCTTTACATAATCATTATCAATAAATAATCCTATATTAGTAGGGTCTCTATTAATTATAGGAAGTAATTGCCTTGAATAAATTAACTTCATTACAAGGAGCAGGAGTGAGTTTGTTATTCTGCTGGGCTGGAAGGTCCTATACCATGCATGAGTCTTCCCGCTGACAGTCGAAATAAGTTACTGCTTATTTGCAATATTTTGTATTTTTTTCCCATTGGTTTCCTGCATCATTTTGTATTTTTTTTTCTGGACTGAAATTAGGCAGTATATTTCTATTCTCTTCCTTTTCACACACACACAAGCTCCCTGCCAAGTTACCTTAGGAGTTGCAGGCAGCATGGATTTATCAGGCTCACATATGAAGAAGGGTCCAGTTGTTGAAAGCAACATGTTCACAGGCAGGGTGGTGATGTTCTTTATCGTCAGAGGCTGGTAATCAGGTTCCAGGACGGTGTTAGGCTTCTGCACAAAAGGAAGGGAAAAGCCGAAATAAAAGACAAGTAACAGTAAGTCCGGTGAGCCCTGAGTAACAAGTCTCATTAGTTCTGAACAAAATCCTCCTCACCCCTCCGTCACCCCTCCCTTCTCAGAGACGTTTACTTCTCCTGGGAGAAGTTTATGGAAACGAAGTGGAATGAGGTGTGCTAAGACCAGAAACGGGAACTTATATAACAGAAAACAGAGGGTAGATTTCTGAGAGGCCCTGAGTGCTTAGTTTAAAACAACACAATTCCCAGAAACCTTACAGAAGCCCAGCTACTAGAGCAAACTGTCAATGCCACACTGCCACTGTAACACTGTCACACTGCACACACTGCCACACTGTCTCTGTTACACTGCCACACCATCACACTATCACACTGCCACACTGTCACACTGCACACACTGCCACACTGTCACACTGCAACACTGTCACACTGCCACACTGTCACACTATCACACTGCACATACTGCCACACTGTCACACTGTCACACTATCACACTGCCACACTGTCACACTGCAACACTGTCACACTGTCACACTGCAACACTGTCACACTGCCACACTGTCACACTGTACGCACTGTCACTCTGCCACACTGTCACACTATCACACTGCCATACTGTCACACTGCACGCACTGTCACTCTGCCACACTGTTACACTATCACACTGCCACATTGTCACACTGCAACACTGTCACACTGCCACACTGTCACACTATCACACTGCCACACTGTCACACTGCAACACTGTCACACCGCAACACTGTCACACTGTCACACCACCACACTGTCACAGAACAAAGTCTAATAAATCTGTAATGGCTTGTGTAAGACGTGAGGAATTGTTAAAACAGATAAAGCATTTGGGGCTCATGTGATTCCCCCTCCCCAATTTAAAATATCCACTTTACAGACATGCTTATCTTTAAATTCCCAACTAGCAGAAGAGGTGATGCTGAAGCCATCCACCTCTGTGAGATCTGCTGGACTGCATTTCTCCACCAGAGAAAGGGCCGGAATGGCTCTCGAGTAAGATGGCTTTGCTCAGGTTGGGTTTTCCTCACCCTAATGTTGGGGTTTACATTAATTTTTGTGTGACCTAAAAGGGGGTACTTTGGCACCAAAGGAGGTGACCAGAAGCCTCAACCTGTAGCCTTGATCATTTGGGGGTATTTCTAATAAAAAAAAATGTAGCCCTTAAAAATAGTCTCTACATTTTGACTTTATTTTTTTCCTTGTTCTAATTTCATCACCCCCCACACACACCATGGCAGAGTATTCCAGATGTTCTTCCAGCATCACCCCCCCCCATACACACACCATGGCAGAGTATTCCAGATATTCTTCCAGCATCACCCCCCACACACACACACCATGGCAGAGTATTCCAGATGTTCTTCCAGCATCACCCCCCACACACACCATGGCAGAGTATTCCAGATGTTCTTCCAGCATCACCCCCCCCACACACCATGGCAGAGTATTCCAGCTGTTCTTCCAGCATCACCCCCTCTACACACACCATGGCAGAGTATTCCAGCTGTTCTTCCAGCATCACCCCCCCCACACACACCATGGCAGAGTATTCCAGCTGTTCTTCCAGTATCACCCCCTCTCCTGCCATGGCCCTTGGGTTTCCCAGGCCCAGCATGAGCTTGGATGCCTTAATATTTTGGGGCTCAAGCCTCTTTTTTGGTGGCACTCCACCAGTCTCCGTGTATTTCCAAGGCTGTGTTAGAAGTCTGGTCTGGGATTCGTCACATGATGCCAGCCTTTGGTTCTCCCCCTCTAAGGAGGGAACACAGACACTGACTCCCTGTGTATTATCAGCTCATGGAGGGGAAGGCAGCATATTTAGGCCCAGTAAAAGCAGACTGCATGGAGAACTGTCCACACAGTGACCTTCCCCGAAGGCTGCTGCGTCACTGCAGATGGCTCTGAAGTGAAGAAGCCACACTTGGTTGGTTTTGGCAAGAGGCCATTTGGAGGTTAGTGATGAGAAGAAATTGGAGTCCAGAGAAGCCAATCTATTTTAAAATGACCCCTTCTTTCTGGGCTGTTTGTCTCCCAAATATCAGTAGACAGAATCTGCTTCTGGAACTTCATGAAGCAAGCAGGCTGAAAGTTTCAGCTGACCTTTTCAATCCCACAGAGATGCTGTTTCATCTCCACAGTGTATGAACAACACAAATAGCATAGAGTTGATGGAGTGGGAAGAAGGAGAGAAACCCTTTCCATAGGCAGGGCTTTATCTCTATCTCCTAATGTACCATATCAGACAACTGCCCTGGACCTATGGCAGGAGGCAGAAGAGCTGAATGCTGGGCAATTCAGTCCAAATATCAAGCCCTCATGGGTCTCTTGTGTGTGTGTGCCAGGTCATGCAGATGTATTTCATTATCGTCCTCGGTAAAGTCTAACTATGGGCAGGCATTGAGAAAACATGGTGGAGTCAAGCCTTTCAGTTTGAGGAGAAAGATGGATGGAAACAAATGGCAGGTGGGCCAGAGGACCTTGAGGGAGTCGGTTATGTACAGCTCCCATGTGGGTCCTGAGGGTTTGAACACAGGTCATCAGGCTTGGTGGCAAGTGCCTTTACCCAGTGAACCATATCACTGACTCCCAATCCACTTTTTAATCCAATGAGAAATTATTACGGCATCCAGAATTTTGCATGTTTTGATTTAGTGATAAGCTCCATCAACAGACAGTGAAGCAGGACTGTGTTACCTCAAGAGGCAAGAAGATGAGAGTCAAAAGGCATGCTGCATGCTAAGAGTGCTTACTGGCTTAGAAAAACTGAAGAAACTATGATGCATATATAACATATAATGTCTCACACAGAGCCACTTTCAATAAATCCTCGCTAAATTCCTTTGAATAGCTGTTTTCAGGGGGAAAATATGAAGTCATCAAATTCACCACAGCTGTTTGCCAATAAACATCTTTTCTGGTTGCTTACAATGGAAGGTCTGAAAGCACCAGTGGAACATCCCAGGACCCCTCAAAGCATGACCGTGTTCAGTGTGCCATGGAGTTCATCTGCTGTCACTCAAACCCTTACTTATTTAACTTGCTCAGTGCCCACACAGCCTGCGAGCTGGCGAAGCCAGGCTCCTTTCTCCTCTGTATCCACTGTAGGTGCCCAGTACATGGAAGGAACTTGTATGTCTCCCTGACAGCCTGGACTTTGTTAAGTTCCTTTATTCATATCCTACCATGGCACCTCATCCATGGGATGCTCGATGAATCGACTGAACCAAGTATGATGGATGGAATCTACGCCCAGAATAAATGGTTCTGAGTGTTCTCCTGAACACTCTGAGGGGATGACAAGAACCCCAGTGGATCCACCTGTTACTGGTCAGGCATATCAGCACACACACTCCCTGTCACGGCAATCGATCCTGGGACAATGGCTTACCTACTTTTTGCTATTCCCAGTAGACTATGAGGTTCACCACAGAAGAGCTATCCTCATGCTGTATTCCTAACATCTGCCAGTGTCTGCCACATGAGGATGAACATATGTTCTGCTCAGCAGCCGCACTCTAATGATTTATTCTAACGAATAGCTCTGACCACTTTTGTTTCCTCTTTTGAAGTCCTTTAACGGCTTTCCAGAATGAACCCCAAAGTCTAGAACATGTCTATTATTCACGCCCTATGTATTTGGCCTCTGCTCCATCTTCAAGAGATCTTCATCATTCTTGGTACAATCCCTTTCTTGGGTGACTCTGGTCATTCTTGGCATGTTCTTTATCTGGGGTCACTGTTCAATGTTCATATCTCCCTAGACCTTTCTCAACAGAAGCCCTCAGTCTGGAGTTCGTTCCCCTTCCCTCGGCATCAGACTAACTCCTACCTTTTACTTCAATCTCAACTTGAGGCACTTGTTCAAGGAAGTGACCTTGGAACCTGTACAACTGAGGCCACACCTCTTGAGCTGCTGGTGAACCTGTTTATCCCTAGGATTTAAGCAAACAGTGACACTCCCCTAACTTGCGAACAGTCTTTGAGTTCAACCAGGCTCTTAGCTTTAACTGTCTGTTCAGAATGAAACAATAGCTCTAGGCTGGAAAACACAGCTGGGAACAGGTCAGAGCCTACTCTGTTGTATCCCTCACCTCTCCACCACCCCCACCCCTACTCTTGGCAGTAAACGTTCCTCTCCTATCTCTTCTCTGAGCCCGTGTTCACCAATTTATTACATGGCCTTAATGGCCACACAATAATCACAGATATCTACAGCCATATAAATGACGCGTGCAGATTAAACAGTTTGGTTGGTTTACTTATTTCATAGCAGTCTTAGGGCTGTGTCAGCTTCCTGATGTGCATCACAAGAATGATAATGGAGTCTACCACTGTGAGAGTTTGTGAAGGGCACCTGGAGAGATGTAGGTAATTGAGTGCGGATGCTTAGTGATAGTAATCAGTAGGTGGTAGTCATTCTTACTAATTATTATAATTGTTGCTGATTTTATTCCAACCCTTACGTTCAGTGATGTTTACTCTACCCAAAGCAAAATGATAAAGTATGGACCCGCCCTCATGCACATTCTGCACCGACAGAGCCCTTCTCTTTGGTCTTATGCCCCAGGAATGATGCAAACAGGATTTCCATTTCATAGAATTATAGGTTTATATTCAGATTTTTTTGAAAGATAAATGTCTACTGACCTCTGAAGCTTAAAAAGGAAAAAAATCCCACTGTTCTGGGGATGGTTATTAACAGGACTCCAATTAGTTTAGCTTCTAAAATGGAAGCATGAACATGTTGGCTCTGGCTAGAACATCCAGGATGTCCTAGCTCAGCTTCACTGACCTTTTCCAGTCGATATATGAGCTGCCTGGTGGAGAGCTGGATAAGAGGTGCTATAAATTCACAGATGATGTTCACGGACATCAACAAGCTTTTTCCCTTCTGGGCTCCGACAATGGCATGGCATACCAGCTTTTCTTTGACTTTCTGCATACAACACACATCAGCAGTTTTGAAACAACTATTCTTCAGAAAACTTAATGATCTAATAGCATAATATGTGTCTGGATCCAAAAAGGCCAGAGCTTTATAAAACTTAAAGAACTCAAGAGTAAATATATGCCATAAATATATGGGCTGATAAGCAATCAGGTTTGAGCTGTTAATGAACTAAACATTCTCATGATTTGCAAGTCCATGTGGGATGGTTTTCACTGAAGCTCAGGTATATTTAGTTCCCTCGTAGGACAGATTTAATGCCTCTTAAAATCATGCTTAACTTTTGGTAGCCACATCAGAAATATGCTCCTACTACAGACTGTATCTTAAGATTAGAGCATATGTTATATTATTCATCTTTGTATCTTTAGTGCCTAGAAGTGTTTATCTCATGGTGCATGCACAATCGAAGTTGGCTGATGCCCCAGATAATGGGAAAGGAACACATTCTATAAGACTCCCCAGGCAGAGGTACCCTTTAGGCAGAGGGGATGCATTCTACATGAAAATACTTTGTGAAGAAATAATGTAAAAGAAAAAAGGTAGAGTCTGTGACCCTAAAGAAGCTGGCAAATGGATCAGATTTCACACTTTATCTGTAGGAGACAATTTCTTGCTTCTTATTTTATGAAGAACAAATTTAGTGTCACACCATAAGCCTCCTAAACAGGAACTCAAGTAAACATCTTATCTCACTCAGAAAGTCTGTGCTTGGGGGATGGGAAAGATTCCTGGATGACTAAAAAAATTGTTTTAATACTTGGTGATTCCTGAAATCTATAAGAGACTGTAACAGACAGATACACAATACTGATATGGTCAAGAGTTTTAGCTGAGTGTCTTACATTGATGCAAACAGAAATAAGGAGTCCATTGCTAGAGGTTAACATGGATATTTCATCTACACAAAACTGTATGTGCATGAATGTTTTGCCTGCATACATACATACATACATACATACATACATACATACATAGGCATACCACATATGTGCCAGGTGACTGAAAAGGTCAGAACAGAGTGTAGGATTTCCTGGAACTGGAATTTTATAGCTGGCTGTCTGCTGCCATATGAATACTGGGAACTGAACACACACAGATCCTCTACAAGAGCAGCCAGTGCTTTTAACTGCTGAACTAAAGATGGTGTCTTTAAATGGGTGTCACTTATTCAGGCAAGGTTGCAAAAAAAAAAATCAGGGATGTGGCTATAGTGTAGGCAGCCCAGAGCATCTATAAAAATACAGTATTTTCAGGGAAAAAAATTAGGTAAGACTGCTAAATGTTAATAGGAAAATTTTATTGGAATGAAAACTGGACATTTCTACCAGGGACTTGTTGGCTGGTCATTGTTGACTGTGGTAATGAGAAGTGACTTTAAATGGTCCTTTAAGGTTGGGGTTATGGTAGCTATAGAAACAAACAACAGAAAACTGAGCAGAGCTGAACCTTGAAAGTAAGGAACGCTGCCATGGTAACTTAGTGTTCTATGTAGTCTCTGAGATAAATGTCAAGGGACCTTCCTAAGAAACAAATACAGTACAGCAGAGATTGATTTGGGAGGTAAATAGCTTCTGAGCATGCTTTGCTCTTACCTTGGGGACGGCAGAATAGCCTTCAAGTATCACATCAATCGTCTGGCCTGGGTACAACTCCATCCTAACAGGGTGAAGCTGAAACACGGGGCCTCCTCTATCCATGGCTTCCTGGGTGACCTGGGATTGGTGACGGCTACTAGGAGGTTCCTTCTTCATTGGCTCCTTTTTGCTTTGCTTTTCTTCTGGGTGGAAATCATCATTCATCCAGAACAGTTGCTGGACCCGCCGTCCCTTGTTAGTGAGCTTGAAGCGGTAATAGTGGGTATCCAGGCTAGGAAAGAAGGGCAGGCACTGAGACGCTCAGGGTAGGGTTGATGCAGTTGACTCTACATACTACAGAGTGCGCACCAAGACATTCCTTCAAAAACAACCACCCAGGTAGTCTAGATCACAATGCTACTAAGAACTAGTAGTGTGATTTGAAGGGTCCCAGAGTTGAATCATGAATATTATAACAGGGTTATACAGAGAAACCCTGTGTCAAAACAATAATGACAACCAACCAAACAAACAGAAAACCAAAAAGAAGAAGAGGAGGAGGTAGAGGTGGAGAGTTTAGGTAGAAGTATTAGCTTACAGGGACAAATGTCTTTCTTTATGGCCAAGAGATAAAGTGGAGAGGAAGATTTTGATATTTATTTGACTCGAAAATGGACAAATGAACATATATAAAACATGCCATTCAACTCCCTGGGTTTGATCCCACTTATGTTGTTATTGTCCTTGATAGGTTTCAATTAAGAACCAAGGGGTGGATGGGATTGTGGAAAGGACTTCTCAGAACATAATGCAGGTGAGTTGGGTTCAGGGACTATTAGATCAGAAGGCCAGAGGAGCAGCCACGAAGTGTGTTTCTAGTGCTGCACCCAAGAAGCACAAATCAGCCAAATTTTGGGAGTCAACGACTGATAACTGTGTGATGTCCCCGTGGAACTAGGGCTCTCGCTCTATTGCTTCTTATTAAATTATTCAGACCCTCTAGCTTTTCCTGAGAAGCCAGGGGGAACCATTATGGCTCAACCACTGGTGCTATGATGGGGAAGCAATAGACAAAATATGATCCATCAAATCATTGGCTTTCCAACGCCTGATATATTTCTAATGACTTACTTTTCTAGGTAAACACTACTTAGGTTATACTAAACTATGTCAGTATTTTCTACAGTTGGGGAGAGGAATGATAAATGTATTGAAGTCAGAGGGGAGAAATTATGCAAAAATTTTGAACCTATCATAAAGTAATGGGGGATCTAGCTTGGAGAATGTAAGCAGGCATTCCAGTTAGCATCACCTGTCAACTTTACACATCCTAGAATATGAAAAAAAAAAAAAAACCCTAACATGTGGGCATGTCTCTAGGGGATAGTCCTCAAATCTAAGAGCTGTCAGAGGGTGCAGCCCACTGTGGGTGCTACTATTCACTAGGCAGGAGGTCCTGAGCTGTATAAGAAAATCAGTTGTGCATGAATCTGAGAGTCTGAGAGCCAGCAAGTAATGTTCCTCCATGGTTCCTGCCCTTGGGTTCCTGTTTTAAGGCCCGACTTCTCTTGAATGATGCACTGTGATAGAGAGGTGCCAGATGAAATAAACCCTCACCTCCCCCAAGCTGTGTTAGGTCAGAGGGTTTTTTTTTTTTTTTTTATCATAGTCACTGAAAGGAAACCAGAGCACAGGGTGATGACTTGGAAATGTCTTCTTATAGCAAATGCAACCAAGCTGTGACTAGAAAATGTCCAGTGTATTCATCAAGGAAGGAGAAAGTTGAGAGTGGGTTAGGAGAGAGGTGGAGGGGCTAGTTCTAAATAGAAGACCGCGGCATATGTAATTACCTTTACAATTGCTCTATGATATCCCCCTACCTAAAATGTGCTCCCAGGTTGAGTTCCGGAGCAAAGGGCTTGTCTGACACGATGGTAGAACCAATTCCTGTAGCCTGAATTGGGATCCGATAGGTGTTGCTGTGCTCAACCTCCAGAATGACTGTGTCTCTGAATGTTATTATGTCATCCAGGTTGGCAGTCAGGGTCAGTGGAAAGTCATCTTCTGCAGGAACCACACCCTGACTGGGTTTAACAGTCCAAAGGGATTTTTTCTTTGCCTGCAACACAAGGCTACAAGTTAACAGGGTAGATGTTCTTGGTTCTTCACCGTGCACATATCAAAGCCTTCTGCCTCAAACAGTCTGCACTACAGAATTAACTTCAGAGACAAACATGATCATTCAATTTCTTTTAGAATCAAAGAAGCTGGATGTTTGTTGGTATCCTTTTTCAAAAAGTGGTCTGAGTCTGAAGAGCAAGACTGCCCTCCAGCTCTGGAATGCTCTGTGCAGATGCATTGTATCTCTTCCCCATGATGACAACTTGGGTGTATCAAGCTTCTACTAATTATATGCTCTAACCTCACAAAGATGTCAATGGAAGGGCAAGAGTTCTTTCTGGAATTTTCAAAGAGATGATGCTCGAGGAGAAATTTATAGAATTAAAGATAAGCACCTTTTTTCATAACACACATGATAAGTAGTCATCCTGGTCTTTATTGTGTTTTTATAATAATTTTAAAAATTGCATTAGCTAAAATTCTAAGCTCAATTTGAAATCCATTACAAGGGTTGGAAGTGACTCATTTCAGTTTATTAACTGCTTAGATACCTACACCACACAGATTTTCCTTCCTTTACGTCTTTGTCAAAGCCAGTGCTTGCTAATGTCTATTCTGACCCTTGTACTGGAAATGGCCAACCCACCTTTGCATTCCTGGTTACTTTCACCTTGCTCTGAGTTTTCCTTCCCTAGCACTCATGGTGTTCCAATACAGTACACGATTCACTTATGTTTATTGTCTCTCTCCCTGCGGTGGGATATACGTTCTACATAGGAAGGGGCTTGCCATTTGTTTGTGTTTGGTTTTATTCTCACAAATATGTCCCAAGTATCTTAGCTATACTACATGTACAGTACAGTGTATTTAGCAGACACTTAATAAATGTCTGACAAGTGAAGACAGGTATTTCAGCACTTGGCAGTGGGAGCCGAGGGGATCCCAACCTCGAGGCCAGCTTGAGCTCCGCAGCAAGATCCCATCTCAAAAAGCAAAACAAAAGTTGATAAAGAGCTTATCAGTCTTTTATTCAAACTTTCTGATGTTAGTGTGTTCACCTCTTACTCTTAGGTAGGGTAATTTATTTACTTCAGATTATAATAAAATGATTAGACGTGTCTTCCTTATACTACGCACAGATATGACTCATTTTGACCCACTACACATTGTTTTTGCTCCTTCCTTGGAGTTCAGTAAACACTGAAAGTAACTTTGTTCTTAATAATCCTTCAGACCCTGCACCCCAGATTTAAAGGAAAACCTCAGATGTCAAAGTGAAGTTAAGATGTCAATTATTTAAAAAAAAAAAAAAAAACTCGTGCTGTAAATGCTAATTAAAATACTTCTTTGATGGTAATCTATTTTCTACCTTTACACTTCTCCCTCGCCTCTGAAAGTCTATAGTGCGTTTTGCTTGAAATTTGATCTCTTTCTAGAGTCCTTTGATTTTTTTTTTTTTTATTTTTGGACAGTTATCAATCATTGTCTGCTTAAATATTTTGCCTCATTCTTTATCCCTGGCACTTCATAACTTCCTAATTTACCTCTCTCTTATAGCTTGTCCTGGAATGTCCCCTGAAGGCTCCTGTGTTGAAGACTTGACACCAAGTTGGTGGCGCTGCTGGGAAGCAGTGGGAACTGAGGCGATGGGCCTCGTTAGAGGAAGTGACATCACTAGGGCATGCATGCCTTGAAGAGGATATGCGGACCCGGGCACCTCTTCATTTCACTCCCACCTCCTGGCTGCCATGGAGTGAGCAGGTTTGTTCCATCACGTGCCCTCCCCGTGGTCATGGATCTTAGCTATTTTGTAGCAGAGAGGCATAGCTAACTAACATGCTGCCTCCTAGCCTCTTAACTACATTTCTTTACTTTCACTCTCTTGTTGTGGTTTCTCCTCAGTTGTCTTCCAGTTCACTAATTCTCTCTTCAGCTGAGTATCATTTGCTGTTAAACAAACCCAGCTCATTCCTTAGTTTGGATTTCAGAATTAGGTCTGAATAGGTGATGTTTTTATGCCTGTAAGGTTTTCAGCCCTTTGGGAGAACTGCCAAAATTAGGAATCTGATATCCAACTGGTCAGCTGCTCCTCCTGGTCATCTACAAATCTGATAAGCACAATGATTTTAAGACTTTTACTTATCTACAATACATATGTATTCAACAGACCTGATGCTTAGTTTTGTGGGAAATTAAAAAAGGCCCAGAGCAAACACACTCTGTTCCCCTGAGGAGTTGACCTGGCACCGAGGTAAACAACAAAAATGCAAGTCAGGTGGAGGCTGGGGAGAGCGTGCCTCAGAGGCTCTAAGCAACATGGCGCTTCTCCAGGGGAAGGCAAGTTAGAGTCCTCTGACTATGACAAATATATTTTTCCTTCAAATACGAAATTAGACCTAATTAACAAGTGGTGTGTTCCTAATTATATTACTATTGATTAAAAAGCTTAACATGCTCTCTCTAATCGTATATATAGGCAATTATTACAAAATTAATAAAAAAGCATCTTCTTCCTAGTCTAGTAGCTATTTCTGCTCGTTTAACTTTTGACTTTATTTCAGGAAGATTATTACTTATATAAGATATGTAGTTATTACCAGTAACACATTGAGAAAAGGCTACAAAAGGAAAGCCATGGAGATGGCTTAGAAGCTTTCAGGATAGTGAGGCAGCTCACTAGATAAGAATGTGGTTATTTGCTTTAAAATCTTCCCCAGCTTCCCAGAATTCTCAAAGTCATGGGCTCAAGAGAAGCCCTTAAAAGTTAAGCATAGGGAGGAAAATGGTGTATTTAAAAGAGAAAAAAAATCACTCACTGACTTTGGAGCTATTTCAATTAAAGTCATCCTTCTTTGAACTGGATTGATGGTGAAGTGGTTAACAGCACATGCTGCTCTTTCAGAGGACCAGGTTTGACCTCCAGCAACCACATGGAAACTCCCAACCATGTGTAACCCCATTACCAGGGGATCTGATGCCCTTCTCTGGTCTCACTGGGCTCCAGACACATAGATGGTGCACATACATTCATGTAGGTAAAACACTCATACACATAAAATAAAGATAAATTCTTAAAAAACAAATTTATTCCTTCATTTAATATCCACGTTATATTTCTAGTAAAATAAAAAGGAGAAATGTAATGATACATGCAACTCTATGCAGATCACAAACAATGGTGTCCATTAATCAGAAATTTCCTGAGACAGTTGAGTGGGGTTTAGAATAGGGTTGTGTTAATGGGTGTGGTAAATGAGAAGCACAGATCATGAGCAAAAGTTAAGAATCTGCCACCAGGCAGTGTCCTCACACAGTTACATTTCAAATCCATTTTAGTTCTAGTGCAGAGAGGCTGGATCTGGGCTGGGTGATAGTGGCACAAACCTTTAATCCCAGAACTCAGGAGGCAGAAGCCAGCCTGGTCTACAGAGTGAGTTCCAGGACAGCCAGGACTATTTTACGGAGAAACCCTGGAGGGGGTGGGGAGAAGCTAGATCTGAACAGTTGGGACCCACTAATCACTCTGAGGAACTGACTCACAGGTATTTGTACAAGGAGAATCTAATATTTAAACCCAAATATTCATTTCTCAATTTGAAATGGAGGACAAATCCTGTTAGATAATCAGAAAGCTAGTTACATTTCCTTGTGCTTTGCAAACCTGCATGAAAAACAAGCAAATTGCACATTAAAATGCAAATGAATTAAATGAATCCCAGGAAAACATTTTTCAGATTTACAAATTGTGTGTAATGAGGATATAGATGAATGGTGCTGAGGAAAAGTTACTTTAATGTTGGCATTAACGGGAGCTGTAGGAAGTTAAGTCTGACCATTCCTCACAATCTCTGATTGAGGAACATCTCTAGATGTAGATGTACAGAAGTAGAGGAAAATAAGCAAACACTAAGGATTGCTCTGGACATGCTAGGATCTGGAAAGAGATAGCATATTTGTATTTGAAGGACACTTGTGGGGGAAAAAAAATGCTAAACCTTGCATGTTTCCCAAAATTTCTCTGTACCTTTGTGACCCTCTCTTGCCTTGATAGTGGAGTGTTTGACTGCAGAAAGGACTGTATGTTCCTGCTTTTCCAGAGCATTCATATACAGTTGTTTATAATTTTAGATTTTGTAGACAGGGGAGATGGCTCAGTGCGTAAAAGCTTTGCTGCACAAGTATGAAAACCTGAGTTCAAATCTCAAGGACCTGTGTAAAAGACTGGTGTGTCGCCCATGTGTGTAACCCCAGCTGTGGATCAGGTAGAGATAGGAGACCTTCTCGGCCTCACTGGTCACCAGCCTAGTTCCAGGTTTAGTGGGAGGTCCTGTCTCAAGGAGATAAGGTCGAGAGTGATAGGGTGGAACCCCTGATGTTAACTTGTGCTGCCATATGATTATATGGGCTTATACACCCTATATATACCCATGTGCACCTACACTCCCCACACACATGTAATTAAAAAGATATTCCTTATATATATCAATTTTCAGGATGTAGACAAACTATTATTGACAGGAGAAACAAGAACAGAATGTCACAGTATTACGTTCATCTTTGGGTTCAAAGAAATAGCATGTTAATTTATGCCCCAGAGTGTTTTCTTAAATCAGTCCTAAAGTGAAAAACCAAAAAATTCTCTAAGACATTAGTCACAACCATGACATCAAAGTGAGTTCCAAAACAACTATAAACACAAATTCAATTTTCTGTAGCCATTTAAATGGATCAGTAAGGTGGCTCCATCTCACTAAGAGTCTTTGTTACTGGAGGCTGAAGTCTTCGGAGGAAATCATTTCAGTATGACCTGCAATTCAAGCAATAGACGAAGATGGAGTGTGATCCTCGGCTAAGTGACCCTTCTCCTTTCTCAACCTTTAGACCAGCAGTCTTTAGATCCCAGACAGCTACTTTTAGAAAACAGAGTGGTAGCTGCTCTAACAGACCCCTAGTGCCCTATTTCCACGTTGTGACAGAGGCAAGGACTGGCTTCTACTCTACAGAAGCCTTGGCTGAGCAGACACATTTGGATGCTCTGGATGAGGGATCGGTGCTAGGGTCTTCACGCCACTTCTGCCCCACTTCACTGGCTAGAATTCCCACCTGCAGCCACACCTAACCTCTGAGGAGGCTGGGAAATGTAGTCTGGGTCTAAGTCCACAGTAAAGGGAGATTGGTGGAGTGGGTCCACAACCATTGGTTCCTGGGTACCACCAACCAACCCCAACTCTCTCAAGCCTCACATTTGGAAGCATAAAGGGCTCTGGAGAGAGACTGGATTGGCATTTCAAACCCTGTGAGAACTGTGGGCCCAGGCTTCACTTTCCTCTACCATTAGGAAAAAATACAGAGGTAGCTAGGAAAGAAACAGGAAAGCACTAGGAGAGAAGATTCTGCTCTGCAGACCTCTCTGCCCACTCTGTGGCCTGAAACCATCCCATCTAGTTCTGTCCATCTATGAGACTCAGCTTACAATGCAAACATAAATCAATGCCATTTAAAAAATATCAAAGAGCAAGATGTCTTTGAGAGAGGATATCGTCAAAGTCATTTCGCTCACTGACATTTGCATTCACACTCTGTCCAGGGGCACAGCTCAATCCTCTAGGCACAGTGAAGTGAGGCCGTGGCAGAGGGAGTGCTATTTCAGGTCAGGGGACATCAGTTTTCGATGGATGTACACTGTCTCTATTTGATTCCTGCTGACACAGGTTGGATGCCCTGGAAATGAGACCTAAGTTGCTTTCCAGGGCTGAATCAGTGAGTTTTCTTTTTGATGAAGCTTATTAATCAATGGCTGGCATAAAACCAGACCAAAAATACATTGTAGAATCTAAGAACAAGATACAATAAAATGCCAGATGCTAAGGTCCTGGGCTGTTCTCTCTGTAAACAAGACTGCATTGCTCTGCAGTGTCTGTAATGTGGATTTGAGTCTCCAGCTCAGTTGCCCTCCAGGTGTTGGACTTGGGGCATGCTCCCTGTGGTGTCTCAATGAGATGCCTTCCCCCAGCAAGGTCTTGAGTGTTTGAACACTTGGCCCTCAGTTGTCGGCAGTTTGAGGAGGATTAGAAAATGTGGTCTAGCTGAAGGATGTCAGTGGGGGCAGGGTTGGAGCTTTTTGTTTGTGACCTGAGGTGTGAGCTGGCCACTGCTACCTCTACTGATACCACAGAGTTAGCCCAAGGGAACCATTAGCCAAATAAATTCTCTCTTCTATAAATTGCCTTGATCGTGGTGATAAAATAGCCATAGGAAAGTAACTAAGGCACCACCTGTTCACCCTACTGACCCTATTAGCTTTGAGTACTGACTGTGCCTTCCACACCAAGTGGTGGTGATGGTTAATTGCTGTCATGTGCGCAGGCTCAGGCACATAGTAAGTTACCAGAAATCATAGCTGTCATCATTCTACTTAACCCTGAACTACTATTACACGCCACAGTTATGGGCTTGATCGTGTCTTGCTGAAAAAAAAAAGTAGATTATGACATTGAGAAAACAGAGATGGATTCTGGGAATTTAATATTTACGATATTAACATTTAAGATTTCTATGAAACTCAGCTTATACTGAGTACTTAACCACTGAGAAATCTCTCCAGTTCCAAATGAAGTTTGCCAGAAAGAAGGGGGTAGAGATTTGTGGTAGAGAGAATTCTAAGAGAGTCCCCAAGATGTCCTAGGGCACAGTTGTCTTTTCCATTACTAGAAAATGTTAATGTTGGTGCTCCTTGGAAGGGATTTAGCAGAGGTAGCTAAGGTCCTAAGTCAGTTTACCTTCCGATGGGGAGGTTATCTTCAGTGGGCCCGAAGGAGGCTGAACACCTCTCAGCAAAGAAATGTCAAGCCCAAGGGTGCTAAGGGAACAGCCATATGGAAGAGTAGCTATGGTGTCTCAGTAACAGTTGAGAGGGGTCCATGCTGATAGCAAGTGAGACAGGAAATTTCAACTGCAAAGCAAAAATCTGCCAGTAAACAGGACCCTAGCTGGCCCTTTCCTGAGCCAAGCCTTCTAAGAGATGCAACTGAGCTAACATACTTATTTTAGACTTGGTGATCCTATGAAAAGGAAGCAGCCACGCCAGGCCTGAATTCCTGACCCACAGAAACAGATAATAGATTATTGTATATGGATGTGGCATATTGTATATTACATATGCTGTATATTTAATAAAAAAAAGCCTGAAATATCAGAGGATCAAGCCGTGAAGGGCAGGGAGTGGTGACCACTGCATTTAATCCCAGCACTCAGGAGGGAGAGAATCTCAGAGATCTCTGTGAGTTCAAGGCCAAACAGAGTCAGGTGGTGGGGGCGGTGGTGGCAGCGGGGTGGGAGGGAGGTGGGGGGGGTGGCAGCGGTGTGGGAGGGAGGTGGGGGGTGGCAGCGGGCAGTAGCAGTGGGACACACATTTAATCCTAGCACTAGGAGAGTTGAAAGAGGAATTGAGATAGCTGGGCAGAGAGAGATAAGGCAAGAGAGTCAGGAGTTCTTCACCTGTGTTCCCTTTGGAGGACTCAGAGGTATTGAGTCTGAGGATTCCTAGAGACAGGATCTGCCCTTTTCAGCCTGAGCAGTTGGCTGGGGGAGAACTGCCTGTGGCTTGTTTCTCTGTCTCTCTGATATTTCAGCTTTTCCACAATATCTGGATCTGGGA
Source organism: Phyllotis vaccarum (assembly GCA_033318265.1). NCBI lineage: Eukaryota > Metazoa > Chordata > Mammalia > Rodentia > Cricetidae > Phyllotis > Phyllotis vaccarum. The sequence continues at coordinate 110,232,398 of JARWLC010000008.1, read as the reverse complement.
TTTTATTAATAACACAAAGTAGAATTGGTGCCAATAATTAGTACTGTTTTAAACTACTAGATTTATGGCAATTTAAAACCTAGCAATAGAATTAATACAAGCTACCACATGTTTCTTTCAAAGATGCTCCTAGCAAGCCCTCTAAAAACTTCCCATCAAAACTTCAGTTGAGCTGGAGAGATGGCTCAGTGGTTAAGCACTCAGTATAAGCTGAGTCTCCTAGATAAATAAATCCTTTGGAAGAATGTAAGTTTGAGCTCTTGAAGAAGATCAGTTTGGGTCCCAGCACCCCCATATCTGGCAGCTCACCACCCCCTGTAACTCTAGATCCACAGACCTAATGCCTTCCCTGGTCTCTGAAGGCACCCCTCACCTCAGGCACATACACATAAATAAAAATTAATCTTTCAAAAGCTCATCAGTAATGACTGTCTCTGCTTTTTCAGCAAATTTAGGCCCGTGAAGTCAGTCCTCTTCACAAGCCATAAGCGTGCAGGAAGGCATGCTCATGTGCAGGGGAACAGGGCTCTGGGAACGATGGAGGATTCAGGACCTTTTACAGCTCAGAATCCCATGCCCTCTGGTGATGACCAAGCAACCGTCCTCCTACGGTTCCACACACCTAGTGTTAACATCTGCTTTTGATTTGGCAATGGGCTACATCCCTTCACTTCTTATGCCAGTTCAGATTCCACGGTAAGCTAGATAGGGTCTTTTTTTTTTATAGGTTTCTGCATCATGTATTTAATATTTTCCATAAAAGGCGCAAGTGATAGCCCCTGTTTGCACATGCCACAGTGACAACATATGCGGTGACAGGCTCACTGTTCTGCAGGGCTAATGACTATGAAGCCCGAAGAAAATAGCACCATGCACTTAAAAGCAACAACTCCTTTGCCATTTGAGACCTGTGAGGTTTCCTCCCGTGAAACAAGAGGCAGCACATAACAGGAACCCACGTGTCGGGTGAGGGACTGCTTTAGACTTCTATTATCTCAGCAGATGATCCATCCTCTCTGGGGCAAGAACAATGAAGACTTACCAAGGCCTGTCTCCCTTTCATCATCTAAATGGCATCTGGAGTCATATACTCCTCTTCCTTGAAATGAGTCATTTCGCCGCTTTAAACAATTAACTGAAGGTTAAGAGGGAGGTGCAGAAGAATTGATGCTAGGCTTTGCAAGGGAGGCAGTGCAGAGTCATGACCAGAAGGGTGAGTTTTGGAGTCGCATGACTTAGTGGTCACTTCTGGAGTTCATCATTTGTAGCTAGGTGACCTTGTGCTGATTTTACAATCTAGGTTTCAGGTTCTCCATCTGCTAATCGTGTTTTCTCTTCTTTCTGATCAGGGTCTCATCTGTGTGAGGACAGGGTCTCACATGTGGAGACCGTCAGGCAGGGTGTTGGTCAGGTTGCCAGCCACAATACATGAAGATGAAATAAAATGGGTGCCAAACATCTCACACCTTGTCCACCACTCAATCAACAGTGGGCTTCATGTTACTTTTTAAAAATCTCATTTTCTGTCCTCCACTATCTATGCCGCTGACAATGCTACCCTACACAGATGTGAGCCTGGTCCTTTCTTGCGGGAGATTCTGAAGTGGCTCCTTACTGTCTGGATCAGTGTCCTTAGCCTCCTCCAGACATCTATGTATCTTCTCCAGAAAAAAAAAAAAAAACCCAAAAACTTCATTCCCCCCCAAAGCTTTGCATACAAGCTTCAGAATATATACAAACTGCAAATGTGGTCAAGTTTTGTCATCTTTTGTTCTGTTTGGTCCACATTTGACTTAGGGCTACAGTTGCTGTGAAGAGACACCATGATCATGGCGCAGCAACTCTTACAAAGGACGTATTTCATGGAGAGGCTTACAGTTTTAGAGGTTTAGTTTATTATCATCATGATGGACGTGACAGCATTCGGGCAGACAGGGTGCTGGAGCTGAGAGTCCTACAGGCAACAGGCAGTGAACCGAGACACTGAGCCATGGCTTGAGCATAATGAGACCTCAAAGCCCACGTCCACAATGATACACCTCCTATAACAAGGCTACATCTACTCCAACAAAGCCATATCTCATAATAGTGCCACTCCTTATTAGCTTGTGGGGGCCAATTACATTCAAATTCTATGATGTCTAATAAACTCATGGTTTGAGGCGAATCTTAGTGTGACCTCAGGTCCTTTTGAGACATCACCTAGGCCCTCTGCAAACATGGTGGTCCACAGTCAGGATTGATACACACAGCCTTTGGTGTGGAGATTCTAGCCCCAGCTCTGCTAAGAGGCCACCAATGCTTTTTACAGACTTACTGCCCAGGGCAGAAGGCCACTCGCCTCCCAAATGTACCAAGCACCATCGCTGAACATCAATGCAGCCCATTTTCATCTTCCACATAAACCTGTGACTGACCACTTTCCTTCGACAGAAGAACCAGTCACTTCCTCCTCTGTGTTTATATTTTATTGTCTGGCTGTACTGCTTGTGGGGGTCATTTCTTCTGTGCGATTGTGGATTGTGAAGAAATGAGCCGTTCCGTTTCCCTTTTGTTTCTCCCTTTGGTCATCATTAAAGTGCCAGCAATGGGTCAGGGCTCAAAAATAATATTTACTTTATGGTCAATAGGTATATGAAAAATGTCCTGCCTCGCTGGAAAGCCATAGAAACATAAACTTAAAATAGACATTTTAAAAAATCTGCTAGATTTGGCAAAAACAAAAGCATCAGTAGGAGGATGGGAACAGCACGCTTTCCGTTTGCTGACGGTCTGGGTATAAACTCTCCAAGACGTAACTTGTGAAATGTAGTAAGACTTTTAGTTACCGTAATGTCATGTGACTCAGCAGTTGTGTTTCTGGGAATTTAGTCAAAATAAACAGTTAAGAAATTGATACATGCTGTTTACAACAGTGAAGAGCTGGGGGATTGTCTACAGGTAGGGGAGTCCGTAAGTCAGCTGTGCTAGAGTGAAGCAACCCAGTCAGATCAGTCAGTAAACATGACCTGGGGAAGAGCATTCATTAATAATCCATATTAAAAGCGATGATATATCTTGAATGAAAACAGCTGGCAACAAAAATTGTGTCAGTGCATGAGGTGTGTGTGGGGGGGATCCATGTAAGTCTCAGGGGGAAAACCCTGGAAAATGAACATCAAAAATGTAGCGGTGGTCACATAGGGGAATCAGGGCAAGTGTATAAACATCTGCCCCACTCACAGCCTGGGAGGTTGCCTGGAACTTTTCTCCCCTTAGTGTTTATATCCGTGGCCCACTACTGCTCAAAAATGTATCCCACTAGGGTGTAAGCCTTTTGAAAGCTGCTTTAAATCTCTCAGCTTCTCCTGGAGTCCAACGCTGGGTCTGTTTCTCTTGGGTTCCTTTTCCCTTGGGGTTGCCATTGGGCGGTTTATTCCTCACTCCCCCAGACATGACTTTCTTACTTTGTTGAACATTTCTCTGTGTTCTTGTAGGGAAATAGTTTGTGGTTATAGACTGACTAGGAGAGACTTGGTTGCTGACATGAGATCCCCCTCAAGTCATGGCTCTACCTGTCTGAGGAGGGAGAGAGCTGTGGGAATTATTAGGCCAGACTTCATACTAAGGGAACAAGTATATGCAACTTTTTATTGCTCTCAAGCAATAAGTACCAATAATCTGTGAGTCAAAACGACATAGTGCTCCTTCTTAAGACTCAGTGCAAGGTCTCAGCTCAAACACAGGGCACACAGACAGTTAGATACAAGGAAACGGGCTAGCCACATATGATTTGCATATTTCTGGGGGCAGTTGTCCAAGTGAGGAAGCCCTGCAAATAAAGAGAGTCAGAGGCTGGGTGAACTCAACTTTTCTAGATAGTTCTAGTAAGTCTACTTACTCCCAACACTGATGCTCTATTTTATAAGATGATTCCACTATCAAAAATTTATATAAAAAGGTAAAAAGTGAGGAAAAGGCAGCGTTAGAGCCTTCATTCTACAGAGCTCTGTGGAATGTGTCAGCTGACTCAAAACCTTAGAACCTCTTTCTCTGTTCCTCACTACTTCTTTTTTTTATTAAAGAAAGACAAATACAAGACCTTCAGATCCAGTACCAGAAAACGTTCGTCTTTCCACAAGCTGTTCGCCCTGGGTCTTTTCGTCTATGGGATAGCAATTAAAGCCACCGTGACCAAGTCCTTACTTTTCAACAGGTCCATGTATCATCCTAAACACTCTCCTTGACCCCACTGCATCGTTCCACCTAAAGATAAAGAATCCAAAGCTCAAAGGGGCTAAAGCACGGATCCAGTATGTGAAGAGCTAAGACTTGATGCCTCGACATGCACATATACAGCTCTTCTGAACGGACACTACGCACAAAACAAACGTGCTTGGTATGTGACCCTGTCAACCCGAGATAGTGTCTTCCCTGCCAAATGTGACCTAGTTGAATGTGCTATCACCCAGAGATGGGTTTCTTTTCTCTTCCAAAGCATGCAATTTAGTACGTGTATAGTAACATCATTATAGCTGCCATTTACAAAAGACGCACTCCAAATGGAATCCTGTGGATGGTTCTACCACGATGGTCATCTGTCCAGTCTCTGTTTCCTTACTTTGACAGAGTAGAGGAAATGAACTGGAGGAGATTATGGTTTTCTCCCTGATGAAAGTCCCACTGGAGATACGCTGAGTTCATACCACACACCACAATTCTTGTATTTCTCGCTTTGTTTATTATAGACCGGTGCTCATTTCAGTTACCAACTCATGCACAGAACGAGAGCAAGTGCTTTGGTTGACAAGGACGGTAAGAGCCACCTCTTACATGTGACATGAGTCGGGCTGTCGCTGCTGACTACGGGGAAGAAGTTAAACATTATTATGGAGAAAGAAAAGGGTGGCAGAAAGGACGGAAAGTGGCCTCATACTCCCTCTAGACGGTCGTTGCCCTAACTGCACACCTGAGGAATAGTGAGTAGGAAAGGCGCTTTCCCCCAAACCGAATACAAGTCGGGACAAGTAGAGTGGAGATGGACAATCATATAAGCAAAGGTTTTTTGGGTTTTGGTTTTTTGGGGGACAGCTCCCTTTCATTTCTAAATGCTCTCCTTCCCTTTGGCTGAAACTTACACCCAAACTGATCTTATTACACCAAATAATCATATTGACCAGTATCACTGTCATCCAAGACTCAGGGAATGCGCTGACCCTGAGTGTTACCCAGTGTTGAATCAACAGCTTTTTTTCTGCCGCCATGGTTTATAGGATCAATGTGATCTGGTGGGATCTGTCTTTCCCTTTTAGCTTTGCAAAAATAAAAGAGGTCTCCCCAGTGAGGGTGGGGCAGGGGTGAGCAGCTCACTGTTCTCTGTGAAATGTAAACCTTGCTTCCAGAATGTTCCATCTAGAGGCACTGGCATCCTCCTGTCACTCAGTGGTTACTTGGGGATGGCTCAGGAGGAGCCATGTTGGAATAACCATGACTTTTATGTGACAAAAAGATATTCCTTATAAAAGGGTAGACTTTTATTTTCTTCCTGTTCCTTTATTACTAAGGACTTTTAAAAATTAGATTGTTTTTTTTTTAAAATTAAAGTCAATACCAAAAAACCAAACCAAACAAAAGCAAAACCAACTTCCAACTCCTCTGTTCACTTGTTTCCACTCCTATGTTCTCTTGTAACTGTGTATCGGCACCTACAAGGTGCTAAAACAAAGAGGCCAGCCAGTCAATGCACTCAAGCTTAAAAACACTTCCTTCATTCTAATCCATCAAAAGATGAGATATATTTTTGAAGAAAAAAAAAATCTAAGCATAGTTGTACTCAAAACCAAGTTAAACTTCGTATGATCACATTTGGAACAGAAACAATTCAAGGTTTAAAGGACTGGCTAGGCTCCTACTACCTAATATTAGTAGAGGCAGGTTGCGGAAGAAAACTGGAAACTCCCAAACTAGGGAAGGATGTGGGTCAAGGTCCTCAGGAAAAGGCATCTTCCCTACAAGTGGCAGAAAAGCTGTGATATTCCTGAAACTACAGTCTACACACACTTGTGTTGTGATGGAGGACCTAGCAGTGGTAAAGTGGAGACTGTCAGGCAGGGTGTCGATCAGGCTGCCAGCCACGCAACAACTGGAACCCGATTCTCCCAGTATCCACATGGGAAGGGAGGCATGGGACCTGACTGGGCTGGTGATCACTGTCCAGGTGAAGGCAAAAGTGAGATGGCTAGAAAGGGAGAGTGAGGCACAGAGGCGCCCCGTACCAGACTGACTCATCATTTAAAATGCTAAACATCTGGAAGAGCAGCTGCAGACAATCATCCAATTAATTCCTGAACAATCAATAGAGCCAACTGAAACTGATTAGGAAGTGCTTAAGATCCCCAGAGAGCTCAACAGACCCCAAACAAAGCCTCTGAAACAAGGACGGGGAGATTGGAATCAAGAACAAGCATCTGTAAATAGCCAGTTATAAATCTTGGAAGTGAAAAATACAGTCTCGAAAGTTAAATTTAAAATATTTTTGAAAAGTGGACAAGACTGTCCACGTTACTACTACCAGGTCCTACACCATGACACAAGCATGTGTAGAGATGGAATAAGTCTTAGATTTGCCAAATCAAAGACAGAACTTATAAATTAGAGTATATAATGGAGATGAAGAGAAGGAAGGGTGGGCAAGAAACAAAATAAAAGCAGCCATGCAGGACAGTACAAAGAAAATTCTGGCACACACATTTACGTGTGTATATACATAACTCTATGTGGATGTGGATATCTGTGTATATATATGAGTGCAGGTGTACTTGTGTATCAGTGTGTGTCTGTGTGTTTACACATCTCTGTATGTTTATATATGGGTTATGTGTGTGGGTATATGTGTGGGTATGTTTATGTTTGCCCCTGTTGTATGTGTATGAATGTGGGTTATGTGTATAGACATGTATGTGCAGAAGCAGCAAAGGAACACTTTCCAGATTTTAAGTCTCAAATCTTCTGATACATTAGAGAGAAATTTAAGAAAACCAAGGATAAATTGTTTTTAAGTCAACAAGTAAAAAGAGGCAAGCTGTCCTTGAAGGAGGAATAATCCAAACTAAGAAATGACCAGCAACAGTGAAGGCAGGAGATTCATCCTCAGAGGAAGGGAACAAAAGAACCTGTCGAGTGGAATGAGACTCTGTGGAAGAATGAGGAAAGATGCAGCTCTGTGAAAAGAAGTACTAACCAAGTGGGGCTTCCTGGTGCACATCTGTAGTAACAGTAACTAGATTCAGCCGGAGAATGTGGTGGGGAGCCTGGCTGGGCTAACGCAACCTCAGTCATCCTGGGCAGGAGAGCCTGTCTCACGGTGAACTAAGCAAGTCAGCCAAACCCACCACCATACAAACAACAGGATGAAAAGGAAGTAGCGAGTTACAGGGAAGCAAAGAAGGAAGGTGACATGGTAGCTACTAAACCCCTAAATGGCAAAAGTCAGAATGTCCAAGGTCAAGAAGCAAAGATTTGAATTCAACACAACATTTAAGAATGATGAGGTTGTGCAAAAGTCAAGATACAGCGAATGTGTACACAGGCCCCTGTCTTATCCTTCAGGAAGACTAAAAGATAGTATGTTCATTCACTATTGTTAGAAAAAGATCTAATTTTGCTATTTAAAAAAATCTAGAATGGCCACTTAAAGAGATAATATGGATAAAATCTACAGTGTTTGAACTAGCACAGGGAACTGAGTACAAGGAGGAGGTGCTTGCGGGGGTCACAGAGGGGGAGCCACGGCCACAGCACATTGCAGAATATTAGTTTGGATGTTGTTAAGTTGGACAATGGTCTTCACAGACGGAGGGTTTTCCATTTCCCATCTTCTGGCCCCTCTAGCTGTACTTTTCTTGCTAAGGGAGAACTGAATCACAGTGGTGACCATGAAGTATGTGGCCCTGCTGGCAGACCCTGAAGGCAGGAAGCGTCTGAGGAAGGGTGACATTTGCTGACAGAGGAAAGAAAGTGACCCCTCCTATCAGGACATCCAGCAAAAACAGACTGTGGGGCTCCTGAATCTGCCGCAGGCTTGGTGAGGGAGCAGGCAACAATTAGTTAAGACTCTCTCCTAATGCTTGGCAGTCTAAGAATGGATTTGAAGGCTTGGCATGGAGGGTCAGATTGAAATTTAACAAGTGACATTTCAGTTTCTCTCTATTTTCTAAGTTGCCATAATTCAATTTCTGTAATGTTAATACATATTTATCAGGACATTCACAAAACCCCAGTTGCCACATGAAAAGTTAATTTCCACTTATGATAACTACGGTTGGAGCCACTGCAGTCTTGTCCTAAACTTGACCAACACTGGCTTGCAGGAGCAAATGGAACCAGAACACATGTAGTAGATTGCTTGTTTCACACTCTTGGCTCTGACTGGAGAAAATATCAGACAGTGGAGGCAAGGGATCATGAAACCTTTGTGGGACAGAGTAAAGTCCTGCTTTAGGAAGCCAGATGGGTCATTCACTATATGCTTATACTAATAAATGAGAAAGATCATGTGTGTAGTTCCTGTGTGTTGAAATGTACCAAAAATTGCGATAAAAACGTGAGATCTGGGGGTTGGAGGCATGGCTTAGAGGTTAAGACATGTACTTCTCTTGCAAAGGACCTGAGTTCCCAGCACTCACATTGGGTGGCTCACAGACACCTGTAACTCTAGCTGCAGGGGACTTGGTGTCTGCTTCTAGACTCTTCAGGCATGTGCATGCATGTGCACACATGCACACACCCATACGCACCCATACACAGACACATGCACACACCCATACGCACCCATACACAGACACATGCACACACCCATACGCACCCATACACAGACACATGCACACACCCATACACACCCATTCTAGATTCTTCAGGCATGTGCATGCATGTGCACACATGCACACACCCATACGCACCCATACACAGACACATGCATGCACCCATACGCACCCATACACAGACACATGCACACACCCATACGCACCCATTCTAGATTCTTCAGGCATGTGCATGCATGTGCACACATGCACACACCCATACGCACCCATACACAGACACATGCACACACCCATACGCACCCATACACAGACACATGCACACACCCATACGCACCCATTCTAGATTCTTCAGGCATGTGCATGCATGTGCACACATGCACACACCCATACGCACCCATACACAGACACACCACCGCCACCACCACCACCAACAAGGAAACTATTTGAAAAGAAAAGGTAAAATTTAGAAATTAGTGAGTGGGAGGGAACAGGTGCTGAGTGTCTGAAGGTTTGTCGGGTTCCTGTATCTTCCCGCTATCGTACTCAGGCCCTGCAGAGTCCGCCCCTAGGTTCTAGATGGGTCACTGACCTTCTTCCTTTTCTGGTATCAGCTTCATATTGGACCAGGAAGCAACAGTTCCTAGGCAAACTTTATGATTGCTATCAGATGCAATCAGGAATTAATTGGGCAAATTGTAGTGAATGGTTTTTCTCAACAGGACTAATGTTCTCTAGACAAAATCCACAAGGTCTTGGGGCCTCATGTTGAGAATTTTTTTTTAAAGATGAAAATGGCTACCTTGAGAAGGAATAAGGGAAATGATAAGATGAATCATCACGATGAACAAAGGCTGCTTATTGGAACCAATGTCCAGTGAGCTGTTTTGAGAGAGGATAAAGTGGTAATTATTTTCAATAGTGATTGTTATGAAATCATTAATATTCGATTCTTCAGAAATATCTGAAAGTGTTGACATGAAATGGCAGTTCTCATTCAAACCCAATATTATTTCTTTTCTTGGAACAGCAAACAAACAAATAAATAAAAGAGCTTGTAGCTGGTTAGCATATCTAAATTATAATTATAAGAGATACAGGTCTGGAACAGACTCATTTTAACATATATATCTTTGCCTTGTTTCTTTTTAAATTTTCATATTTGGCATTCACTCTCTTGTATGTGACACATCCTTATAAGATTTATTTTATTTTTAATTGTGTGTGTGTTCACAAGTACAGAGGCCAGAAGAGGGTACTGGATCCCTTGAAGAATGGAGCAAGCCATCCAACTGGGGAACTGGGAACTGAACTCAGCAAGGACTCAACTGTGGAACCATCTCCCTACTTCTGAAACATCCTTATAAATTGCATTTAAATACTCTCCAAAGAAGGGGGAGGATAAAAATAGGATAAACATATCAAGGAATGTATATCTAAGGGGAGTCTAACGAGGAACAATTTCAGCTACAGAGACAACGTTCTTCAGAGGGCTTGGAGCTGGGCCTTAAGTGTGTTCAGTGATACTAAAACTGGTTACCTCTGATCATATGAAATGTATCTGCTTGCTTACCAGATATGCGTATTGTGCTTCTTGATTAACAAAAGGATTATAATAAAGAGAATTAAGGATGGAGGTGGCATGATTTCATACGGCTTAGCCATGCAAATCTCCACTTTGGGTACTCAGTTTTTAAACACATGTTGCAAAAACAGGGACCACTGGACTAAAGTCAATGCTGTGACGGCCCAGGACTTACTCACCATGCGAGCCCGAAACAGTGCAGGAATGAAGGACTGGTTAGATAGCTGGAGAATTCTTGAAGTGTCCTTCAGGACGTAGATATTGCCAAAGTCAACCTGAGTGGGATGTATGAAGATAACCGGGCCTTCTCCGATACTCAGTATATGACATGCCTGAGTTCCACAAGAGAAAGAACATGGGGCCAGGTGAAATGGCTACCCTTGAGAGCAATGAAAACAAAGTCTCCTCTAACAAAGCAGAAGAGGCACAAAGGGTGTTGATGTGTGGTGACATCTCTTCCTACTGGTTCTCTGTGGTCAGAGGGACATAGAGCTGAGCATGTATAGTTGGAAATGTCTGTCTAGCCTGGAATGCCTCCCTGGGATGGTCAGCTTTCCTGGGCCAGCCCAGGGTCACATAATAGAGAAAGTCAGACTATGGGAGCCACATGTCTCACTCAGCCCTTCAGGCTCAAGAACATGTAACATGATGTTAAATATCAGAGTCAGATGTGTCTGAGTTTGATACCTGGTTCTGTCATTCCGATAACAGCTGACAGGCAGAGCAGCTGCACACAGCTGTACAGGTTGGCAGTTGAAATCTACATTTTGAACTATGTGGGCCCTTGTCTTTTCTGTAGCACTAGCTGCCTTCTCACCAGGGGCTGGAATGGTCACAGTGAGCCGTGAGGGGTTGCTGGCCTACTGTTGATCACATCTTATACAGAAGTGGTCAAAGCAAAGCTTAGTGCACTGTGCTCTCTAGGCAATCGGAATCGGCTGAATGCCCAGGGAAGTGACCTCCACCAAGACCTGAGAGTTATCAGTTCAGCCTAAGCAGCAATGTTCACTGTTCCTCGCCACCTTGCTCAGAGACTCTTCATGTCTCTGGCAGGTAAACTTGGGCGACAGCTGATGTGGTTGCTCTATATAAAGAGATCTTGGGAGTTGGGAGTGAAACTGATCTTGCAGTTTGTAAGTGACTGAGTGATGGCAAAACTTGGCTTTGCTCTGAGAACAACTGAGGCACTTGTTAACCATACAGACATGTTGACCAAGGAGAGGCACTGTGTGTGTGTGTGTGTGTGTGTATGCACATGCATGTGAAATTTTTGGTACTCAGTTAGGCTTAAGAGTAATTACTATACCATCTTACAACTTTTGGGTCTATGTGTAGTTTTCTTAGGTAATGCCACACTTGAGTTTTACTACTGTAGAATGAAAACATAAAGTCCTGTAACTGCAGAAACCATAGGATATACGATGATGATGTCATCAACAAATATAGATAAAAACTCTACAGTAGGGAGCTTATGATTTCAACTGTGATTCTGAAAACTGACTCACCAGAGGGGTGTCTTGGCTCCCGAAGACCGAGATATAAACTGTGGATCTGTGTTCACCATTGATCTGGGTCTCCAAGGCTAGTGGTATGTGCACAGTGCTGTGGGGGGAGATGACTCCACAAGGGGAGGGGCTGGAAAGCAGTACAGCAGGTGGGTTCTCGTACAGCTACAGAGACAAGCCAGGGGATAAGAAAACCATAGTCAGAGAACACATGTCATACTGGTTTATTTTGAAACAACTACCATTCTATGTCCACAGAGAATCACTAGGAATATACCGCCATTTAGAGTAGTCTGTGGGATAAAGACCCCAATATATCTAAAAGGAGATAAGGTCAAGTGGAATGTGTATGAGGCAAAAAATCCTAAGATGCCAGCACAGTGAGATGCAGAAATGAGCATAAAGGGCATTCTGGACAACAGCCTTTCATAGCCAGGGTCTGCAGCTGGGTCCCTTGTGCCTTCATGCTTCACTTCCCAATGCTTTAGACTTTTGGACCCCATTAATGGAGGTCATGCCAGCAGCAGCTCCTGAGCACGTGGTCCTTGTCCCACCTTCAATCCTTTGCTCTTGTGATCTCCTTCCCAGCACGGTTTTCCTTGACCTGCCTCAGGTACTTTTTCTTAAATTTGCTCCAGTTACAGCCAAAAGCTGCAAAGCTGGGTGGGGCCTTGCTCGGAGAGCATCCAGTGAAGTCTTTTTCCCTAGCCCATCACCACTTGCATGTTCATCTTCTCTATGGGCTAGATAGCTTTATGGAGCCTGGCTTCTTTTTTGCAGGCTTGGTTTCTGGCCCAAAGCTTACCCTGTAGGTCTGGGTGACTCTGAAAACCTTACTGGAGAGGCCCTGGCTCTTAGCAAAAAGGCACAGCATGCAGCCTTCACTGTTCTGGGACATCCCTACCTTTTCTGCATCTTTTCTGGTCTGACCTAACACAGCTTAACACACTCTATCCTTGTGTATTATCCCTATGCTGAGCCCCCTAGAGCCTGAGATAAGCACACAAAAGCCTGTAATATTAATCTTTATCCAAACATTGATATTTTGTCTGTTATAGCTTTTTAAAAAATATTTTAATATCTTAGAAAATTACTAAGTATCTTGATTTTGCACCCAAGGCAGGTTCTACTTGGTTCCCAACTCCCCCATGTTGAAAGTGTTTCCCTGGACCCTGGATGCAGGCTCTGCTCTGATTCCTTGAGATGGCCATGTGCAATACAGGGCCCTCCTCTTCTAATGCTGTGTCTGTTGGATGTGTCCTATAGCTTGGTCCCTGGTTCTGCTTGTCTTAGAGAAGTCCACATAATAATTCCAACTTCTCCTACATAATAGCCCTTTGGCTCATGAGATGAAGGAAGCCATCTTGTCCTAGATAAGACTTCTTAGTTCAGTTTAAACACCCAAGTTGGTTCTTTTTGTGACTTAGATTTGCAGATGACACAGGCTACATTTTGGTGACTCTAGATATGATGTTCCCCTTCTGCAAGTTTTCGTTATAGAAAATGACACTTTCCCTTCTGGCCATGTTTGGACAGTGGTGACTGTATTCCTCAGGTGCAGTCCAAATCTTTATTGGTTCCGTGGCCCGACAAAACACAACTTGAACTTAGAGCTTTATTAGCTCACTGGTGGTTTGAATGAGAAACATTCCTCCTAGGGCCAGGTATTTGAACATCTGGTCCCTATCTGGTAGTGCTATTACAGGATGTGGAGCCTTGAGGAGGTACACCACTGGGGGGTTGTAGCCTCTCTTTACCCCCCCCCCCTTCATCCTCTCTGCTGCCTGTATGTTGAAATGCGCTCAACTCACTCTTGCTCCAGCTGCCTGCTGCCATGCTGGACTCTTACCCTCTGGAACCATAAGCAGAATAAGCAACCTCTTTCATAAGTTCTTCTTTGTCATGGTACTTTACCATAGCAACAGGAAAGTAATGAATAAAACCTCCCAATTACCCCCACACCATGAATTTATATTGTAGTAGAACTAAGTTTCAAACCCAAATGCATTCATGGTAATCTGTGTATCATTAGTGACCTTCCGTTGCTCTAGTCTACAAAAAGTCTTTCTAAATTTTCTGTATATCTGACCTGCTTGGTCCCACACATAGCCAGGTCTACACGTAGTGGCGTGTGGAAGGATCTAATTCACAGGCATTAAGGCTCAGTCTCTCTTCCTGTGTAACCCCTAGCTTTCCTGTCTAAACAGTCCATTAATAATATGGTTCATTGCCATATCTTGGTGTTGCTATTCAGCCATGGCCATGAGCACAAATGAAATCTCTCAGCTCATTTTCCAAGCTTGGTTAATTCACAGACAATTATCTGCAGGTGCACTTGTGCACGTTGCCTTAATTGACACTTCCCCTTCTTTATCAAGGACAATTTCCCTGGGAAATTAACAACTGTTTACGCCTGCAGGTGCTCATTCACACAGACAGCAATCCAGCTGTGGCTTCCTAACCCAACACCTAACTCATCTGAGGGTTAAAGTCAAAAGCACAGGAGGTCACGGGCACAGGACTATGGCTTCTTGGAAGGATGCCTCTTTCTTCCTGAGGAAGTCCACTGAAAGAAAGTTCAACACTGAATAAACATAAAGTAACTCACCTGGGGCAGGACCTTATAGCACCCGGGAAGGTCGTCATTATTGACAAGCTGGATGGTTTTTTCATATGGGTACTTCAGGAAGCAACGTCCAAAGTTCACCTCTGTGGTCACCAATTGGAGGGTAGGCACAACACACCTGCTCGAAGGAGCCCATTAAACAATTCAAAATGGAGAGCTTGTTTACATCGGAAAGGCAGAGTCCTAAGCTGGCTGCATCTGTCACTGTCTGGATGTAGCATTTTTTTCCTAATAACTGTAATAGTGGGCACTGTGGGGTCCAACTGATCATTCCAACTCTTCTGGCCAATTCTCTCTCTCTTAGCCCCCACTCACCATTAGCTAATAAGGAAAGAACCAGAGGTACACCTCCTTAAATAACCACCTTTGCTGGGCAGTGACAACCCTTTCCATTGATTTTCAGTGTGTCCTCCTCTGTGAAGGACTCCATAACCAAGTTTGTTAGGGTAGTGTGTCTGTGTCTGATGGGGCCAATGGCAACTACATGGAGTTTTAACTAACTGTGACACTTTGGATTGGTCACAAAGCCTCCAAGGACTAACAAAGCTTGAATCATCTAAAAAAAAAAAAAAAAAACAAAAACAAAAAACAAAAAAAAAAACAAAACAAACAAACAAAAAAAAACAATAATAATTCAACTTCCTATGCCGAGCAGCTGTCTGAGCGGAGCACGCTCCTGCAGCTCAGCCCAGGATGGGCTATGTCAGAGCTTCTTGCATGCAGCCCTGTGCTGCTGTACGACTCATGGACTTGAGTTGTGTTTCATGTCTACAACTCTCAGTGTCTAACTCGCCCTAGGTTGCCGGCCCTGTGCCATGAAGCACAGAGATGAAGAGGATTGCTTGTCAAGGCACATGGAGCCCAGTGAAATGCTGACCTCACAAAGTTCAACCGTGGTACTCAAGTCAGCTGCTTTCTGTCTCATGCCTCACTCCCTAGGGAGTAAGAGGAAAATCATCCTGGAGACTGGATGGCATTATTCAGTGAGGCTCTTACTTAGGGTGGTGTGGACAATCCAGGAGACTGTAAATGAACAGCAAGAGGGATGAACCTGGGGTGAGGGCGGCAAGCAGTCCCCACAGATGACATGGGAAATGATAACACAGAGGGACCTCTCTTTAACCCGATGCTTGTTTCTGAGTAGGGCTGAGTGCTCATTTTTAGCTAGCGTGGAAGTTGTCAGTTGACCTAATGACTTTCTCAAAGTTAATCCTTTGCTTTCTGAAACAGTGTGGTTGGGAGTTTATGATATTTTACGTGGGTCACAATGAACCTTAGCAGGAAACTCACAGTTCTTCTAGGCATTATTATTTTTTATAATTTAAAACAGCTTCAGGGAAAGGAGGCTGAAAGTTACCAGAAAGAGCCAGCACAGAAGTCAAATACAAGATCAGACCCAAGGCAAAGGCAAACCTCATTGGTGCAGAGTGGACCAAATAGCTTTTCCTGTTTTCAGTGAAGTAAACAAACAAAAAGTCAGATTGTAGGGACATTTAAGGACACTGAGGCGTCCAGGTTGTCTCTATTCAAGCTTCAGACACACACAGGGAAGCCAGTTATTACCTCCCCATCATCAACATGTCTGCACCTTCTTTAAGGTGACTTCCTAAGATTCAGAAGACCTAAATCCCAGATACTGATACACTAGTTCTGCTCCATCATTTTCTCACTGTTCACAACATTTGCTTCTGTGAGAGGAGTACAGCCCCACTTAAGCCTGACTTCAGAGATCCTCACCAACTCACCGAAAAAGAGAGAGAAGCCAGTGTCTGGGAGATGGAGCTGTGAACAAGTGCTCACTCTGTAAACATAAGGGGCTGAGTTAGGAACTCCTGTGCTAATGGGAAAGCTGCATGGTGTTGGGGTGGGGGGTGGTGCAGAGACTGGATCCCAGATGCTCCACGGCCAGCTAGTCTAGGGAAAACAGTAAACTCCACATTCAGTGATAAAACCCGGTTTCAAAAATAAGGTAGAAAGTGATAGAGGGGACACCCAGGATCAACCTCTGGGCTCTACATGAACACACCTGGACCATTTATGTGAACACACACATATACAACACACATGTGCATACACAGAGTGAAGACAATATATTCACATTAATTAGAAGCTGACAATAGCACCTTCTACTACATGACCTTGGTATATAAAAAATATTAGCAATTCACCACCTACCTGCTAAACCCTTTCAGTTATATACTTTGAAGGACCCATCAGAGGCAACACACACAAAATAAAGCCTTTGGTCCTTAGTATCTCCACCAAAGGTCGTTTATAAACGTTCTCCATTTTAAAGCTTTGCCCTTTGCACCCTGGATTCAATTCCCATCCTGGGAAGGCAAGAGGAAGCCAATATGCAATGTTTAGCAGGCCAGTTGCCTTGGGGAGGTAGCTGACACTGGGCACAGGGGGACAGAAAGAAACAGCTGCACGCTACCTGGCTGTAATCAAGAGTGCCAACACTTCTTCTCCGATACCCTCCACATCTACCACCAGCGCCAGCTCGTATTTCTGCACAGTGTTAGAGCACAAGGTCACCTGGGAAGAAAAAGGTGACAAATTGGTGTTCAGAATGGCCATCTCTCTTCGTGGGGAGGGGGGCGCACTCAGGTCAGCAGACTTTCTAAGAGCTTTACTAGGTAGATGGTGTTTTAACACTGGGTTACATTGTGGGGTCAGGACACAGTAGATGTTTTCAATCACTGGGTTCAATAGCACAACAGGCTGGTTCTTTTCTGAGGTGATTTTTATCATGGGGACTACACACCTACACAAAGGGGAAAATGGCCAAAGATGGTGGAAAAAAAAAAAAACAGACAGACTTTAATTACTGCAGTTTAAATTGTTCCTTATGCTACAGGCAACTATCTAAATGATAAAACCTCAATATAACTGAGTAAACAGTACAGTGAATTTTCTCTCACATCAAAGGGGAATGAAGATAATTGTGTATACTTCAGAAAATGGCTGGGGTGATCTGTTTTTCAAACTAAAAGTTTGCTTCCCCTTTCCATTTTTATTATTAGAGCAGAAAATAGGAAGGTTCAAGCCAGGTCCACCTGAGGACAATCTCTGCCCAGAACATTCTAGCCTATGTTTGTATTTACTGCTGTGAAAGTTTGCATTTAGACTCTCTGAAAGCCTCGTTACAACTTTTAATTGCTTCAAAATGATTTCTACTGGAAGGGATACTTGTTAGTCTGGAAAACAGCTTCTGGCATGGGCTAAGGGTTTTCTGTCTATAAATTATGTATCAGGTACTAATTAAAATCTTTTTGGTTGCAGAGGGAATTGCTGCATGCAAATTTGAATCCACACAGACCTGGCTAAAGTGCAGATCAGAAGGGAGAGATGAAGTGCAGAGGGTTTTTGCCAAATATACAGGAAAAATAAAAATAAGGAAGGCATTGATTTGAATGGAAAATTTGTCAGGCTTGGAAAAAAAAGCCGAGGATGTCAGCATGCATGTTTGGAACTGTTTTGTTATGTATTGGGACTGTGGTCCTTAGGAAGACAGCCAAGGGGTTCCAGCAGGAGGCTGGTGGAGAGATGTCTTCTGACAGCCCTGTGTTATCTCTAGGGACAAAAGGAAAGATAAAGTGCATGGTGGTGAGCATCAGGTGAAAGATAAATATACTGCAGCTGAGCTCCATACCAGGGAACGCCAGTTAGCAATCTCCAGAGAATGTGATGGCATATCAAACCTCTTTAGACCCCTGGAGAAGCCCACAGAAGAACAGAATATTCCCAGGAAGAGTTAAGATGAATAGATCTCAGGCAAGATATTGAGAAGCTTCTAAAACAAATTTGAGAATGAAACAGTGGCTGGATTAAATGTGCACTGATAATGTCTAAAGAATTAGCCACCTTAGTTATGAGTTGTCCTTTCCCAGAAGTCATCACTTTGGTTTAGCAGCCTTCCACTTTGCTAGATCTCAGTGTTGGGAGAGCAAAGGTTAACGGAAACACCTAGAACCCTTCTCAGTTAACTTTGAAATAATCCTGCTGACGGCACCATGAGGCCCTCACTAAGTCCACTGCCCTGACCTCACTGCAGATCAAGCCTAGGGTGAGGAGAGAACCTACTGCAAACCTGAATACCTGGCTGTCAGGTCTGGTGTAAACCTGGATGTTTTATGGTTGAGGAGGATCTGAGTCTGAGGCCAGAGTCTGACATCTAGTGTCAATGGGTGAGCTGCCTGTATGGAGCAGTTATGATTCTAAAGTGACTGGAAGCTTCAGATCCTGTGAAGGCATTGCCTCTACATGCATGTAAGTCAGCTGGAGTCTAACTGGTTGGCTGGGAACAAAATTATTCTAACGAGACACTTGTGCCATTTTTGGCCTTTAGACTGCTGAAACAGTAGTTCCTAAGAAACTGAATCCCTTCCCCATCCACTCCTAGATTCTCAAGCTGGAAAAGGAGAGTGCCTGGTGCTGGCCAGTGGGAAGCTTCTCTTGGAAAGATATCTTAGACAGTTTCGAAAACTGGTCAGGCCAATCTCAGTCAGAGCTGAGGTTGTGATGCTGACTGAGGCCACACTGAGGCCAGAGCTACTCTACTTAAGCCAGATCTCATGTCAGGACCCCAAAGCAGCTGGGAAGTGGGTGTGGCTAGATTTCCTTGTTCCCATTCCATGGTGGGAATGTGTCTCTCTACTTGGCTTACTGAGGACTGGCTTGAGGACTGGCTGAGCACGGTCTCTAACCTTAGCAAGCCAAGTAACGTGAGCAACATGAATTTCTCTGCACAGCCTTTTTGTGTTGGTTCCTTGGTCTTAGAGGCTTGTTTCTTATAGGCCCAGTTTTTCATGTGATTCTCTGTTGTGGAATATTATTTTAAGACGTGTTACTTTTGTTTCTGCGATGGAACGTTTGTTTAATGATGCGAAGCTGTGTTACGTTCTTTCCTGTTGCATTTGTTTAACTCTGTGAAATTGTGTTATTTTGCCTGCCTAATACCTGATTGGTCTAATAAAGAGCTGAGTGGACAGTAGCAAAGCAGGAGAGGGGATGGGTGGGGCTGGAGGGCAGTGAGAATAAATAGGAGGAGAGATGTGGGAGGAGGACATACGGGAGTAAGAAAAGGAGAGAGGACATCAGGGGCCAGACACCCAGACACACAGCCACCCAGACACACAGCCACCCAGACACACAGCCACCCAGACACACAGCCACCCAGACACACAGCCACCCAGACACACAGCCACCCAGACACACAGCCACCCAGACACACAGCCACCCAGACACGCAGCCACCCAGACACACAGCCACCCAGACACACAGCCACCCAGACACACAGCCACCCCCACACATCAATCCACAGAGTAAGAAGTAAAGAAAGATATTCAGAAACAGAGAAAGGTAAAAGCCCAGAGGCAAAAGGTATATGGGATAATTTAAGAAAAACTAGCAAGATACAAGCCAAGCTAAGGCTGGGCATTTATAAGTAAGAATAACTTCCATGTATATTTATTTGAGACCTGAGAGGCATGTCCTCAAAGAGCAAAAAACCAAAAGAGCGAAGGGTAGAAACAACCACCAACAACTCCTCTGGCACTCCCAGAGAAGCCTAGGTGGCGTATTGGCTATCCGAAAGGTGGGTGCTTGGCTGTGTGTGGTAAAGGCTGTACACTTTACCTTGATGGGAGCGAAGCCCTGGGCACGGATGGTGCCACTGCTGGGAGTGATGGTGAATTCTTTTGGTTTGGTTGTGGATATTTCTGTATTGACCCAAGACCGTCTTTTGCTGTCTGAGTCCTGGGAGTAACTTGGGACGCTTTGCAGACCGTCGCCATCCCCACGAACACGCAATTTGAAGGTCATGGGGACCAAAGAAGTGTTATTGAGGGAACACATCAAAGTATGGGGAAATCCTGGAAAACAAAATAGGAGGTAAAAAAGGCTCCCTTCTCCCAATAGCCCCTTTGGCCAAAAAATCTCTCCGAGCAATGGCCTAGCATTGTGTGTGCAAGGCATCACTATTCCTCACTACTTTCCAGCATGTTTGTTTATTGTGTGCGCATGTATGCAGGTATGCATAGAGGTCAGAGGTCAATGCTAGGTGTCTTCCTCAAAGATGATCCACTTTATTTTTTGATACAGAGTCTCTTTCAAGCCTTGAGTTTTTCTGCTTCGGTTAGACAGGCTGTCCAGCAAAAGCCTTGGGGTCCTGTCTCTGGCTCCCCAATGTTGGGATTATAAATATGCTTCACTGCATCCAGATAGTTCATGTGGGTTCTAGGAGATCCAATTCAGGTTCCTATGCTCCCACAGAATTTCATTAACTCAGCCAAGTCCCTCGGCCCCCTTTAAAGATCTTTTAAATGTATGTGCAAAATAACGGGTCTCATTGTGGCATCCCCATCTCCACAAATGTACGTCATTCATTCTCTTTGTTCATATTCATTCTGTTATTGCCTTGAATCACCATCAATCATGTAATCAATAAATATATTTCATTCATTCATTCATGGACTAAAGAATATTTATTATGCATCAAGTCACACTGGTTAAACAGTCATACAAAACAAGGCCCTTGATTGTCACCAGGCAGTCTCCACCGCTAGTTATTATAAATTGTCTTATCTTTTCCTTTTGCATAAAATGAAGATTTTTTTTTAAACGAAGGGTCATACTTACTCTTACTTGCCAATGTGTGAAAGGAGACGTCTACAGTTTTGTCTGCTGTTTGATCTAGAATTTGCCAGGAAGTGGGAACATTTGTACCTGTCCTTTCTGAGACTCATGCCTTCAGGGCTGATGACACGGTGAGTAGTAAGAACCTCTGCCAGGAAAGACCTGCTGATCTGAGCCTGAGCCAACCAGAGACTCACACTAGTTCACTCCACAGAGTTCTATGTCAGGTCATATCCAGACTCACTGCCTTCCCCTTGGTGAGACTCACATTCCTTTCAAAAAAGATGCAGGCTTTCTTTGCTGGGACAGCAATAAATTGACTTTTGCCTGGATTTCCTGAGTGGCTGTTATGTGGCTGTCACTCTTGGAAGTATCACCACAGGATAATTTACATGCTCGGTTTTCCTAGACACAATGTCTACTTTTCTGCCTAGAACCTCTTAGAAATCCCAGAGAGACTGATGAAAAGTCACCTTCACAATCATGTAATTGCTATACTGAACTCTCTAGAGCTCTCCTAATAGTAACTCTGAAAACTATATTTATCTTACCTGGCCATTAATGAGTAAATGGTCTGATAATATAGGTATTATGAAAAGTGAATTCTATAGTTATATGGTCCTCCAAATAATTTCTCAGGCCAATTTCTTTAGCCAGAAGTTTTTCATAAAATAAAACTCATTTTTAACTTTCTGAGGACAGTCCTTGTATTGTGTCCATCTTGCCCTGTCATCCTTCACAAAGTCAGAGCCATTGGTTTGTTAAAGACCCAATGGACATCAGCAAGAATGCTATGCTTAGGCTCTGGCTCCCTACTCCATCTGCAGTCTGTTCTATCTACAGTTCTACCTGAACGTATTTTACGGTTCTCAGCATCTGTACTCTCTCCAGATAGTGTCTGTAGCTAAGCCTTATAACAACAAGACTGGACAGAATGTTCAGTTTCACAGAGGCACTTACACTTCTTCCTGTACTCAATATTGATTTGAAGGAAACCATTTTCAAAAGATTTAATACTCCTTCAACATCTGCATTGACCTCCAGTAGACCTTTAAGAAGCTCTCTCTTGGGGCTAAGATGGCTCAGTGGTTAAGACCACTGACTACTTTTGTAGAGGATACTGGTTTGATTCCCAACATCTATGTGGTAGCTCACAACTGTCTGTAACTCCAGTTCCAGGGGATCTGATGCCCTCTCCTGGTCTCCATTGGGCACTGCATATACATGGTGTGCTTACCACACATGCAGGCAAAACACCTATGCACATAAAATAAAAATAAATAAACCTGAAAAGATCTTTGTCTGTCTGTATTGCTATTGCTAAAACTGGGTTCCAGAGCCTTGAACATGCTAAGCAAGTGTTCTACCACTGTGCAGAATCCTCACCCACAAGACTTCTTGGGGAAACTGGAAGCTGTAGATCACAAGAGCACACAGAAGCAGCAGCAGATTCTTCAAAAAGATGTGTGGGGGACACAAGTTCACTACTAAACACAATAGGCCCCAGAAACAAGACACCATACTTATTCATTAATGTGTATGACCAAATATTAAATTGACAGTGGGGAGACTTTGGTGGGTTGATTGACAAGAAGATCCTAGTGTTTCTAGTAAACTAAGAATCTTCAGAAAGCAGAGAGAAAAGTGGGTAGGTCGTTTTGCAAATGAGGTGGCACTTTTGTAGTTAGTCACAGAAAGAATTCTGGACAGGAGATACATAATTTAGGGAAATTTAGTCTGTATACCTATACCATGTACTTTATGTAGTGTGATGCATGGGGGGGGGGGGGTCAGATAATGTTTTCTGAATAAGTAAAATTCTCTTAACATCCAAATATAAAGCAACTGACAAACGCATTATGAATAGGTTTTTGCCTCAAGAACTATTTTCCCACAGTAGACAGGTCCATTCAACATGAAGCAAGGCAAACAGGAAACAATGAAAAGGCTGGTAAGAAGCAGGGATGCGAATTTAGATAGCTAGTTCCTACATCACCTAGAAGAGTGAATTAATTTGAAATCAGAGCAAATTAACTCAATAAATATGATTTAAATTCTCTTTCTCAAGAGGAATTAGGAATAGGGTTTGGTTACATTAGATTGGACATAGTAAGATCATAGATATTTATTATAATTTTCTTTTTGATTGTTAAAGACTAAATTTTGCCTCACGGGGGTGGGGGGGTCTTGAGGCTACAGTTTTGCTTACTAGAGTCCAAGTGTAAGGGAGACACTGTTGCCTCTGCTTCTGCTCTCACTTTTATCAGTGGGGACACATACAGGAAGAAATGTCACAGGGCAGACATGGGGTGAGACAACACAGACATAGAATAACCTGGTGCAACAGAACGCTGGAATCAAGCCACACCGACCCCATGTAAATGCAAAAGCATCTCTCTAAGAAGGCTTTCTGCAGCCAGTTGGGCAAATCAGAATTTTCATCTCAATGCAGTGCAGGTCTGGAGTTTTGTTCACTGATAGAGCACTTGCCTGGCAGGCTCAAGGCCCTGTGTTTGATATCCAGTACTGCAGGGAAGCAAAACAAAGCCAACTACCACCACTGCTCCCACCTCCCCCAAATCCCACAGTACAAAGAACACAGAATAGTAGAAAGATGCATAAGGTTGCTGCTGACAGCTCTTGCTGTGCAGGACCTAGTTACTGCTTTACATATATCCTCTTGACTAGCTATTAAGATGTTAAGTGAGGTTTTATATACTTTCATTCTCCTGAGTAGAGACCAAAAAATATTCTAATTTCTAAGTTTAAAATGGAAAGTTAGGGCTTGGGGGACTGGCTTGGTTGGTGTTAGTTTGCATTCAATTGCTGCAGCAAACACCACAACCAGAGCAACATGGGGAGGGGTGTTATTCAGCTTACACTTCCAGGTAACAGTCTATCATTGAGGGAAGTCAAGGCAGGAAGGCAGGAGCTTAGTGGGGACCTGGAGGTAGGAAGTGAAGCAGAGACTACAGAAGGATGGTTCTTACTGGCTTGTTCTCCTTGGCCCATTCAGCCTGCCAGCCTGCTCTTCTATATAAGCCAAGGCCCCACAGAGTCCTCCAATATCAATAATTAACCAAAAAAAAAAAAAAAAAAAGAAAAGAAAAAAAAAGAAGAAGAAGCGCCCATAGGCTTTACCTATAGGCCAATTTGATGGAGGCATTTTCTCAATTGAGGTTCTCTTTACCCAGAGACCTGAGTTTCTGTCAAGTTGATGTAACTCGCCTGCACACTTTGCTAGCACAAGGACCCGAGTTTGATGCCTGAGAATTTACATACAAAGACAAGAATGGTGGCATGTGCCTATAATCCCAGTAATCCCAGTGCTGAGGTGGCAGGATCAGAAGGGTCCCTGGGGCTCACTGGCCAGAACCTAGTCTAATTTGTGAGCTCCAGCCCAATGAAAGAGACTGTCTCAAAGGAGATAGATGGTATTCATGGGTTATCCTCCAGATTCCATATGAATACATATATGTGTACACACACACACACACACACACACACACACACACACACACACACTCCAAAAAGAAAAACAAAGTTACTCACCATAGGAAACATCACCAAAGTGCAGAGCAGGGACATTAAAATGGAATGTAGGTCCAATGACACAGCCTCTGAAAGTCAAACACAAATTGGGGAAGTAGTGAATGAATCCAATGAGTCAAGTTGATGAATCAGGAAGAGAATAAACAAACCTTAACATGAAGTCAATGACACAGTTTTAAGAAGCCATGACATGACAGGCTATTACAGTAGCCATTACAATAATTCTTCAGAGTGTGTGAATATATATCTTAGTAGACACAGCACTTGTATTCAAGGGTTTTCATAGGGGTGGATTCCGAGCACCTATATAAAAGTTGAGCGTTCATGGTGGTCAATTGCAATACCAGCTCAGGAGGCAGAGACAGGGAGTCCCTGGGGCATGATGCCTACCTACTTAGAGCAACCAGAATTAGTGAGCTTCAGGGTCAGTGAGAGACCCTGCCTCATAAAATAAAGCAGAGAGTGATTGAGGAAGATACCTGATGTCACACTGGGTGCCTGGATACATTACATGTATACCATACACTCTTACACACACAAAAAAGTCTTCAGGTCTCAAACTATAGGTTTTAGGAAATGCCAATGTGATTAGTGTATATAACCTTGTTCCTGTTTGTGACCAGGGAAGAGGTAGTCAGGTCACCAAAATAATCCTACAAATGTGGTTTATTTGGATGAATCACATACTCTGTAAAGTAATCAACTCATCAAGAAACAAAAATTGGGGAGATGGCTCAGTGGTTAAGAGCATGCACTGCTTTTGCAGAGAACTAGAATCTAGTTTCCCGCCCCCACTAGGGTGGCTAACCTCTTCTCTGAGGGATTTGATGCTTTTTTCTGACCTCTGGGCACCTGCATTCATATGCGCATATGTCCTCCTTCTGCCACACATACACATAACTAAGGATAAAATAAATAGTTAAAAATAAACAAAAGGAAAAAATAAGTCGCATGTATGTTGGAGATGCCCACCCTGTGGAGTAGCTTTCACACTGTTGGAAAGTGATATACAGGCCACGGGGGAGGACAAATGAATAGGGATCTTACTCAGCAGCGAACCCTGCATACTGCAATACTAACCTGACAAGCAAGACATGTTCACGGGTACAAGAGCATGACTGTTATTGAGATAACCAAACACCTTGTGGTTGGGTTTTAGGCTAGCTCCATGGGGAAAAAATTCTGTATCTGCTACTGTAAAACTGGTAAAAATCCCATGGTTGGAGAAGTTATAGGTCTTAGGTGGGAATCAACTACTGCTGCTTTACTAAATAGAGATGCCAAAGTACCTTCCAAATATTTATATTTTTATCCATAGATCAGTGCTGCTTCCCATATTGGTCAAAGAGAATGGACAGCCTTAAGATGCTGCAAAATCTTGGGGAATGGATTCTCTTCCAGAAAGAGAAGGTTCCAGAAAGGTTCATAGCTCTCCCAGCACCTTAATCTTGGCCCAATTAAGACCAGTGATGAGCTTCTAATTACAGATCACTAAAACACTAAATCTATATTGTTTTAATCTACTAAGTTTGTGGTAATCTTTTATAATAGCCAAAGAAATCTTATGTGGTAGGCAATCTTGTTTACTGGTTAAACAAAAATCATTGTTCTCTGTAATCATTTTTTTAAAATGTCTGGAGTGAAGGTGGAGGCTGAGCGAAACTTGTACACATGGCAAGGTTTAAATATTAGAGACACACAGATTGAGTTGGAAAAGACACTTTTAGGGGCCAAAGTTCCAAGTAGATAAAAAAGCGTATGAAATGAACCAGGATAAAAGGAAGCAGGAAAAGAGCAGAGCCATTATTTTAATCAGTGCAGAAGTTGAAAGCCCAGAGATAAATCATATGCAATCAAAGGCTCTGGTCACCAGGAGAACTGTGTCTAAATGATGCCGCCTGGACTTGGATGTGGTCACATGAATTCCAAGAGGATATTCTTTCTGCTGGATATTAAGAGAGCCTATGCCAAGACCCAGCCATCTAGCAATTTGACAACCTGCTAATGCGATCACTTCCAACACTTAGATTGATTGGATTACCATGACAAGCGAGTCAGTTTGAATATCAACTATATCTATGTAATAGTTGAAAGCTTATAAAATGATATATCCCAAGAGAGGGAACAAGATTGCTCACTGAAATATGTTTTAAAACCACATTAATTTCATAACATTATTTATTCAATCACTTAAAATATTGTGTCATGTAATTAGAGGATCATTAAGAACAGCAAATGTATATTTATTCTCTTACAAGGTTTATTAGCCCAAAACACATGGCATCCAGGACAGGGAACTTGGCAATAAAAGAATAAGAAGCAAAATTCTAGAATTAACACTATTAACTTCATAGATGTTTCCTGGGACATTGGGACCTAAGAAAGTTTACCCCTCCAAGTTATGAATTGAAGTCATAACAATAATGCAGGGCTAGGAACATGATCTATTATATATTATTTTCATATAACTAAATATTTAATTGTGAGACCAGTGGCTCATGGATTTTCTAAGTCACAGTGCACGGTCTAAAGTGCTAAGACACCTTTAATTCCATGCAACACTGGGTTTGAGAGGAAGTGAAGCGGGGAAGGAAATCTATCCAGATTTTTTCTCTCTTAGTAACTGGTAATTTATTTAGAAATAAAGCCCAAGCATCCCTTCCATAGACCAGTTTCCCTTTTCATTAAGAGAAAGAAAATGGACATTAAAAAAGAAGGTGGAGCGGGAGCAGGAAACTTGGAGGAAATGGTTCAAAAGGTAGAAACTGGACCCCTAGAGAGCAACTGGGGTTTTAATCCTAGTTTGTTTATTGTCCAAATCCTGTTATACACAGGAGGAAATCTTGGGTCCACCTTAACTGTTCATTCACTGCTGATGACATGAATTTCTAGTTTGTGATACTGAGAAGAGATGAGGAATTTAAAAAATTCACCCGTGTGGCTGGACAGACAGCTTGGTGGTTAAGAGCACCCCCTAGTCTTGCAAAGAGAGGAGCCTGGCTTCAGTTCTCAGCACCCATGTCAGGTAGCTCCTGACTGCCTGTAACTCTAGCTCCAGAGGATCTGACACCCTCTTCCAGCCCCCTCAAGCTCATGTGCATATACCTACAAGCACTCATATACATAATTAAAAAATATTTTCAGGAAATAACAGAACCCTCACTCAATATTATAGGCTCTCAGAAATTTGTTTAAAAGGCAATGTCATTGAGACATAACTTACATACATTCACAACTCGGTCATTTAAAGTGTACAGATCAATACCATTTGGATATTAACAGGAAGTGCGACAAGCACAATTCTAGAATACTTTCAGTATCTCCGAAAGAAACCCACGCTTTTAGCTATCACCCTCTACTATTCATCTGCTATTCTTAACCTATTGCTTTAGATGGCTTTGCTTATGTTCAACATTTCAAATAATAAGAATTCTATAATGTGTGTGCATGTATGTGCGTATTACTGGCTTCTTTCACTAGCTGGGTTACCTTAAGGTTTATCCATTGTATTACATGTATCCACACTTCTTTCTTTTCACCCCTTTTGTGGTCAATAACATTTCATAAATACATGTGTTGTATTTTACTTTCCTTTGCCTAATATGAATAAGAATGCTATAAACATCTGCATACACATTTATGTACAGGCATATGCTTTCATTCCTTCTGAGTATATACTCTGGAATAGAATTATTGAATTGTCAATGTTCATCTACTTGTGGTAAGGACAAGACTATTATTTAAACTGGCTGCCATATCTCACAGTCCCATCAGTATTCATTAGTTTCCCCATTACTGTGACACAATGTCCAAAAAGCAGCAGGTTAATAAAGGAAGGGTTTATTCTCCATCACAGTTTGAGGGCACAGTCCATCAGGGCAGAGAAGGCGTGGCAGCATGAGGCCGCTGTCAGGTCACATCTGCAGTGAGGAAGGTTTCTCCATCTTGTTTAGGCTTAGACCTCAGCTACCCACAGTCAGAGTGGGTCTTCCCACCTAAATTAATGCAATCTAGAAACTCTACCATGAACACATCTCAAGGATTAGCTCCTAGGTAATTCTAGATCCTGTCAAGTGGACAATCAGCAGTAACCGTCATACCAATATCAATATTCACACAGGCATGCTCCAGTTCCTCCAAATTCTCTATTCTGTTTCGTATAGCCAACCATACAATGGTGCTGTAGATTTTCTTGACATACATTTTCCCAATCATGCTATTGTTCATACCTATATCTTTTTAGCTAAGTGCCTTAAAAAGCTTTGTGTAGTTCTAACTTTTTGTTATTTGTCTTTTTATTGCATTGTGACTGTTATATATGTTGGTTAGAAATCCCTTATTAGATATGTGAATCGCAAACACCATCTCCCATTTGGTTTGATAGTGTACATTGAAGCACAAATCTTTTTACATTTTGATGAAGTCAGATTTATGTATTTGTCTTTGCTTGTGTTGTGCTTAGGTGTCTTGTCTGAGAAACCAGCATCTAATCCAAAGTCATGCATACTTATGTGTGCTTTCTTTAAACAGTTTCATAGTGTTGGCTCTTGAATTTAGGTCTCTGGTTTGTGCTGAGGAAATTTCTCTATATTATTAAGCTTTGAGTTCTTTTCCTTTTAAATCATGAAAGACTGTAGATTTTGGTAAGTGCCTTTTTACATTTACTGAGATAACCACTTAGATTTTTTTCCTTATTCTGTTAATGCTGTATATGTTACATCATGATGACTCATTTTCATATGTGAGCCAGTAGTAACATAGATTTGATTCTGGTGTTCAATCTTTTTATGTTTGTTTTGTGATTTACTGTTAAGGGTTATTGTATCTATAGTCATAAAGAGTATCAGTCATCTTAAACAGACAGAGGAGTAGATCTGTATTTTCACTATGTCATTGTAGGAGGCATGTTGACATCTTGGATGTTGTAGGGGGTATGATTCTTAACAACAAATTTTGATGTCAAGAAATTGAATCAAGTCAGAAAGTTTGATTCAAAAGCTTAAAAATTTGATATGATAGAGATAATAACAAAGCCTCAAGGGACCAGATGAACACCTTGCCATGACGGGTGAGTTGTCATGGACACAAGAAATGGGCTGATGTTCATGCTGTGGGAGAGTGTCCTTCCATTCTTCTCATATGGTAGATGCCTGAAGAATGTAAATCATGGGTCAGTGCACACATATTGCACCTTCTGGAGGAGTCTGTGCTTTCTAATTTTTGGGAAACAGCTCTAATTTTTAATAATGTTTTAAAACATAGGGTCTCATGTAGCCCAGGCTGCCCTCAAACTTTTCATGTAACTAAAGATGATCTTGAACTCCTAATCTTTCTGCCTCTACCTCCAAGTGCTGAGCTGACAGATGTGCAGCACCATAATATTATAACATACATATAACTGACATAATATTATAACAAACACCGATGTATTGAGGGAGAAGTTACAAATGTCTTGAGAGTGTTTCAGGGAAGTCTTGAGACTTTAAGACAATCCTAATTGTGATAGGCTGAGTGCCCCCCCACCCCATGGGGTACAGCCATTTGCTCTCCTTAATTATTAGAGCCTGCCTGTAACACCAGCAACAAATGCTATTAACTGAGCATCAAATGGCAGACATTCCTCTCTGCCCTCAGCTGCGGATGGCATCTTTACCTGTGCCTTTTTCTGTTTGTGTCTCTGTCCTAACCTTCACTTCCAATCCTAACCTACTGGATTAGGGCCACCCAGGGGACCGTGTCCTAA
This sequence comes from Phyllotis vaccarum, assembly GCA_033318265.1. Taxonomy (NCBI): domain Eukaryota; kingdom Metazoa; phylum Chordata; class Mammalia; order Rodentia; family Cricetidae; genus Phyllotis; species Phyllotis vaccarum. The sequence continues at coordinate 110,201,953 of JARWLC010000008.1, read as the reverse complement.
CTTAATTACCTACCTAAAGGTCTCATCTCCAAGGACAGTCACATTCTGAGGTGCTAAGATTCAATATATGGAAGTCGGGAAACAATTCAGCCCATAAAAGGGTTTTTGAGTTGAGTTTGAGAATAAAAGGTATTACCTTTGGGCTGGTCGGGGTGGGGGAGAGGATATCACAGTGTGTGTCTCTTTCCTGTGCTATCTCAGGCTCCAAGAGACACCTTGGTTTGAATAAGGATGGGATCTGCTGCCATTACTAACCAGAGACAGAGAGATGTGTTCTCAAGTTATGATCTTTCTATTTGGGAGAAACAGTCTTTTTAAACACCTGGAGTCAATATTGTGTATCCACCTGGTGGGTTGCAAAAAGAGTTTTTTTTTTTTTTTTTTCCAAAACCCAACACACATTCTGCTGTTCATGCCTATCAGTTACCAAAAACAGCTAGAAATGTCCTCAAAAAACTTATCATAAAAGCTGTAAGTGCCTATTCTTGGCTAAAAGACTAGTAAGTGGTTACTTACACAGTGCTTGAGAGCATTATACATAAGACTGTTTATGGAGTTTCCATACAATAAAAAAATAACAAAGGTTCAGAGAAACTGTGACAATAGACAAACTGTCTTTAAGAACAAGACTGATTTAGGTGTTACCACAATGACTCATTTTCTCCAAACAGCTTAAAACACAGGGTATGACCATACAAACCACCCTGGACATGTCCAGATGATTGCAGATGCTCAGAATTAATGCTTGAATGGAAAACCATAGAGTGTAACTAAAGGTTAGTATTTAAACCCTTATTTTATAGGCTATAACTTATAGAAAAACCAGATATCCAGACAGCATCTGCATCCATATTTTAATGTCATCCATTATGGAAAAAAAACACTGATGGGTATTTAAGACACACCACTATGCTAAATGGTTCATATCAACAGAAAGTTATGAAAATTTAAGATATGGTCTACCTTTTGAGGCTCTAGAAAGCAGAAGGGAAAACTCCAGTTAGTTTCTATATTAGTTACAAGCGTACCATACCTAATGGTCAGTTTCACGGGCTCAGGGGACCCATTAACATCGATCAGGAACTCTTCTTCAAAGTTCCCCAGGATGGTAGAACTGAAGGAGATCTGGACAGCTTGGACCCCACTCGGTTCAATGATGCCTTCTTTCGGATTGAAAACAAAGCAGGCCCCCAAGGCCGAAGTTTGAGGGATCACATTGAAGAGGGCGTCAATGGTGCTTCTGTTGGTTAGGACCGCCTGTGTCAATCAAAGCCAAAGGTGATTGGGTCAAGGTAACTGTGGTCGGTTTTCCTATAAATATATGATGTATTATTCAGCATCAGAGAAAACATCGGGAATATGGGGACTGGTTATAATTCTATCTATGGATGAAGAGTCTTAGAATACCTCTTAAATATTCTCTATAAATCAAGCAGGGAGGAGGCTGTAGCTAGTTCTTACACTTGCATGAGGAGGCTAAGGTTAAATGAAGCCTGAAAAGGGTCTAAAGACATCTGGAGATTTAGTAGAAAAATGTGAGACATGGAGACATGCTAAGGAATGATGGGACATTCTAGAAACTAAGAAAAATCTAAGAAAAGTCAAATGAGGACAGAGGTCAGCAGAGGAGTTCTTGGGAAAGAATTCAAGGCCTTATGTGTAATGAGAGGTCACCCTGACTTTGAGGAAGGGTGTGATTGTGATGGGGGGTGGTTACAGAATCCAAAAGACAGGAATCTGGAGAGGGAGAGGTACAGGAGATGTGGTCAGCTAGCTTGGATTCCTGCTTAGAGGTAAGTGGTGAAGGTTAAGAATGGAAAAGGGATGGGGTATTTTAGAGGAGCTGAGTGTTTGTGGTAATGGGAACCCAGTGCCCTCCCTGCCTAGAGGAAGCCCCCACCATATGGCAGGACAGTGCATTGGGTGGGCAAGGAGATCAGCTGTGGCTAGAGGTCCAGGAGGCTAAGCTCTGGAGCAGAGTACATGTAGAAGAGAAAGCATGTCCTCTGCAGAGGAACACAGTCACTGCTGCCAGTGATAGATAACTGATGCACCAAAACAAAAATATAAATAAGGCTGCTTGCTGCTGGGCTCATCTTTTTTATGTTTATTTCCAGCCTTCCTTGTTCTAAAGTTCCCTGGTAGTTTGAACTGTGCTTCCTTTTTTCTCTCTCTCTCTTAAAGAGACAACGTAGAGAATGGCTATGCTGAGGACTCAGGAGCCAAAAAGCCTGGGTTTAAATCCCAGATTTGTCTTTGACTTCCTGACTAAGCAATTTTAGACAAACTCCCCAATTTCCCCATCTGTCCTTGTAATTGCTATAAGGCTAAATTTCTTAATTCATGTAACTGTGGGAGTAGCACCTTCAACAGATTTACAAATGAAAGTGATACTTACACTCCCAGTGCCCAGCACCTCTATAGAATTTACCTATATTTGAAGAGTAACCGGCATATGCTTGCGGTAACTTGTAGGCTTTTTTTTTTTTTTTAAAAGTATTTTTAAAGACCACTCTGAGCATTTATGGCCCTTTGGTCTCTCTGAACACAAGCACAAATACCCTTTTGTGAGTTGCTTTTATTGTTATTTGTTAACATGACTATCCTTCCCAGGTTTTCAGAACTCTGTGTGTGTATGTGTGTGTGTGTGCATGAATGTGTGTGTGCTTTCCTGGGGGAATGCATGCACCTGTGTGTGAAGATGCATGCAAGTCTGTGTACCTGTGTATGTGGAGGTCAGAGGTCACATCCAGCGTCCCCTTATTTATTCAAATGGAGTCTCTCACTAAATCTGGAGCTCACTGATTTAGTAAGACTAGCTGGCCAGTCCAGGGATCTTCCTGTCTCCATCTCCTCAGCACTAAGGTTGAGGAAAGTTCCACCATGCCGAGGTTTTTATGTGGTTTCTGGGAATAGGAACTCAAGTCTTCATGCTTGCACTGGAAGCGCTTTACTGGAGAGGCACCTCCTCAGCCCCAGGTCTTCAACCTTAGAGAACATGATGTCATTCTCTTATTGTTGACAAAGAAACTGTTTATGAATACTGAATCCAGTCAATAGTTTGGACATGATCCTGAGGCTCTTGGGCAAGAGGGTCACTTATAATAGAACTGGATCTCCTACTTGCTTTCCATCTGAATTACACTGGAGAACAGTGCATACTCTGGGGATTATAGCTTTTTCTTTGCACATCTGCTAAGCTCGGCAATGACTAAGGTCAGCAGCTAGTTATTCAAATTTCTCAAGGAGGTAATGCAATAAATTGAGAGGAGCAATGAAGCGTCAGCATTGCAGATCCTGAGAGTGCAAAATGTCCCCAGAGAAGCACCTCACCGTATCCCTCTCTGCCACTTTTCAACTCCGCCCGATCTGATGCCTCACCTCACTAAACACTTTGGCTGGCTGGGGTTTGCTCTGCAGTTAAAATCTGGGCATGCCTATTAAATTGCTAAGAATGTTATTATTATACTCGAGGAAATGATATCCATTATGCATCAGAACTGTCTCTTCCTGATGTGGCATCCATAAAGTACAATTGGTAAGGTGTAAGAAGAATGTACATGAGATAGATTACACAATCAACACCAAAGATTAAGGACTATCATACTTTTTTCTCTGCTTGGGGACTCTTCTCTCAAGAACAGAAGTTTCTTCTGTCTTACTATCACTCAGACTGTGTTCCTATGTGTATCATCATCCTGACATTGACATTTGTGTACCTTTGCTTTGCTTCAGTTCCCAGTGAGTACAGGAAGGAAGGACACTGTCCCCATGTCATGTAGGCACTTCTCTTTGTAGGCTGGATTTACTTGGTGTGGAAAGAGGAGTTGCTGAGAACCTGAAGGACTGAAATGCCAGAGTACCTCCTAGTCACAGATAGCATAGAGGGCCTCAGTGATCCAGTGCTCATGTTTACAAGCTGAGTAACTTGTCCAAGTTTCTTACAACCTATGGCAGTCAGAGTTGCTCTGTCTTCTGCTATATTGCCACCATGACTATATTCTGTTTTCCCTTGCAGAGACATACAAATAATAGAACACGCTTAACAATATGACATGCTACCTCCAATGCTACCTCATATGAAAATCTCATACACATTCTTCAGGGATCTTTCTCCTTCAGCAAGCACATGATGGGGAAACCAAAATCTTCCAGAAATGTGCTAGAAGCGGATGATGTGAAGATGGAGAGAATCCAGGTTCAAAACTCTGTATTACAGGAGTATCTGCTGAGCCTTTACTCCATGCTTTATCTAGCACTGACCCAACTAGAAAAACTTCTCTAGGCTCCAGATTACTCAACCAGAAATGTAAGGAGCAACTGTCCCTGCTCCGTAAGCCGACATGCAGTCTGTGAGGACTGAGTGAATGAATGTGTTCAAACTACCAGGACTGTGTCAACATGCACTGAGGGAGGAACATAGGGGCATTAGCCACATGTGCCTTGTGTTTGTGGTGACATAAGGATAAAAATCTCTACCTTTCACAATTCTGTAAGGACTGCAAACTACACACACACACACACACACACACACACACACACACACAAAGTCCCGGAACCTGACAGCTACCTATCACTTATTAAACAACTGCTTGCATTACCTCCATATGATACAAACATTCACAATTTAGGAGCACCCTAAAACCAAGTTTCCATGGCAGCCACTTGTATATATGTGTAATATACACATCTGTGTAATGATATATAAAATTTTATATATATATATATATATATATATATGATGGTGTGTAAATGTATCCTATAGAGGTTGACCCATAAGGTGACAGCGCAGTGACATTGACTCTGAAGAACTGCAAGTTCATCTTGAAAAAAATTCCATTTTATACTTAATTGAGAAGACAGAGCAGAGCACTTTCCTTCAGAAATGGTGATGGTCGGTTTAAAACACAGTCTGTGGAAGAGGGGACTGAAAGGAGATCGTAAAGTGTGAACACAGCTCTCCTCATTAGGACTAAGAAATGCACAAAGCCCTCTTTTCTCTGGTCTGCTGGATTTATGTTGTCTGAGAACAAGCACTGGACAGATGGGGAGGTGTATTTATGGGTTTTCCCTCTGCGCTCTACAAATTGAGAAGGATAAAGCCAATTAAATTACAGTGCCAAAGAGTTTTAGCGTTTGATAAAATAAAAAGAATTGGAAAAGAGACTCTACTTAGCATGGTTAGGAGAGAGGTCAGAATAGAGACAGGAAATGGAGAAGGAAGGTGACGGTACAAGTCTCTATCAAATAAAACCACATCAAAAGAAGCAGAAGGGGAAGAAGGTAGGTACTGTTGGAAGCCTCAGTGAACAGTGGTAGTGCCAACCTCGTAACAGTGGGCAGATCCAATGAAAACTTTGCCGATGTCCAGCAACTCGAAGTTGAAGTGAATCTTGGGCCCCAGTCCTTCTCCTCTGATTCGGAGGGGCAAGCGGATCTCTCGGCCTACAAAAGCAATTCTTTATTACCCAGATGGTACTTTATTAGCTCGAATCACCCACAACTTACTACCAATGTAAAGCATGAGCTTCTCAAGTACTCCCCAGGACTGCTTTGTGTTGAGGGGAGTACAGTTTAACCAGGGTGAAAGCCATCTCTTATCTTTAAGGAACAGTAATGCTGCTAGGTTCTTACCTTTAATGAACAGCTTACATAGCAATTTGCGCTGACATTTTATCAGAGAACAGACAATTAAGACAGTTAACCTCCAGGTACAGAAAGGCAAATGCTACGTGTTCTCATTCCTGTGCAGATGCTAAAGCCAGTCCCATAGCAGCAGAGGGCAGAAAAGTGATTATCGGAGGCAGGACAGGGCAGAGAGGGGGGGGGGGGGCAAAGAACACAGTCAGGGTTGGGCGGTATAGCTCAGTGGAAGAATGCAAGCATGTTATACAAAGATATGTTACATCTCCAGCACCATCATACACACGCACGCACACACGCACGCACGCACGCACGTTCTATGGCACAGCAGGTAAGTTAGAACATATTGTATATTTTTAAAAAGCTAGAAGAAGACAGGCCTGCCTGAAGCACAGGCAGGCGGAAGGCAGTGGCCAGATGTCTGACCCCAGGCATCACTATGATGAGCAAATGTCCTGTGAAGAAATGGGAGAGAGCTGTGGAGAGAGGAAGAACTAGAGATGCAATGGGGTGAGGAATAGACTGATGTGAGTGGTCTGCACTGCTACCTGAGGCCATAGGATGTCTGGGCCTGAGCTGCACAGTGTGTGTGTGTGTGTGTGTGGGGGGGGGGTAGGGGTATGTGTCCATGGCCCTACTGCAGCCAGGGTCTGTGTTGATATCCATGGCCATGTGGATACTCTGCTGCCTAAAGCCATACTGATATCAGAGCCATGCTGAGCTGGCCCCTGCCCCTTGCTGACCCTGAGAGAGCTTTCTCTAGTCCTTGCTGACCATAGTGGTGGCATGGATGCTGGAGAGCTGGGGTTGGGAGGGCTTCTCTGTAGAGGTCCAGGCTGACCAATTTCAGTTACCACCCAGCCCCACATCCAGGGCTTTGAATTGGTCCACTCCAATATCTACCCCATCTATGAGCTGCTGGAGCATGTGAAGGGACCAATCCTGTGGAACCACAGCTGCAGGATTTCTATGACTCTAGGCATCAGCGATATCATGGAGAAGTTTTGGTGAGGGTCCAGTGATGATGGTGTATCAGGAGCCAGAGGCCTTAAACCGACCAACGACTCATCACAATGAACGCTTATAAGTAAAACAGTTTGGGCAAAGGGTACACTGATTGACACGCCATAACTCATAGCTCCCGCCACTGTGACAAATGAATATGCATTGGAGGTGAGAACAAGATGCAGGAGTGAAGCGAAGCGGATTTTTTTATAATTATTTTTATTTTTTTCTTTCGTGGGGGAGGCTCACAGGGTGGAGGGCAGATATGGAAGGCCTGAGAAATCAGTGGGACTGGGGTGCATGATGTGACATTCCCAAGGAATCAAAAACAATTAGGTTTAATAAAAAATAGCTGGAAGACAGATTTTGAATATTAAAACGTATAATAGCTGAGATAGTATATTTATTTATTCATATCTTAATTTAGTATAATATATTGCATTTTGTATCAAAATATTGTAGCATGTGTTTATTATATGTGCAATTATTATATGAATTAAAATAATTTAAAATTGAATTGAGCCTTAACACTATTCTGAAGTTTTTAATAAAGCAATACAGCTTATCTGAATCTGAGGAGGGTGACCAGTGATTGATACTAATTATAAAGTGGAAGCCACCACAAGACGCTAAGGGACACTGTTTTGATCTAGATTGAGGAAGACCTAGAGAGCTAGCCATCCAACTGGGAGGAACTGACCTGGATTCTTACACTTTATAGAAATTTTTCTACCTCATTCCATGGACATCATGGAGTACAGTATGTGTCTTAACACATCCATAATAGACCAAGAGTCAACACAGAGTACACTCTGTTTCTTCTCTTTTAGAATATGGAAATATCTTCACTAGATAATATATGATCAACTAGAAATTACAGAGGATATGGAAAGTCTCTCATAACTCCACTATCTTAAGATAATTATTGTCAACATTGTGATGCCTGTTGTCTGTGTTTAATTATATCAAAACAGTTAATATAAATAAATTACATATTAGTTTGTACGTGATTTTTCAATTTAAAATATGAGTTGTACTTTTCCATATAAAATAGGAGCCCTGAGTAGGACTATATAATTGCTTCCCTCCCTTGGCAGCCTACAGGGTATTTTCTAGTACCATTTCTAGACTGCAGGAAGGAGGCTTTTCAAGTCAAGACCAGCTCTCACCATCCAAATCCCGTGCCCTAAGTGTGCTGTGCCTTCAACAATAGAGAGAGGTAATCAAGGGTTATAGCAAAGGTTTATATTGTTTGGGGAGTCACTTGGATTACCCTGACCAGCTATTCAAAAGGTTTCTTGTGCCTGGTACTGAGGTTATTTTAGTCTATGGCTCTTATTGGGAAGCACTGTCAGCCCAAGTGTTTAACTCTTGTGTGTGTTATACACATGCACACACATACACACACAGACATTGTGCATCATTAAAGGGTCAATATAAAAATGATTCCTTGAGGCTTTATCAAACTATGTTGGTGTTGTCTGTCCCTTGTCTCTCCTCTGTCTGTATGGACCCACCTCCTCTCCAGTTGTAGCCACCTCCTGCTTCATATCAACTGTATATTGCTGTCCCACTCACCCCACCCCTGCCTCTACCTTCCTGCAGTATACTTTTTGGTTTCTGTGGTAATTCCATGTTGTGTACTCACATCTGAGGATCTGGAGCTGGGAACCACAGATGAGAAAGAACATGTAGCACTTGTCATTCTAGGTCTGGGTTACCTCACTCAATCTGATCTTTTCTAGGTTCATCCAATTACCTATAAATTTCATGTAAAATTTCACTTTCCTTCATGGTTGAATATTATGCCACTGAGTATATGCGAGATACTTTGATTATCCATTCATCGTTGAAGGTCATTTAGGTTGTTTTCATCCACTAGCTACTGTGAATAGACATTATTGAGCAAGTATCTGTGAAGTAGGATGAGGATGTCCAGTCCTTTGGCCACATACCAAGCAGTGGTACAGCTGGGCTTCTTCACTCGACTGGCTGTTTCCTTAGCCTCACAGAAGCTGTACAGACGGTGAGGTCCAGGTTGTCAATTGTTGACCTTAACTCCTAGGCTACTGAGCATACTTGCTCTGTACATAACTTTGAGTGCTCAAATCACCTTTGATAGCCTGCTAGGCTTAGTCTTTAGCATTAAATACATTCAGAACTACCAAGCAACAGTTCTTTTAAAAAAATATTTGGTCTCATATCTCTTTGTACCTTTTATTTATTTATTTTACATCCTGGCCTCAGTTTCCCCTCCTTCTCCTCCCAGCCCCTCCCCCATTCCTCTTTGTTTTCTTCCCCCATCTTCTCCCTCAGTTTCTATTTGGGAAAGGACAGGTCTCCCACGAGTATCAACAAAGCATGGCACATCAAGCTGCAGTAAGACTAAGCACCTCCCCATGTATTAAGGTTGGCAAGGTGACCCAGTGTGAGGAGTAGGGTCCCAAAAGCCTTGTGACATCTCATTGTGATCTGTTGCTGTTTAACATTCTTATCTTTTGGAACATGAATATTGTCTTTTAGCTCTTCTACTTCTGGGCAACATCATGGCCATCAGGCAGTTATAATTTTGACTATGTGAAACAAGACTGGTCTTTACAATATTTGGGAGAGCTAATCTATTCAGGGGGTTCTCTTCACTCTACCTGGTCCCTGGAAAGGAGGCATCAGTGATGACAAATGTTATAGTACAGTGCCTCTCAACCTTCTAATGCTGTGACCGTCTAATCCAGTGCCTTGTGTTGTGGTGACCCAGCACCATAAAATTATTTTTGCTGTTACTTTATAACTGTAATTTTGCTACTGTTATGAATTGCAATGTAAATATCTGTGTCTTCCAATGGTATTATGTGGCCTCTGTGAAAGGGTCACTCCACTCCAAAGGGGTCACAACCCACAGATTGAGAAACTCTGCTTTAGACTATAAGTAAAACTTTCAGAACACTTGAACCCTGCCAGCCTTCACCATTGCTGCAGAGTTGAGATCTCTTGGCAATGAATGGTTTGGACTCTATGGTCAAGAGAAATGTATTTTGATTGAGATTTCAATTTGCAGGCTGGCAAAGAGTGAGAACTGCCGATGGATCATGGGATAAACAGCAGGGCTATTGCAACTTCAGACCTAAACTTTCTCCAGCTCCATGTATACCTTGACTGCTTCCTTAAACAAACACACAAACAAAACAAAATAACAAACGAACAAAAACCAGACATGTGTTGTAATAAAGCAGTGACCACTGTTTCTTTGGGGATTACTAATTACTTCTCATGAGCTGGTCCTCTCTGTAGAGAGCCACTTCCTGTACCAGGGACAGAATGAGTACAAGAAGCCAGGACCCTGCATTTCTAGGAGTCTGTCTAAATCTTAGGGTCATGTTACACGTTTCCTTTTCAACGGCTTTTCTAAGCAGATATTTTTCTTGTTAAGGCAGCAAGAAGAGGGGAGCAGTGCACAGCCAGGGCAGACTCCTTCCTAGAAGACAGAGATCTTAGAGGATCAGAAATATAACGTAGTTTCCTGTGCAGGGTTAGAGTAAACTAGCCCTACATATTAGAAACAAAGGGATGCCCACAGGACACATTTAATGGACTCGAAATCTCTAAAGGCAGTGGACCTCATTACATTAAATAACAGAAAATGCAAAGCACAGGCCTTCAAAAGCTTTTTATCTGCTCTGTCTGTTGTGTCAGCCCCCCCATCCAACCGAACACACACACACTCAGATTCACTCACTGAAATCCTAATCCCCAAGGTGATGAGATTAAGATGTAGAGATCTGGGAAGAGGGATGGATGATAAACCCATATTACAAAAGAGCCCAGAGGGACTCCCATGGGGGTAAGGACTCACTCAAGATGGTTCTCTGAGAAATGGACCCTTACCAGACCTGCTGTTATCTTGACCTCATACCTCTCAACTTCCAAATTCCTGAGGCATACATTCTCTCTTACTTACAAACTACCTAGGCTATGGTATTTCCTCAGCTCCCCCTGGACTGACCAAGGTAGTAAGCCAAGCATTCAGTCCCTACCTTCCCCTGAGCTGCCATAGGCAGAAGAAATACTGAAGGGAAGCTGCAGCTTAACTTGGGCTGTTCTGTGAAAACACACGGGCCTCCAACTCTCCTTAGGTGAAACCTAATGTGCCTGTTCACTCATCTTCCCACATGGCTCTCTGATGAAAACAAGTCCTTTATGCATTTTGGCATTGCCGTCTGCCAACCACGTAGGGCAACGTCTAGCCAGACGCCAATTTGGTAGTATTTTAGAGTCTTCAACATATTGTTTTATCATTTGTAACACAGCTCATGGGCAGAGCAGTGCATAAAGAAAATGTAATTCACACCTAATTTGGGGGAATAGATGTGGGTCCACCATTGATATGCTTATAGGTAATTGATGTGTTTTAAATTCTTGGTATTATATGGAACTGTCTGCCAAGTTGTTAGGTTCATATTTTAGGCATCTTAGGAAAACTGAATGGAGTTTTGGATGGAACCTGAGCATCTCTCCCAGCGGCAATAGTGGAGCCATTTCATAGGAGCTGTGTTGCTATGGAATGGTGAGGCACACGACAGAGAACGGGGTATGCGGCAAATTGGATTCAAATACTGGATATAGAGGCTCCTTGAGCAGGCTTCTCATCTCGATTTTCTAATTCTAACTTTCTTGACTGTAAAATAAAAACAGTGTCTAGTCATCCCAGTGGCCACCAAGAGTCTCAAATGATACTTGTTGGAAGTCTTTGTGTTTATACATGAGTGTATGTGTAGATACCCACTCAAGGATATTGCAGAAGTTTGATCTTTGGTAGCGAAGATGTTGAGTATCTGTAAGTGAAGGACTATGTGTGATGGGAGCAAAAACACCCACATAGGACCTCTGACAGGCTGAACAAGCGTGTCTAAGATAGCACGCCCCAGGTCCTGAACCCCTGGATCTTACCTTGTGTGGTAAAAGATATGATTAAGGTGAGATGTGCCAATGAGAACATCCTGTGCTGTCTGGGCTTCTGTAGTCTTATGGTTGGTTGTCTGGAAGCCAGGTAGACACAGCAGCTCTCTCCTTTTATTCTTTCCCTGAGTTGTTTTGGGCAATCTAGGTTCTTTGAATTTCCACAGAAAATTTAGAGATCTGGTTTTATTATTTTTTAAAGTATATGTGTGGAGAGGGGGGTAGGGCAGAAAGAGAGCCTGCACACAGGTGCCAGCAGATGCCTAGGAGACGGCTCCCTCTGGAGCTGGAATTACAGGCCTTTCTGAGCCACCTCGCATGATGCTGGGTGCCCACTGCTCTTAACCACAGACCTATCTTTCCAGACCCTCCACAGGAATTTCAGAATCAACTTGTGTATTCCCATTTTTAAAAGCAATTGAGATTTTTATTTTGGTTGCAGCAAATCTATAGATAAATGGGGGAGGTGCATCTTAACAGCATTAAATTCTTGGGCTACAGGTAATGTGGAGTTTCCCATTTGTATGGGTCTGTAATTGCAGCAATGTTTCATGCATTTCATACATTTTAAAGCACAGCTCTTGCATTTTTCCAGTTTATCTCTTAGTGCTATTTAAGCAATATTGCTTTTTGAAATTTCAATTTTTTACTGTTCACTGTTAGACTATAGAAATCAACCTATTTTTTCTGTATATGAATCTTTTATCCTGGAACTTTGTTATAATTACTTTCTGGTCCTCATTTTAAATACATATTTTCCAGCACTGCTTCCTCAGAATTTTGCTTCAATAAACATAGATGAAGCCCAAGAACCTACAGTTTTAAACAGTGGTCAGAGTTTGGCCAGATGCTGATCCTCTAAGGATATTAATCTGAATGATGTATGATAATTGTTAACTATGTGGATGGACAAGGCAGACCGAGCTAACTCAGATCCCTCTTCCATATCATATGAAGAGTAAATAAACCAGATTGAAAGCATGATAAATAGACATTTTAGCAATAATCTAAGTTCATAATAAAGGAAGGAAAATACCAGATATTAGACATGAAGAGGGAGGGAGGGCACTAAGCCTGGCAAGCTAAGATGGTCCAGGGATTTGTTGAGTCAGTGCAGATTTGTAGAGGTTCCTGTTTTACCCCTTATACCAGAAAGATGCAAGGACTTGTTCTTATCTGGGAACAGAGAACTGAACCAAGATCTTTGCATAAACCCAGACCCCTAGAAAATCTACCTCTAAAAACAACAACAAAAACAGCCTAGGAAAATTCCACCTATTCATATAAGATGAAGTGGCAAGGCCTGTCATCTAGACGGCAGGTTCATGAAGGAAAGATGGTCCTGGGAAAAGTCCCAAGTACAGGTTTACAATCCAAATTTACACACCATCAGATAGGAGCCAGCAGGAGCTAACTATGAGAGCTTGGCAGAGGACGTGACAAAATCCCGTCCCAAGGGAGTGGGTTCAAAATCCTGTATTTGTGCTAAATGATTTTATAACACAAACATTTCCAACTGTCCAAAGGAACAGTTCAGTTCCTGAGGAAAATTAGTAGTTACCACAAGCAACCTAAGAGGGACATAATAGAAAAATCCTAGAGAAACTCTAACATAGCCGTTTCAACCATTTTGAAGAGGTATAGTAAGAAATAGAAACTACAGGGAGGAACAGAATATGTAGATATGAAATTACATGATTTCTAAAAGCTAAGTCAGTAACAACTTAAAATTTGATAGATGAGTATTCCAAGAATAGATATAGCTATAGAGACAATTAGTCAAGTAGAAAAAAGAACTTAGAATAAATACTCAGAATAGGGGTCAGCTAGATGGTTCAGTCTGTAAAAATAATTGCTGCCAAGGTTGAGAACCTGAGTTTGGTCCCCAGGACCCATGTGGTGGAAGAAGAGAACTGGCTCCAGGTAGTCCTCTGAGCTCCACACACCCTTATGCAAGTAGAAAAATGTAATAATAAACCAAGATGAGATGAGGAAATTGAAGAAGAGATTAATCCTAAAGTAATCTTGAGAACTGGAGAGAAAACAACATTGGATGGTGAGAATTTTCCGGAATTGATAAAATTTGCATAATTTGATGAAACCTGTCAAGTACTAAGTAGGACTGTAAAGGCAATATCACAGGGAACTACAGGCTACCAGAGCCCATGGCAATTCTTAATATTAACTTGAAAGCCAAGAGAGGTAATATAGCAACTAAGGTCTACTAGCACCTTTTCTTAAAGGTCTAAAGTAGGAGCTGGAGGGATGAAGATAGTGAACGCATTTGCTACTCTTGCAGAGGACCAGAACTTGGTTCCCAGCACCATGTTGGCCAGCTCACAATCACCTGCAACTCCAGCTTCAGGGGAATCTCATGTCCTCTTCTGGCCTCTGTAGGTATACACAGACACACAGACACACAGACACAGACACAGACACAGACACACGCACACGCACACGCACACACACACACACATACACACACACACACACACTTTTTTTTCTTTAAAAAGTGTAAAAATGAATTAGAACTCTTCTATAAACTTGCTTCTATGAACATAGATACCTTTTAGGGTTTAAGTGTGAGATGTCCCCCAAGGACTCACATTTGAACACTTGATCCCTGGCTGGCAGTGTTATTTTTTGGTGATTTTGGAACCTTTAGGAAGTTCCTGGCTGGAGGAAGTAAGTCTTAGGAAAGGGCCTTGAGGGTACAGGCCCCACCGCTAGCCCAAGTATTCTGCCTCCTGGTCTGAGGAGGAGTCTCGGCCATACGCTCTCACTGGTGTGAGCTCTGCTGTGTAGCAGTGCCGTGATGGACTGTACCCTCTCAAACTGAGAGCTAAATCATTCCTTCCTCCGACAAGTTGCTCCTCTCAGGTATTGCGCCCAGACATGAGGAAACCAACCACTACCGTAATGTGAAGCAAATGCCAACAAGGAAAGGAGCCAGGAAGGAACTTTTCTGTTCACTTCACAAATGTTTCTCAGTGACATAAGGCCAGGGGGTTTTGCCAGCTGGTTGACGGTACCAGCCAGCAATCACCAACAGCTCTCCAAAGGACACAGAATTACACAGAACTTACAGGAATGATAATATGGAATTACTATGTAAACAGAGCCCTTCCTTGGCAAGTGGATCTTTTAGTAAATGACTAGCAAAATAAAGAAGACTGTCACACAGATGGAAAAATTATATCCAGTTCACCCAGGCTAAGAATGCCGTGGATGAATTTGGAACCACAAAAGAAACAATAGATGAATACGAGTCGTGGTGTATTGTTTGGGAACCTCCTGGAGTGCAGCCAGCCCCCTGGAATGATGCCAAGCACAGTGTCCCCAGGGAGCTGGAGGAGGTCCCACCACCTGTGGCATGGGAGCCACATACTGTTATGTTTCCAGTCTGCATCTGAACACTACACCCTGCCAAACATTTCCTGCAGATCTTCTAAGAAACCTGGTATCCTAGATGCTGGTCTGTAGCACATAAGGAGATGTATGGCAATCTAAAATACCTCATCTGTTCTATATTCATCATAGGGACATCATGAGAATCTTTCCTCTGTGTGCAAGACAAACATCCAATCTAATCAGAATGCAGTCACCTATTTGGTTATATTTTAGTTTCAATTATTTGCTTTTTCACTGAACATTTATTGAACAGCTTTATGTTCTTGGTGTTGGCAACATAGGCTCAACATAGTATGATTTCCACACAGAAATTTCAAAAAACAGGAAGCCAAAACCATTTAGCTTAGGGATGAATACATAGATGGTAACATTACACAGAAAAGCAAGAGAGTGAGCCCCATAAAGACGATAGGCATATTCAAGGGGAGGCTGGCGGAGTCTTGGTTTCCAGCCCATCCTGTTGCATATTCTTAGGCTGGCTGAGGAAAATGACTTCAAAGATATGGAGAATGGTAGGATCTAGACAACAGATGGGCCTTCAGTGACTGTGGACTCATCACTCACCCTCCCAGTTTAAATAATAAGAGCATCCATACTATACTGGGCAGGACCCCCATAACACAGGAGAGGTGGGAAGCATAAGTCACCTATGGGCTATAAAGGAGGGTCTACTTGGTATAGGTCTTAGGGACTTCTAGTCTTCTAGTGACATTTATATAAATAGTAGACTTAACTATGGTTATCAATAATGAGGTCATTAAAAGACTAGAATGTCTCAGAAAAAGGAAGGATAGTAGAATAGTATTAGGTGGGTTAGGTTTACCGGTATCTTTACACACGAAGAGACATCATAAGGTTCAGGGAACAAAACCATTAGGCTTTGATGTATAATTTAAAGCTGTAAATAAAACTCACAAAATAAATATAACAAAAATGACTGGTTTGTCAAAGGCAAGATGGGGCTTAGTGATGCCTGCAAAGGGGCATTAAGGAACTTGGTGGGGTGATAAGGATTTTCTGTATCTTGACTTGGGTAGTGGTGATACCACTACTCATGTTTGTCAAAATGCACAGAGACAGGGTGACTTTTACTGTATGTAAATTATAACTCAATGAACATAGGTAGGAAAGAGAAGATAAAAATAAATTAAATCCTTGTCTTTCAGACTGGAGACCAAAGAGAATTATGTGAAGTCAGTAAGTCAACAAACAGCAATATTAGTATTAGCAAGCCCTCCCACACGCACGCACGCACGCATGCACGCACTCATGAACGCACTCATGAATGCACGTATACTTCTAGTCAGTATGAAAGGAGAAAAAGGCAACTTTCTGACTTTATAATTTGCTGTTTCCCTATTGGCATTTAAAAAATTCTGAAGGTTTAAAAATATGGAAGTTGGACATGGTGACTCACTTTGGGAATCCTAGCTCTAAGGAGGCTGAGGTATGATCTCGGAGGGTTTGTGGCCTCCTTGGACTACGCAAACAGTTTCAGGTGTTTTGGGCTACAAAGTGAGATACTGTCTTGACAAACAATGAATGAATCAATGGGTAAATAGTAGAACACTGAAGAATTTCCTTAGATGGACAAAGAACTTCCTGTCCCTTCCCCACCAATGCTCTTTGCAGCAATGCGGTCAGTCTAGAGAAGATGTTTCTGCTCTCTGGAGTCTCAAGCGGTTCGTCCTTCCTCCCTTGACCTTCAAGGCTTGGAAGTTTGTGAAGATCCAGGCAGTTTGTGCTGGAAGCATCCAAGGGATCCAATCCACTGAAGTAAATTTGGTCCTGCCGTCATTAACAGGATGCTGTGCCCTCATGCATCCGAGTGGAGCGGTCCTAGGAGGCCAACCATTCTATAAGCAAGGCGCCATCTTCTGTGCCCATCACTGTAAAACTCAGTTCTCTCCATTTTATAACTGGTAAGTATTTTGATAGAAGATACTTTTGAAGCCACGTAAGATCTTTTCCTACCCTTGATCCCTTCCCCTGCCCCACCCCCATCACTGTTGACCTGAGTTGTTTATAACTTTGAAGATTGCCACCTGCGACATATTAAGTGGATTCAGATGCCCATTTGGATATAACGTGGACATAATCTATGAGTAACATTATCTGACTCCTAAGTTGTTTGGATGTAGTCAGTGGAAGTCCTTTGACAGCTTCGGCTTCGGTGTCGTGTGACACATCATTCTTGGATGACTTTCTCTACTCAGACTTAGGGGAAGTTAGTTCTTTTCTGCCTTGGTCCCGGAAGTAGCTAGTTCTTTTCGACAGTATGCTGTAGCCGAGCTTGAGGATACCTGGTGTGCTTACTGTTGCTTGGATCTCAAAGTTTCTAGGGCATCTCGGAAACAGCTAAGAAATACATGTATGGGTACAAACGCACACACAAACTTTACATGTGTATTTATTTATTTCTTCATCTACCACCCCTCCCCTCCTTGGTGTATCAACTTTTGATGTCCTGGAACTCATCCTGTAGGCCGGGCTAGCCTCCAACTCACAGAGATGACCCTGCCTCTGCCTCCCAAGTACTGGGATTAAAGGAGTTGGTGACCACTGCCCCGCTTCATTTAAACATGTCAACCACCATGAGTTCAATGCTTCCCAAATGTCAGTTTATCTCAGATTTTTGTTTTCTGTACTTGTATATCCCTCTTCTAAGAGCAAAAGAAGTGCAGCTCCCATTGTCCTCCCTGTGTTTACTCTTAATACCCCATGACCTAGGGCCCCCAAGCTGCTGCACCCTTCACTCTCCCTGTGTTCCCTGCCTTTGCCAGGGTTCCCTCCCATCACATGCAGCATTTAACTTTGTTGAAATGTTAAAAATTAGTAGCTGGGCATTATGAAAGGAACAAGCAACAATGTAAGAAAATATCATAAATAGCAAACGGTCTTAGTGCTCTAAGCATTGACAGTGTAATTGTAAAACATGTTAAAAATTCATCTGATCTAGCCACGTGGATGTTCACAGCTGTAATCTCAGCTCACAGAAGCCTGATAGTAGGAGGATTGTTAGAGGCCAATTTAGACTACATAGTGAGTTCTAGACCAGCCAGGCCCACAGAGTAAAACCCTTTCTCAAAACACAAAAAAACTGAAGCAAAACCAAAACTGTCGTCTATTCTAGAAAACACTGAGAAGCTCATATTTTTGACACCAATATATTTCTGTTGATATCATGTAGCACCAAATGGCCTGAGTCCACAGTCTCCCACACTCTTGTACACACACACACACACTCACACATGTACAAATGCATACACAACTGGGACCCACATATATACACATACATATGTATTCATACACACATTCTTGCTTACATACATACATGCACACACACACACACACACACACACACAAGCACACACATGCTCATACACACATGTTCTGAGCACTTGGTAACCTGGCTACCATATACAAAGAATTCATACCTGAAATGTCACAGTAAATTGTCTGCTGGTAGAGTCTGGATTCTAGGGGGTTAAAGTACACGGTGATTTCAGCTGATGAGTTGGGCCAGACATCGCCTTCCTGAAACATGAACAAAAAAGGAAGGCATTTTTTCCAAATGATAATTTTGTTTCATGTATTTAATAAGTACATGAAGTTTTGACACATGTATGAACAGCAAAAGAATCCTTATGGTCAAGTAAGTCAGCATATGCATTTCCTAAATAGTTCCTTTGATGTGCCATGAGAGCACCTCAGGTTTACTCTTACCGAATTTCTAACACATGTGTTATTAGCTGCATGTGCCATGTCATGCATTGGATCTCCAGGACTCACACTGTGTGTTTGAGCTGTTTGACCAACATCTCCCTATCTGCAATCACCCTCTGAGCCCTGGCACCTGCCATTCTACTGTCTGTTTCCACAAGCTCTGCTTGCTTAGCCTATACACATGAGAACGTGATGTATGGTACTGACCTTTCAGGCTCCAGCCTGATTCACTCACCAGTATTGCTGCAAATGTTGAAACACCCCCTAACAGGTATTGCATATACTTATTGGGTGCATGTACACACTCTTCCGATGCCATAGTGTGTATATGAAGGCCAGAGGACAATCTGTTAGAGTTGCTTCTATCCTTCTACCATGTGGAGTCCAATAATCAAGTCAGGTTGGCCAGGAAATACCTTTACCCACTGAGCATCTTGCCACCCCAACAGAGGATCCCTTTTAAGGCTGAACAATATTCTGTTATATGAACATGTCACATTTCTCTCTCCACTCGCCTGCCCATGGATACTCAAGGAGTTCCACAGACTGACCATGTAAATCGTGCTGCAGAGAACATGAGACTGAGCCTGATACTAGGTTTATTTCCTTTGGATCTATAGCAAATTCTGCATCACATGGTAGTTCTATTTTTAACTTCTTCAGGAATCTTACACTGTTTTCCGTAATGGCTATACCAATTTAAATTCTCACTAAACCACACACCAAGACAGAAATCCTGGGAATCTGAAGAAAATACATCTACATCACAGGAGAAAACACAATTTTACTCAGCATATGTAGACTTACACTGTTTGGTAACTTATAAGTGCACAAATTTTGAACAAGCTTTAAAGATGTCAGTGAGATTATGAATATAAAATGTACTAATGAGAAATCAAAAAAATTTTTTTTACTTTGAAATGGAGTTTTACTATGTAACCAAGGCTAACCTCAAACTCATGATCCTCTGACTTTGTATCCTAAAGTTCTAGACTGCAGGTGTGTGTCAACATGCTTTGTGGGACAGGGCATTTTTAAGATATGTATGTTCCCTGTCAGAATGGCTATGACCAAAAACATTAATGACAGCTTATGTTGTAGAGGATGTGGAGTAAGGGGAACACTCCTCCACTGCTGGTGTGTGGGAGATTATGCTGTTACATTGTAAATAATTGTCCCACCCACTGGTTTAATAAAAAGTGCTGATTGGCCAAAGGCAGGCAGGAAGTGTGGGCAGGACTACCAGACTAAGAAAACTCTGAGAACAGGAAGCACAGAGCAGAATGCCAGAGAGAAGCAGAATGCCAGAAAGAAGCCAGAAGAAATAGAGGACAACTATGTTGCGGGTCTGTGGGTCTGTGTGCCTAAACCTTGAGGTTAGGCCTGAAAGTCCGGGCCAGAAACTTCCTACTAAACTGGTAGAAGTGCAAACTTGTACAGCCACTTTGGAAATTAATATGGCAGTTCCTCAGAAAAATGAGAATCAATCTACCTCAAGACCAACTATACTAATCTTGGGCATATACCCAAAAGGGATGCTCAATCATACCACAAGGACACTTGCTCAACTATATTCATATCATTATTATTCATAATATCCAGAACTTGGAAACAACTTATATGCCCCTCAATCCAAAAATGGATAAGAAAAATATAGTATATTTACACAATGGAGTATTACTCAGCTGTAAAAAACAATGACCTCATGAAATTTGCAGGCAAATGGATAGAACTAGAAAACACTTATTCTGAGTGAAGTATCCCAGACCCAGAAAGACAAATATGGTATGTACTCACTCATAAGTGAGGGAGCAGATTGGGCAGGCTGGGCACTGGAGGCTGGTTGGGGGTGGAACTGAGGGAAAAGTAATGAAGGGGGTTGCATTTTGAGGTTTGGAAGAAACCTGGTGCCAGAGAAACTCCCAGGAATCTACAAAGATGAATCCAGATAAAACTCCTAGCAATGGTGGACATGTAGCCTGAGCTGGCTGTCCACTGTGATTGGGTGGTGACTACTCCCATTGTCATCAGAGAGCCTTTATCTAGTAAATGATGGAAGCAGATGCAGAAGAGATCTACAGCCAAGCTCTGGGCCAAGCTCTGGGAGTCCTCCTGAAGAAATGGAGGGAGTGAGTCAAGATCTTGCAAGGGAAACCCACCGAGATAACTGACCTGGGCTCCTAGGAGCGCATGGACTCTGGACCAACAGAGACCAACCTAGGCCCTCTGCATGGTCTGTTTGTGGGGCTCCTAGCAGTGATATCAGGACATGTCCCCAGTACTTGGTTGACTTTGGGGAACCTGTTCTCCATTGTGGATTACCTGTCCCAGCCTTTATGCATGGAGAGGAGCTCCATTCTACCTCAGTTTGATGTGCCATGCTTTGTTCAATCCCATGGGAGGCCTGCCCCTTTCTGAATGGAGATGGAGGATGAGTGGATGGGGAGAGGGGTAGATGGCATGAGGGAACAGGAGGAGAGAAGGAAGGGAAAACTGTGGTTGGTATGTAAAAAAATGAAAAAAGTTAATAAAATAAAAATTTAAAAACAGATATGCATGTTCTGTGAGCATGTGCTATCTGCCCCATGTGCACCCAGCCCCGGGACTTCAGAGGACACAGAGTAGGCCAAGACTGCAGGAAGCATATTTTAGTTGTTGGTTTTTTGCTCTTTTGGCTCTTGGGAGGGGAGCAACCACCCAGCTCCCAAATAAATATACACAGAGAGACTTATTATCACTTAAGAATGTCCAGCCTTCGCTTGGCTTATTTCTATCTAGCTTTTCTTAAATTATCCCATCTACCTTCTGCCTCAGGGCTTTTATCTTTATCCTATGTTCCTTTCTTATTTCTTACTCTGTGGTTGCTGTGTGCTTGGTGGCTGGCTCTGAAGTCCTACTCTCTCCCTCCTCTCGCTCCTTCTTTGATCTTTTCTTCCCACATCTCCCCTCCTGTTTATTCTCTCTGCCTGCCAGCCCCATCTACCCTTTCTCCTGCTTGGCTATTGGCTGTTCAGCTCTTTGTTATGTCAATCAGGCGTTTTAGGCAGGCAAAGTAACACAGCTTCACAGAATTAAACAAATACAACATAAAATAACGCAACACATCTTTGCATCATTAAACACATGTACCTTAGCATAAACAAATGTAACACATCCTAAAATAATATCCTGCAACAACTTGTCTATTAGCAGAGTGGTTGACATCAAGAAAGAAGTAGCCAGGCTCCTCAGCTGTGGCACTACCTTCCAACTTTTTAAGTGACAACAAATATCTAAGCTGTGGAGCCAAGTAATGGCCCAAGGAAGGACAAAGGCTGATCAGAATGTTTCTGACTCAGTCAGACATCTCTCACTTAAATTCAAACTACCCCAAAGCCATAGTAAGAAACCCAAGTTGTGCTACTGTGATGGAACAAGCCACCTAGCCCTGATTTAAAATATTGTACTGATCATATAATCTTGTATATCTTCATTAATTTCTCAAGCTGTAAGAGATGTTAACTGCTCTTGATTCCATGGACCCACGCCCCCTTCAAGGTCTGGAAAACCATGTATTCAGTAAGAGCTCCCTATACTTTTATGAATTACTCTCCATGTTACATCTATGTCACTTATAAGGACTAAACTGAAAGGTTGAAAAGGAAGGGGAAAGTATGTGCTTTTTCCTAAAGTTTCTGTTAATAGGGCCAGAGGAGAGCACAAGAGCTAAACACATTTAGAAATCCATACACGGCTCGATAGAAGATCAAGGCCTAATAAATAATCAGCTCCAATTTCACACAGTCCCCAAACACACCAGGTCTAGTCTGGCTGGGAAGGAAAAATACTCCTGGAATAAGAAATGGAGAAGAAAACAAATGATTGACATCATCACCTAGCAGAGGTAAGTGTGGTGATACACACCAGGCAGTGGCGCTGCATCGTGGTGATATACACCAGGCAGTGGCACTGCATCGTGGTGATACACACCAGGCAGTGGTGCTGCATGCCGTTATTCCCAGCACTTGAAAGGCAGGGGGATCTCTGTGAGTTCAAGGTTAGCCTGGTCTTCAGAGTGAGTTCCAAAACAGCCAGGACTGTTACACAGAAAACTCTGTCTCAAAATAAATAAATAAATAAATAAATAAACAAATAAAGGCTGGAGGAGGTAGCACTGTGCTCTGATATTCCAGGCTGATTTAACTAAATATATAATAAATCCCCACAGGTAAGACTCTTGGTTAAAGTACCAGAACCTGAATAAATTCTAGGACAAGAATGAAAACCAGGAAACTAGAGGCAGCTTTGATTTATTTATGAGAGCAGCTGGAATGATCTATGACTTTCTCAGGTTGTCTCCCCAAGCTTTGGAGTGAGGGGGGACACCCAGGCTCTAAGAAGCAACAGTGAGGCTACAAAGACCATGAAGTGGTTTTGCAGACCTAGGAAGAATGAAGAAGAAAGGCAGGTGCTGGCTCCTCCATCTCCAGCATCCAGGCAGAGGTGGCTGTTGGGAGGTCCTTGCTACTATTCATTGAGTCAGCTGACTCTGCTCTGCCTGCCTGTAAGTCACGGAGTTATTATCAGACACAGATTCATTTCTGAAGCCCCTTTTGCCTGTTTAGTTGCCTTTGGGACCCTCAAAACCCTACAATGTGCTCAGAGATGCCCCAAGATTTCATGGGGGATGGGAAAGTTCAAAGCACTCCCATGAACTTAGAAATATTGCTGCAAAGCTTTGCAAGATGTTGAAACAAATACTTGTTACCATCTGATAAATGGAAAACATCTGTCCTTTGACTGGCAGGACCTAGAAAAGGCAGACAGGCCAAGCAGATGTGGCTCAGCCATTCAGTCAAGTCTTCAGCCAACTGAAGGTATAGCAGTGGGTTATCCTTCCTAAGAATGACTGACAATTTGGGCATCTCCCTAATCCATGTGATGGATGCAAATCTGCTGTTGGATATAGACTCTACTCTGGCCAGACACTGAGTTCATGCAGCTAACTTGCTCCAACACACTGGTGAAAGCATCAAAGGACATTCTGGTTCCTGAGCAAATCCGTGCTAGAAAAAATGTGAGTAACGAGAAGTAGTCCCCCAAGGATGAGCTAGAAATTGAATTATCTCAGAATGTATGTAAGGGAGCCTATAGGTCTGGGGTAGGCCAGAACATTTTCATAGGTTCCAAGCCACAGAGTCTATGGTGGATGCACAGACAATAGGGAGCAGATTTCAGCCTCCAAACGCTTTTGGACCTACCATGGCCAAATAAGTCTTCTAGGTAGAAATGAAGGGTTGGGAAGTAAGACGCAGTTGAGAGGACTGTCCTGGATCCCAGGAGAAGGGGCTACCAGCACCCAGGTAAGATGGTGAGAGGATCTTTTGATGGCAGAAGCCCAGCATAAGAAGGCTGTATTTAGGGCTCTGACCGAATGGGGGTCGGCACTGGGGCCTTCTCATGCAGAACTGCGGCTGGCTTGCTGCGTCCTCAGCATCCGCTAGTAACTTGAATCTTCCTCTGAACATGGGAGATAATTCAAGGACAAATGATACTCTGAAGTCCTCTCCTGGGTCAGAGCCTGTAACATTGAACTAACAGGGATGCGTATCTGTTACAACGGAAGCCCGGTCATTCCATTTCCTCTCTCTGAAGGATGCTGATAGTGTGAGGTAATTCACTACTTTTACTTTTTATTTAGGCTGAAGTGAAACTTCTTTCTTCTAGAAAAATTCAGTTGAAAAAAAAAAAAAAAAGCCATGACTTTTCCTGGCAAATCAAAGGACAAACCTTACAAACAGGCAATAAGCCTAACATGGTCCTACTTTACTTCTTGCCTTCACTCTCTCACTTTATTAGTCCCGCTGAAATTAACTTCTGGGTCACTCATGCTTCTGAAAATGCCTTCTCATTCCTAATTGCTCAGCTCTCTGACATTTCAGAAAATCAAACCTTTCTGGAATTTCCCTACTGACTCCAGCATCAATACCCTGTGCCCCTGGAGCTGCCTCCTCCCTTAGACCCCTGCTGCTCTGCCTTTCTTCTATTTCTAAGATTCTCTGACCATTTTCCCACTCCAAATGGGAACACGAGTTTAGAGGATTCAATACATCACTATTATTTTGTTGAAGAAAATCCAGTGGCCCTCAGTTCTCTGTAGTCATTTCCTATTGCTCCAAATGGCGTCTCTTTCCTCAGCTTTATTTTGAGTAGGACAACTGGGTTTCATTTGTCAACCAAATGACCTACGAGAAGAAATCAACTTTGAATTTTTAAGTTAAATGTTAATTCCATGATAATTAGCCCAATATTATATTATTATTATTATTATTGGAACTTTTGAGCTCCTTCTGAATAAGAACAACAGACCAAGCAACTTCATGGCCAACTTCAGAGCCTTTCTGGATGCTCTGAGTATGCAGCCACTGGTCCTGTGACAGGTAATAAACATGGTGAAAGAGGTATCTTAAAAATGACTAACATTTTTAAAGAAGTGTTTCTTTTGGCTCACAGTTTGAGGGCACCGTCCATCATAGTGGGGATAGCAGAGCTGGAGGCAGCTGGTCACACTGTGTCCACAGTCAGGGAGCAGGGGAAGATGGCTGCTGTTCAGTTTGTATTCTCCTGTTTATGCAGTCTGGGATCCTGGCTTATGGAATGATATGATCCACATTTATAGGTCCTCTAACCTCAAGTAACTGACACGTGGCATTGGAGGCTGCTACAACTCTTTTATGCCCGCACATGAGAATAAATAGCACAAATCAGCTGTCTCAGTTGGGTAAAGGTGTTTGTTGCTGAGCCTGATGACCTGAATTTGACCCCCACAAGACAGGAGGAGAGAACTGGTTCTGGCAAGTTGTCTTCTGATGTCCAAGTAAGCACACACACACACACACACACATACACACACACACACACACACACACACACACACACACACACACACACACACACACACACACACACCCTTTAAAAATAGAAATCTGAGGCAAAGTGAAGTAAAGAATCTTACCTAAACACAGACCAACAATAAGTGGCCAGGAGTTCATTGTATTTTCCCTAACTTCCCTAACCCTTCTGTAATTCAGGGCCCATCTCTCTCACTATGCCAGACAGAAAGGGCAGACATTTAGAATCTATCAGTGATCTGTGGACTTATCTGAGGCAGCTTGCTCCAATGATCCTGCTTGTGGAAAGTATGTGACACTGTCTACATATGCTTGAGTTCTTCTAGAAGGTGACTCAAAGGAGGTTCTTTGGGGGAACAAAAGCATGTTAACGTTCCTGAGAGATGAACTGGTGGATCTTTATCAAGCTCCCCTGTGTTGAGTGAAGATTAAGGACCCAGTCCCTTCAGAAGAAGATGTGGGAACAATGACCTCAAGTAGAGCTCTGACATGAAGTGACTTCCGTCATGCTTGGTGGCATAAACACCTTCAACTACTCCATCACTTTCTTTATGCAACAAAGAAGAATCCTCTAGTTCTAGAACTTAAGAAGAGCCTGGAAGATCCCATTTCCTAAAATAAGCAAGCAAACAAACATTTCCTCAGAAAATTAAAACATGTTCTTAAAGTCAAATTTCTGTATACAATAAGAATCAGTAACAAATTTATTTATAAGTGTGCATGCTTGTGTGTGTGCATTATGTACACATGTATGTATGTGTGTATGTTTGCATACACACATGCAGATGTTCACAAAGGCTAGAAGAGGACATCATATCCCCCTGGAGCTGGAGTTGCTGGCCTTTGTGAGCCACTGGATATGGAGGTAGGAATTGAACTCCTGTCCTCTGCCAGAAGAGCAAGCACTCTCAAGCAGGGACCCATCTGCCCAACCCTCAGTGTCAAATTCTAGTCAAAGACCAATCTATCCACTAAATGCTGTAATCTTTTCTGCTACTTATGACAGATCCAATCAGTAACAAAAATTTTGGCTGCCTTTTATGATACTTGGCACCAATACCAATGTCTCAAACAATGATTTTAAATAAACAAATGAAAGTATAAAAAAAAAAAAAAACTATCCTTGTTATTATTGAGAGAAAAGACCAGGTTGACATAGACTTGCAAAGAAACTGGCTGCTCAGTTACTTCACCTGGGACAAGATACTGTAAGCCAAGTAAAAATAGGAGTTTCAAAATAATGCCATCTAAGTTCCTGAGAGAGAGCTCTATGATGTCTCTGTCTGGCAGAGGAAGCATCACAAAAGGCCCTTTCTGCCTGCCCTTTCTGCCTCGATTTCATCTCCAACCCAAACACACAACTCCATGGGGGTCCTTAGCTAATGGAGGTGGCCATGTGTGATGTGTCCAAGTCTGTCTCTCTTTCCCAGAAAGGAAAGATATTGACTAATTTAATGAGCCACGAGCAACCTTGCTATTTCTAAGATTTCCTTGGACTTCCTTCCGCTCACACTGGCTCTCCAGAACAACAGTGAATGTTCTGGTACAGTTGCCAAAAAGTGGGCCTCAGCACAAAGACCTGAAAGGAGAATCCTCATGAACGAGGCTGAATGGTGGGCAACTGCACTGGCAGAGCCTGTCAAGGGCAGTCCGCTCTCAGCAGATCTGTGTCCTATAGTTCTTTCTTGGTGTCCATTTCCAAGGAGTCAGCGTCCACGTGTTTGCCTTGTGAGTCATGGCTAATGACTAGACCCAAGAAAAGGACTGTGTAGGACAAAAAATACTTCATCTTTCTTCTTGGTAACCATCTGGACTTGCACTCAGCCTGGTTCTGCTGAGCTCACCCACTATGCCGAGTGAGGAAAAGGATCATGTAAACTAAATTTGATCCCTACTCTACACGTCTGAGTTGCTAGAACAGCAAGTTTCTCTTGGGCTTAAATAACATCAGAGCACAGGTTATTATTACTTGCATGGTGATGAAGAAATGATCAAGTATCTCTCCCTGTAGTAGGAGGTTTCTGGCCCTGACTTTTGGGCCTAGCCTCAAAGTTTAGACCCGCTGACCCACAGACCTGCAGTCCCACAGTCCCACAGAGACACATAGATGCTTTCAATAGTTTTGGGCTGATAAGCCTAAGGCCCAGGCATATAACTTGCTAGCTCTCTACCCTTCATCTAACCCATGATTCTTAACCTGTTCAGCCATGTGGTTCGGTACCTTTTCTCACAGCAGCATGGTTGTCCTTTGCTTCCTCCAGCTTCTCTCTGGTATTCTGCTCTGTGCTTCTTGTTCTCAGGGTTTTCTTAGTCTGGTAGCCCCGCCCACACTCCTGTCTGCCTTTGGCCAATCAGTGCTTTTTATTAAGCCAGTAGGTGGGACAATTATTTACAGTGAAACAACACAATCTTCCACATATCCCCTTTTCTCTTCTTAAAACAAAAAGAACTCCAAATCTAATATTCTTTTCCCCCCTTATGTATAACAACTTATAAACAACACTGTAAATAAACACAAACATCTATAATCCATGTTTTGGGAATGTGGGCGTCATTCTCTAGGCTACTTCCTGCTGAATAGGGGTGCTGACAATCTCATGGGAATCCAAAGAAAAATGTAGGATTATGCACAAGTCTTTAGTAGAGTAGTCTATAAGGCTGCGTCATCTCAGCCAGTCTCCTTGAAACTGTTCTGGATACAGAGCTCTGGAAACTTCAACAGAGGTGCTCTGAAATGCTGAATCATCTGCTTCATCTATTTCCATTGGAGATTTTTCAGGGGGTCTTCCTCTATCAAACTTTATATTCTTTATCCAGGAATAAATCCACAGCCTCTCATTTTCTGTGAAAATAAAAAGAAAACCTCTTCTCCAAAGTAGCATATCTTTGGATTTTAATTTTAAAGTCAACTCATTTACAGAATATATAGGTTGAATTAATCCAACAACATTTATAATCAACTGTCTTTTAGCAGCTTTTACTAAGTCATTTTCAATCAAGAAGCTTAAAGATAAGACAATAACATACAGTATCCAGACATTCTTTGTATTTTCCATCTTTACATGGCTTTTTAATGAATGAATTAATTAATTAATTAATTTATTTATTTATTTATTTTACTCTATTTCTTTTTTAAGGGATTTTCTATCTTTTTTCTTTTCTTTCTCTATGCTTATGTATATATATATTTTTTAACACACTTTAAACCACTTAGACTTTTTTTTTTAAAAAAAATTGCCTTTACTGTATATTTATTTCTTAACCTTTTCTGTCTCTGACCACACCTTTGCTTGGCTAGGGTGATCGATTCCACCCAGATTCTTCTATTTCTTTCTGTTTCTGACCACACCTTTAATCTGCCAGGATTCAAGGTTGGTATGATGGGTGGATGGCTCCACCCAGCTCCTAGTCTAATTTCATAGAATTTATCTTTTTAACCCAAGTACTCTGGGAAAATTTAGGGTCCATATAATTACCAAGGCAAGCTTTGCCATCTGCTGCTCATTAACTCCATTTAAGTATTAGGCAGCAGGGCCTCTTAAAAAACTCACAAGTATTTTGCCTCTAAGGCTGAATCAGGAAGCTTCTCTTTAAAAAGCCAAGCTTCAGTTTGCCTTTGGCAAACAGAGCTGATCCAGGAAAACATCTACACTAAGAAGCCATCTTTGACTCTATTCTCTTTTTGTCCTTATTAATAGAAACCTTAAACCCACCATATAGAGCTCTTTGCTTACATCTAGGCTCAGGAACTGGTCTTGTACACCTTAAGTTGCATGCAGCAAACACACCATTTTATAATTTAATCCCATATACCACTCAGTCTCTTTACCTCGGGCCACTTCAGAGACACAACTCAGAAGCTGCTTGGGCATCAGTTCCTGTGCTCTAGACTGTTTTTTAAGCTTTCTATGGCTTTATGTGGGTATATTTTACCCACGTTGGACTGCCATTTGTAGTATGAGGTTTCTGGCCTGGACTTTCGGGCCTAGCCTCAAGGTTTAGGCCCACAGACCCCCAGACGTGCAGAGACACACAGATGTTTACAATAGTTTTCAGCTGATCAGCCTAAGGCCCAGGCATATAACTTGCTAGCTCTCTACTCTTCATCTAACCCATGATTCTTATCCTGGTCAGCCATGGGGCTAGGTACGTTTGCTCACAGCAGCATGGTTATCCTCTGCTTCCTCCGGCTTCTTTCTGGCATTCTGCTCTGTGCTTCCTGTTCTCAGAGTTTTCTTAGTCTGGAAGCCTCACCCACATGTCCTGCCTGCCTTTGGCCAATCAGCGCTTTTTATTAAACCAGTGGGTGGGACAATTATTTACAATAAAGCAACACAATCTCCCACATCTCCCCTTTGATAACTTAGGTAGATGAAGCCTCAACTTCCCTGGGGATGCTCAGTTAAGTCTACAATGACAGAGGAGATGTGGGCTAAGGAATGTTGGACCAGCTCAAATGCTTTACACATGCAGCAGGCGAGAGCTTGAAAAATATCTTGAAATATTCAGACTTATGTTTTTGAGAAAGTACCAAGTGTTCCGTGTCCAGAAAACTGCTGCCTTCAAAGTATGACCTTAACTAGCAGTGTCACAGTTGAGAGACAGGATGGTTACATCTGTGCTGAGGTCTCAGGGTTCTAGACGCCCATGGGAAGCAAAAGCCCAATCCTTTTTTTGCTGGGTGTTATCCTCTCAACTCTCAATTTTCAGAATTAAGTTTTTGTCTTTTGAGTTTTTCAGGGGGACTCAGGAGACTGGAGCAGAGAAAATAGCAGAATGAGGCCATCAAAGTTCAGCCCAGACACGGTTTGTCTGGCACAACTGTGTTATTATGTTTATGAAACAGTCAGTTCCTTTTATTTTTCTGGAAAGCACAAGACATGTATAACAGACTCAGTATGGCAGGTTCTTTCTGAAGATGGGGAAAATCTTATATGGAAGCAGGTGGCTTGACAAATCACCAGGATTTTGCATTGCTCCATGCCTTCCTGGTAATCAGTAAATGGAGAAATCCAAACTAATGACATTAATATGCCAAGATATTATTAAAAAAGGACATATGAGATGCTTGAAGTAAATAAGTATGTCTCATATGCTCTAATGAGTATACAGTAATCCTAATGGCTTTAAAATATCAATAGATAAATAACTATCATTTTACAAAATTTCTTTTGGTCTTCTGTCTTCTGGTTGTTCTGAGTCCTTAATGATCCCCTTTTCCACCAAAGGACATTTCTAAGTCTCACAAATGACAAGATCCCAGCTCTGCATCAGTAGAGCAGTGGTCAGCCTCCCCTGTGTCCGTCTCCCAAGGAAAAAGAAGACATAAGCAGTCCTGGGGTTCTGTGTGGTTCTGTGGCCACCAGGACTCAAGACACCCAAATCTAAATCCTCAAAGTTCAAGCTGAAAGCCCAATGGCCATGTCTATGGCCTCATGTCACAAAGAACGGGCAGGAGAAGTTTGCTGAGACATGGGGCCTGTCTTAGTTATTTTCTGTTGCTATAACAGAGCACCGATCATGACTAAGGCAACTTAGAAAAGGAAGAATTTCATTGGGTTTCTGGTTACAGAGGGATAGATTCCATGATGGCAGAGCATAGCTAAGGCAGATAAAATGAGAGTTGACATCTCCATCCATAAGCAGGAGGCAGAGAGCTAACTGGGAATGGCAGAGGTGTTTTGAAACCTCAAAGCTCACTTACTTTAATATGATGGCATTTTGAAATTTTTATTCAGACCCTAAAGAATAGAAGATTTTTTTTATTGTTACTAATTTTTTCCCTTTATGTTTACCTCACTGAACATGCTGTCCTTCCTCATGGCCAGAGACAAAACAGTCAGCCCATCAGAAGGCAAGGTGGTCTCTACACCTGCTGATGACTTTTTGCTCTATTTATTTGGGTAGAATATGACTAAGGTTAGTTATTAGACTAGCTGGTAGCACTGCTTGTTCCTAATCTCTTCTGCTTCTGCTGCAAGATCGATTCAAGCAAGAAGCTGTGTCTGTGGGATCATACCACAGGAAAAATCTAATCACCAGTGCACAGCTAAGCTGTCAGAGAGTAAACAGTGCTCATTTGATAGAAGAGACCTGATAGGTGAACAATTTTCAGAAGGGAAGTTCAGTGAACGATGGTGCAGGGCCAGGTGCTCTGAGTGTGGAGGAAGCTCTCAGTATGTGCGTGCTTCCTTCTCATACTCTGAGATTCCAGCCTTTTACTCTCTTCCTGGGTCTCCTTGATCTGGGTGCATGGAGATGCTCTTGCAGTCTCTGAATTTTCCCTTTATCCCCCCACTCTTAGAGTTTCCATGTCTTCAATAAAGACTTTGACAGTAGCCTAACAAATCTTGCTTCTGGTCCTGAATTCTTGGGACCCCTTTGTGCACAAATTTTAGTTCCATGTTTCTGAAGCTTCCCTGGTCCAAGTGCTGGGGATGAGGACAAAGCATCTCTCAGTCTTAGGAGTTCAGAGTAGGACTCCAAATTAAAGAATTAGAATTTAAGAGTCAAAAAAGATAAGACTGACCTATTCCCAATACAACTGTACAGTGAACCCGCAGGCAAAGGAGACAGATGGTTAGTTCAGGCTGCATTTATGATCTGCAAAGCTAAGATTCAGACCAGAACAGCAATTTGCCAATTTCTATCAAAGATGGCATAATTACTCCAGTCACATCTATGACTCTTACAGTGTCTCAATCTCAATGACCAATCAAAGAGCATGTTGTATCTTCCTTTTGACCATGTCTCCCATCTTTCATCTCCTTTCCTTTCTAAGCACCCCGGGACTGTTCCAGGTCACTGTTACCCTCATGAAATCATGCTGATCTTGGCTGCAGACCCGTTTATTATGCCCTTGTCCTCCGTCACCTCCCATTGTCTGACCTGTACCATCCAACTCTCCCTATATTCATCCTCCTCCAAGCCACATGTGGGTATCAGGGTAAACTTTCCAATCCCTGTTGAGCACACCACTGTCCTGTAATGAGTCTCAGCTCTTCATCAGCACTGGCCAAGCTGGGACCTACAGAATGTCAGCTCCAGCAGGTGCTCTGTGGGAGCGATCTACTCACAGGGAAGTGCTGTTTAAATTCTGCCACTTAGCCCCTTACCCTTTCCACATAGTCCCAAACTGGTTTGACCCCAAAACTGGTTTGATCCCCAAACTGCTTTTGCAAAGAATACACAGTACCATCTCTAGAATCCAGTGTCTCCAGAAAAGCACAGTGAGAGAGGGAGCTGTAGGCTGAACTTCCTAGGCCACCTTCTCTTCATTCACCTTCCCATGCAGAAACTGGTCTGCTCACTGCTACTCATCCTGCTGGGAACAGAATGCTTCCTTTCCCCACGGTTTCCATCATTTTTCTAACTGGAAACTCTCTCCTCCCTCTCCACTTAATTAAACCATAGCCTTTCTCCAATGTCTGGTTCCGATGTCTTCTGTGAATTCTCCCTAAAGCTCTTGGATGAGATCACTACAGCTCATTCACTGTCTCAGAAAACCAGGCTCTGCACAGGAAGAAACTCATGTGTTATGAAGCTAGAGAAACGGCAAAATTTTCTCATAAAATAGCTTCAAAAGTAATTTAAAGGTAAGGTTATATTACATGCACACACTCTGTACTTTATAATGATCAGATCTTCAGGCAGGAGATTTGAGATCAATAGATAACTTTCTCTGAGAATGTAAATTAATATAACTGCTATAGATAGACAACAATATGAACCATACATAAAAATATAAAGAGAACTACCATATACCTCTATATCCTATTATGCAAAGGAGTTGCAATCAGCGCACATAAAAGAAGCCTGCATACCACCCATGTTTTTTAAACACTAGTCACAACAGCCCAGCTACAGAATCAGCCTAGATATCCATCCACAGATGAACACATAAAGAAAAATGTGGTATAAACATACAATGGAGTACTATTTATCCACAAAGAATAATAAAATTATGCCATTTGTAGGAAAATGGACAGAAGTAGAGGTCATTTTAAGTGAAGTAAGTCAGAAAGACAAGTAATTGCATGCTTTCCCGCACATACACAAGATAAAGTGAGTCAAAATGTGTCCTAACAGTGTCACAGCAATGACCATTAAGGAAGGTAAAGGGGACGGGGGAAGAGGGAGACAGGAAGTTAGGAGGGCAGATATGGCTGAAGCATGATGGATGGTCACATAATAGTGAATCTCTTAGTACCCACAATTAATATATGTTAATGCCTGCACAAACCTACCATGGCTGACACTGAGAGCCATTGTCTCATCAGAATTATTGGAGGAAGACAATAATGCCTTTATGCTCATTTGTTTTTAAAAAAGATTATCAAGAGCTCACTAATAAAGACTATAATGAGAAGAAAACCCAAATATTATATATAAAAAAGGCAAAAAGCTCCATAGATTCCACAAAGACCACTTAAACTGTAAATTAATTTTTCGTAGTTTCATTATGATATTATTTTCTACATAATATAAACAAATTGGCTTATTTACTTTAAAAGTACATTTCTGTGTGTTATTTCTTAAAGAAGATGGTTGGTTCCCAATGGCAAAAAGATGCCCTATGATGGGTATGCCAACCCAGCTTCTCACCGGGACTCAATAGCATCTCAGAGACCATGATTTAACACACATCTCCAGCTCTGACTTAGGTGAGGAAGCCCTGGAGATCTGAGGTCATTCTAATGCGCCTGTATCTGATTGGGAATAGATAGATCTTACCCATAGGCTGCACCCAACTCCTGCCAACCAGATATTTCCGACCCTACTGTCACCTCCTCTTACAAATCAACAACAAGCAAGCTGGGCAGTCATCATCCTGGCTCTCCAAACTGCTATCTGGGAAGAACACTGGACCCTGAGTACCTTAGTATGTCTGAAATTGCCTCAACTGTCTGCTTGCTCTTAGCTCAGCTGCTTGTATGCCCACTCCAGTGGTCCATTCCTTTTCCCTATCTCACAACTTTACCTGTTTTAATTTTGGTTCTCATCCTGACATAACCACTTGTTGGCCTTACCCTACAATGTCTGGAGACCCCTTTGTTGCTCTGTGCCTTGGAGAATTTTCCCACACAACAGAAGGTTCACCCTCACCCTGCATCTCCAACTTTATTTCCCACTTAACATTTTACTGCCAGCTAACTGCTCTTGGGACCTTAGATGGACCGCTCCATAAATACTTACAGTTTTGTTATCTCAAAATCCTGCCATGTGAGACTCACTCAAGATTTCTTTTAAGAAGCTCTCTTAACTTCTAGACTGTGAAAATGTCCTTACCTCTGACCTAGGGTACCATTCTTGCTGTCTCCAATGAAACACAATGGCTCACACAAAACATCCACCCAGAGGATGCCTCCAAGAAGAAAGCGCTTTCCTAGAGCATCACAGAATATAAGGAGCCTATTGTTTCTCAAACTTATTCAGCCATAGAAACATGAATGGAAGGACAATGACCTGCTGAGACAGTGGCACTTCCTACCAGGCTCCTCTCCATTTGGCTTAAACAGCAACAATGAGGCAATTAAATCTAGCTTTGTACTTTCCCAATCTCTATTGCAGTTGCTCTCCTTATACTAGTCTACTCATTAAGGAGAATGAAATGAGCAGGGAGGGGTTAGCTTAATACACAGCACACTCTACACTGAAAAGCTGGGCCAGAGTGTAGGCCATTCAAACATGAAGATCAGAGTTCAAATCCCTAGTACCTATCTAAGAAAGCCAGGCATGACCATGTATTCCTGTGACCCCAGCACAGGGGAGCAGGGAATTATGGATCCTGGCAGCTCACTAGACAGCTGGTCCAGCTGGAAGCAGTGAGTGTCAGGTTTGGTGAACAATCCTGTCTTAAGGGAATAAAGCGAAAAGCAATAGAGAAAGAGTCTAACAGTGTCCTCCTCTGGCATTCAGTGCACATGCACACCTAGATATACATGAGGCACACAGTTCACACCATACACCCACACCCACCCAGCTGCTAGAACCATCTTCTCAGAAGGCTTATTATTTTCATCTATGCTGTGAATGTATGTACTATCATGTACAAATGTGTACCACGTGCATACAGGTGCCTGCGACTCCAGTCTCAAGTAGTTGGGAACAAACTCGGGTCCTTAGCACAAACTGTTTGTGCTCTTAACCACCTCTCCAGACTCGCTACTTTTGTCCTGAGGCAACAGGGCAGAGTAGTACTAAGGCTGGTCTATAGCTGGCACCAGATAACCTGTAAAGTCAAGGGCTGGATCTGCTCTGTTGTTCATGGGTGCCTGATGCACATGGTGCCTGATTCAGACCATAGAGTCAGTAACTATTATATTGAGTAAATTGAAGACAAGATCATTTGAAATCCTGAATTATTTTGCCTACATTGAGGACATCTAGAAGTGACTGAAGACAATGGTGGTGGTCATGGGGGCTTCCGCACGGTGCACAGGACAAAGGCTTACACATGTACAACTTCAGTGACACTAAGACTCAGACGTCCTGCCCTATAGTCAGACTCATCTGGGTAAAATTTCCAGCTACGGCCTCCAGCTACCTGGCCTTAAGCAAGCAATGAGATTTAAGTGTTCGTTTCCTTATTTTTATATTGGGGCTTTAATTATATCTTTAAGGGTTGTTGTAAGGTGATATATACACAATAACACATCCTGGACAATCCGTAGGAAGCAGGGACAGGTGCACAGAACATGTGACCTGCCAGCGTTCTCATGATCGGCCTTCATTCGGTGTCTCACGCCAATCATGGCCCTGAATCTCAGGATTTCGCCATGTCAGGCCCAGAATGGAGAATCTAGCTGAAGCGGCCCTGCACCCCCACTTATGTTCACTAGATAGTTGGGTTTTATTCAGGTGCTCACCGGGGGCTCAATCGTGAAAACGTGATTCAGAAAGAGCATGCTGTCTCCTTGACTCAGCTTCCTCTGGTTCTCGAAGGTGCGGGAGAGAATAGAAAGGCGTTCTTGAAGAGAAGGATCCTGGATGCAGTCTTCAAGAAGCATGTTGGTGTCATGCTTTTCCTCCTTGCTCAGATCATCACAAACCCTAAAGACAATGAGAGCACGTAAGAGTCACCATGGAACTCCCATGAAGAGCTGTGTGCAGGGGCTTGCTTCAAGGCCCCTCTCCTGGGAATATCCTTACATCTCCTGGGGGTGGTCCCTCCTTGCCCCCAGTCTGCAATGCATGTGTGGGTGACCTTGTTTTGCCTTCTCAGAACTTTCAGAGACCAGGTTTGATGCTATTTTGTCACCTCCTTCCAGAAGTCCTCTGGGATTTCTTTCCCACTCAAAGCCCTTCTATTTATTTCAGAGTCAACATATTATTTGGACAAATATTTCCTATTAGGTGATTGTGTTTTCCATGCTTATTTTTAAATTATTTAACATCTGCTCTGTCTCTCACACAGCAAAGATGATTTTGTTCCTGTTAAGCTTGCCATGCTTTAATTCTTTCCCAGCTATTCATTATCTAGGGAATAGAATGTGGAGCTGGCCAGGGCTGGGTTTAGATATGATTTTACGATCTATTTCCTAGCTCCAAGACTCTTGGAGCCTCCCAATCCCTCTAAGCCTTGGTCCTTGTTCTTGAAACTAGAGATGACAGGAACACAGTTCCTAAGCTATAGACGGAGTTTAAAGGTGACCCAGCACAGAGCAGGTGCTCCAACAGTATCATCCTTCAGCCCATGTCACATTTGTAAGGTGCATGAGCCACACCCAAAGATGCTCCTTCACCCACTTAGTTCTCACTATCTCCCATGGTCAGTGAGAGGACAGCCTCTTCTACTCCCCTCCTCGCTGCCCTCACCTTTCTAGATGACCTTTCATCTGAACTCTGTGACTAGCCTCCATTCCCTCGATTCCGTACATACTAGCTACTGATCCCAGCACTGTACTGCTGTGACCTGACAGCCCCCTCCCTCTCCCCTGACACACACACACACCCCATGACAGCACATACTTAGCAAGTGAGTGCTGAGTGGGCACCTGAGGTCACTGAGTTCTTGTCTCAGCTCTGACTTTCTGGATGATCTCATACAAACCAGAGGCGCCATTTTGTCAGTGGTTATTTTAAATAACTTCAGTGTTCCGAGCCCTTTGGCTACATAACATGAGGAAACCAAATAATAGATCCTGTGTATTCTAGATCCAAGAAAGAAAGCAGCCTGT
This sequence comes from Phyllotis vaccarum, assembly GCA_033318265.1. Lineage (NCBI taxonomy): Eukaryota > Metazoa > Chordata > Mammalia > Rodentia > Cricetidae > Phyllotis > Phyllotis vaccarum. The sequence continues at coordinate 110,164,146 of JARWLC010000008.1, read as the reverse complement.
GCTTCCCTTGCAATGCTAAGTGGGAAGCAGTATCCAAGGAAACCAGTCCTCTTGCGCCACTGGCCATATTAGTTCAGAGAGAAAGAAACCCAGTTCTTTTTATTTTGCTAGTTGACAACTATCTGAAAGGCTTACAAACTGCACATCATTTGTGTGGTGGTGTGGATGAGAATGTCCCTCCTAGGCTCACATGTTTGATTGAATACTTGGTCTCTGGTTGGTAAAATTGGGAAGGATTAGGAGATGTGGCTGTGATGGAGGAGGTGTGTCACTTGGGGGCAGACTTTGAGGTTTCAAAAGACCCATGTCATTCTAGGTGTGCTCTCTGCCTCCTGCTTGTAGTTTGAAATGTGAGATCACAGCTGTTCCTTCCTCCACGCCTTTTCTCTACCTTCATGAACTCCAACCCTCTGGAGAGGTACTGATTTTTTTTTCTTTTAGTAAGTTGTCTTGTTTGTAGTGTTTTATTACAGCAACCGAAAGTAACGGATACAATTTGGAAGGAGAAATTCTACTTGCAATAGTAAGTTATAAAACAATCATAGATGGAAACAAAGATCCAGCTATGATGCCCTTCTTTGAAGTATGGGGAAGAAAGTGGGTAAATTAGATGTGAGGGCTTCAGGTACCCTGAACTAGACTCATAGACAGCAGTGAACTGCCACATGGATGCTGGGAGCTGGACCCTGGTCCTCTGAAAGACTAGTGAGTACACTTAACCGTGGTGGCATTGCTCCAGTCCACTTCACATGGTTTTCTGAAGATAAAAAATAAAGTTATAAAATATCCTTACAGAGAAACCCAAATTATTTTATTCAAAAAAAGCAAATGAGAGAAAAATATACTCATTTTGCAAAAAAATACATTTACAGATGCTAAAATATTCCTTAGGTTTTCTCTGGGTCATAGGATTACAACTGATTTTTATCTTAATTATTGATGGAATCTTTTTGTAAATATACAACATGTTTCTTTTAAATAAAAAAACAAGTCGAAGTAAATGTTCAGTGTGAATCAGCTCTCAGATTGAAGTGCTGTGGACTTCTCATGGGAGCCTGAGATGTAAACACTGGCATGAGTGAGCCCAGGGGATGGGATGCAACAGGCATCTTACAGCAGCAAGAGCAATGGGTACATGCACAGTACCAGGAAGGGCTTTAAAACAGAGTCTAGTTAAAAAGAGATAGAGAGAAAACAATGCAAAATATCACATATAGCCATTGAAATACCTATTTTCTGAAACAACATATATTTCATGAGAGTAGATACACATAAAAAGACATACATTAATGTATAAGAATGGCGTCTCCAGGAGAGTTCATAGGAATGGGGTATGGGATGTAAGAGAATAAACACCATGTCTGTGTCAGTAAGGATGATAACGATGATTAGAGGTTACAACGCACTCAACTCTTCCACTAGAAAATGAAACACCCCCCCCCCCATAGGTCTCTCCATCTCTACTGACCCTGGATCAGTAGCAGCCAGTACAAGGCAGAATCGGGGGAACAGAATTCCCAGATGGCCTTTTCTCTGTCCTTGAGGAAGAATGATAGACATTGATAAGAGTCTGCAGAGGGGAAGTGTAGCAACCCTGAGCAACGTTGACGCCTACAGGGTGCTACATAGCTGTGCATGGCTTCACTGCTGTCATGTTGATATGGTTTCTTGCCTCAGAGGTGGCTCTGTTTTATACATGAGGAGACCTCTCATAAGGAAGCATTTTAAAACAGGCCATCCCTTTTCTCCGTAAGTATATGAGTTTCACCTTTACAAACCATCTGTTGGCTACTAACCTATGGCTTTCAAACAGCAAGTACAGACCAGCCTTGCAGCAATCCATAAACGGTAATGTAACGGTAAATAGTGTCAACTTGACAGGATCTAGAAATCCCCGGGAAATGAGTCTTTGAGTCTGTCTGGGAGGGATTATCTAGATTGGTTTAATTGGGATGGGAAAACTCACTCTCATGTGGGTGGTACCAGTCCGAGGAGAAAGTGAGATGGACATAAGAATTAGTCACTGTTTGCCTTCAGACTGTGGATACAGCGTGCGTCCATAATTTCCCTGTCATGGCGGGCTGTCCCCGTGACTTGTGAGCCAAAAGATTTTTTCTCTTATATGGATTTTTGTCACAACAAGGCAAGTAACTAATAAAAGTTGATGACCGGATGTTAGAGAGACTAAAAAGCAGGTTTCGTGGCCTTCACTGGGAGAAACACTTCCATGTCTGCCTATAACAGGAGAGAATAAATGGAGCCGATGGGGTCACCCCCCCCCCAATGGTCTGTGTGACCTAGACAATGAGGGACTCTGATAAATACAGGGCTAGAGGCTCCTGTCCTGTTTATCAGGTGCCATTAAAGTCTTCAGAATTTTTTATTTTTGTTTTTAATGACACCAGGGAAGGGGCCCTCAAACATAACTAAAATCAAACTTATTACAGTAACCCAGGTGGCAGGCTTAAATATCAATTAAGGTTGAATTAACTAGAGAGATGCGTCATTTTGTGCACCTGAATGCCGTGAAATAAATCCATGCTAACCACAGTGTGGGTTGTCCATTGAGGATGCTATGAAGTCTTGAGCAAATGCAGAATTAGAGCCACCTGCGCTTGAAACAATGACTGAGACCCCGCTGGAGATGTTGGGAACAAATATCTGTAAAAGCCCACAGTCTCTGGATACGGGGGACGTGAGGAGAATATGTCTGAAAGAATCTTGCAGAGTGAGTTCACCCAGACACAGTCGGGGGAGAAAGGAAGGTTACAATCCTTTCTGAAAAGATTAATGTCTTTTCCAGCTCCAGAGAAACATCAAGAAATAGAACTTTCTTTAAAGGGCCCTTAGTTTCAGATCATGAAGGTGTTTTGTTTGTTTATTTTTAAAGAAGGGAGCAATTTTAAAGCTCAGAACTTCTTCCCAGAGAAGGGGCATCTTCACAGCCAGAACCTGGAGCCTGGGAATAGTCCGGTGTTTCTAAGCCCAGATATGTGCCCGAATGTCCCAACACTGTAAGGCAGGCAGAGAGGAAGGTCATCCTTCCCAGAATGAAAAAGGTAGAGGCTGAAATTCCTCCACTGGGAAAAGAGACAACCACATCTTGGCTCATCAAGATTCTGTGGGCAAGATTTCTATGATGGATGGAACAGGAGTTGAGGCCAAGTTTCAGTACTTGCAGATGAATGCCTCAGGATGAAATGGAAGCCACTTTGCAAACAGCTGAGGAAAGACATTGGAGTCTCATTTTGTGAAGTTACAGAAATAATGTTCTACCTTAGGTCCCTGGGATGCTGAAAAGCAAAGTTTTAAGTCCTGAAAATATGTCTTTGACTACAGACAGGTTTCCTCTATGCCAAGCTCGGGACAAAGATCAACCCTTCTCTCTGTAGCTTATACTAGAGATGTACGTGGAGAAAGGGAAAATAAGCAGGAAGCTGCTGTCCTCCTCAGAAGCAAGAGCATCCCACATGCAAAGGATTGGGCCAGGGACAACTGCATGGGCCTGGCTAGAGAGATATTGTCCTCCTGGTTAATTACCTTGTTACTGTTTGAGGAGGGGAAACGGGCAGACCTCTGCCCTGTATGCTGCTCACGTGTGGCCTGGGGTATAATCTGAGAATGTGCAATAAAGGAGGAGACCGCGACCATTTGCATAATTACCTCTGTTTAGTGAGGCACACACAGCCTTGTTTTGGAGAGAATAGTTGGCAATTATTTCAGAGACAAGAACCCCAGGTGAAAATACGGAAGCTGGGGCATGCTGGGAATGCATCAAAGAACAGGAAATGGAAAAGGGGAAAGAGCCCACTGCTGATGAGCTCAGGCATAATGTGACTTGCTTAGAAGAAGGGGGAAAGCGGAGTAGCATTCAGTACACTCTTTACCTGGATAAATCAGTCTATTTGAGGGGAGCACAAGTTACAGTGAAATATGTCACTCAAAGAGAACGTGAAGACAATCCCAGTTAGACGTCTAAAGCCACTTGTCAAGTTTGTTGCTTAAAAACTGGGCATGACCCTAAATGATACTGTGACTAGGGCTGTGATAACTGTGATACGCAGATACCACTATGGAGAGCTAACTGATTCTTCTGGCCATGTACCTAGAAGTGGTATAGACAGACAACATGGATGAATAAATTATGATATTATTGCATAGTAGAGCCTCATTCAGCCATAGGAGAATGCAATTATGACATTTGCAGGAACACAGCTAGATCTGGAGATCATTGTGTTAAGTGAACTATATCAGCCCCACAAATACAAGTCTTGCACGTTTTCCCTCATAAGCAGAAGCCAAACAAAGGAAAAATAAAAGAACATGGAACTAAAATGGTGACTAGGAAAGAGGGAGACCAGGAAATTGTAAGATCAGTAGAGGGTGAATATGACCAAAGTTCTCTCTAGATACACATTTGAAATAGAAATCACACACACACACACACACACACACACACACACACACACACACACACACACACACACACACTTGTTCTATACAATAGACAGAGTGAAGCATGGGATTGGGACTGGGGAGATGGCTCAGTTGATAAAGCACTTGTTTTGCAAATGTGAGATCTGGAGCTCTCATTTCTTCAGAATCCATGTAAAAAGCTGGGCACAGGATGCATGCTGATAATCTCAGCACTGGGGATGTGTAAATAGAAGATGCCCTGGGAGCTGATGGCTGTCCAAGGGCTCCAGGTTTGGTGAAAGACCCCATTTCAAAAAATAAGGTATAGAGTGACCAACATCCTCTGGCTTCTGCATGTGCATGTACTTACTTGTACACACATGGATGTGCACACTCACACATACACACATGCAGACTCTCTCTCTCTCTCTCTCTCTCTCTCTCTCTCTCTCTCTCACACACACACACACACACACACACACACACAGAGCCAGAGATATATCTCAGTTGTTAAGAATGCTGATACAGCATGTACAAAGTCCTGACTTGAACCACAGTGTTTGATAAAACCAGGCAAGTTAGCATGTACTTGTAACCCCTTCTATAAGGAGATCAGAAGCAGGAGGATTAGGAATTCCAGGTCATTCCTCATCACTTAGTAAGTCTGAGGCCAGCCTGGGATACATTAGGTCTCAAAACAACACAATAAAAACCCAACCAGCCAAGCAAACAAATAAAACAGATATGTATGTGTGTGTGTGTGTGTGTGTGTGTGTGTGTGTGTGTGTGTGTGTGTGTGTGTGTGTGTCTAAGGGTGGGGGTGTCAGGAAAAGTGGGGTGGAGACAGAACTTGAGTCTGAAGTTCTATTCTGGATGGTCTGGAACATTCTATACCTGTTTCTTCCCTCCCTCCCTCCCTCCCTCCCTCCCTCCCTCCCTCCCTCTCTTCCTCCTTCTTCCCTTCTTTCTTTTTAACTTTAACTGTTAAAATTAACTGCTAATACTTTTTGGACAATGGCCTGGTACTAGTACCACGCCATAAACACGGCCAGCCCCATGGAGAAACAGTGGAAATTAAAGCTGTGTTTTCTCCTGTCTAAGGCTCTGCCGGGAGGGCAGCTGTGGTAATGCTGTGTCTTCCTCTGTCCCTACTCTGACTCCAGCTTTAACCATGCTTGGGCCTTTCCAGTCGCTACTCAGCATACATCACCAGATGCAGAATCAGGGCAAATGGAGCAAGGGAGAGGCTGCTCCCCCTGAATTTTAAAATGCTTCATTTCCTTTTTAAAATTTCCCACTTTTATTAGCATGTATTAACTGTACACATGAGCGGGCTTCGTTATGATGTTTCATACAGTTATGTAATAATAATAATTAAAGAAAATACATCATTGGCATTTCTAAACCATGAGGTCCAGTGAGGGTTGTGAGCAGGAAAGGTTTTTCTTTGCACAGAGGCAATCCTGTGATTAAAGCTCATTGCCTGGACAACCAAGCATCTGCCGCTGTGTCCTGCCATTGTCCTGGGTCCTTCTGATTCTATGAGGGACAGTACACTGGGGGACTTCTGCCTGTTCTCCACGAATTAAGACTTGTTTTTATTCCACACTAACCTGGTTTTAAACAAAGCCTGGAAGCTTCCTGGGGCTAAACCTTCATGGAAATGGAGAGGCAGAGACTGAAGTAAATTGTGATGAAAGCAGCAGAAGGAGATAAGTGAACGGGCAGCTTCAGACAGGCAAGGATGGGCAGTCAAAGGAAACATCCAGAATGTAACCGTGAGGCAGAGCACTAAAAGCCTGCTGGTTTTACAATTTTCTAATCTATTTAAATTATCATTTTTTCTAAAGCAGACAATTAAAGATTTTACTAAGAAATCATTATTAAATTACATGGTCCAGAGAGACTGAACTGTGTTGTGAAAACCCAAAATATAAAAAATCATTACATCTAAAGCCTTCTTTTCCTTCATTCTTGCTGTTTTCTGAAAACACCTTTTCACCGGGGTGGGTGGGGTGGGGGGTGACATTGATGCCAGTTCAAAATGGATTATTTTGGGGATTCGCTCTAAGAGTTGATAAAATTGGTTAAGTCTTTGAAAAGTAATACACATGTGTAGACTAGCGTTTAAAACAGTAAAAAATGGCATCTTTCTTAATTAATTTAAATTTTAATTATTAATTAAATCTTTAATTATTGCTGTACTATAACCAGTTTAACTACTGCATTTGATGTTACAAAGCTCCCAAAGAGCACTCGACACTGGAGTCAGTTTCTCAAAGTTGGACATTGTTTGTGGTGGTTAGGAATTTACCATTAAAAAAACAGTGCTTCTGCCCCTCCCCTCCATTACTGGATTTACCCCACTGTACCCCTCACTGCTGCGTAAGGTGGTTCCTGGTACAAACCTATATTTTTCTCTGTCCTCCTCTCCTTGGGTAGCAAATATCTTCCACTGGAAATGGGCAATGATATTAGCGCGATTATGAATGATTATAGTCTTCTGATTGGCCAGGGATATGTAGGTTTTCTCCATGGTCACAGAATTCTTGTCCAGTCTTATATTCATATCTATGGCAGCTCCATAGAGACACACAAATACCATTTCACCTAGGAAAAAAAAAACAAGGTAGAAACTCACTTTAAGACTTACTCTAGGATGGGAGCTGGCTCACTTGATAAAGTACTTCCCATGTAAACATGAAGGCCTGAGTCCAATTCCTCAGAACTCACACAAAAAGCCCAGCATATGACCAGAACCTCAGCACTGGGCAAGCAGAGGCAGATGGATTCCTGAGGGTTCACTGGCCACCTAATCTAGCCAAAGGTGAGATCCTATCTCAAAAAATGATGTGGACTGACTTAGACACCTGACGCTAATCTCTGGCCTGCACAGGCATGCACACACAAAACAGACTAACTCTAGAATGATACTCTGGCCTTTTAAAAAATCAAAATGAGGTTAGAGAACGTAGAAAAACCACTATATATTTCATTCTCCCCAAGTCCATCAATCCAGAGTCAGAAACAATCAGAAAATTATTGCTCTTTTTGAAGTGACAGGGAATCAAATTACCTTTTCAGCCATTTTAAGAAATACAAACCATGTAAAATATGAATTGTTATGGGAGTTTATCTAGGGATCTTTTGGGACTTGCAGCGTAGCCAGGAGAACCATGTGTTTCAGAATTATAAACACCTGCCTCATCGTAAACTCCAGCTTGATCTAGCTTCTGGTTCTAAAAAGATCAAGTTAAATATATTTGGGGAGAGCTGGTCATCACCAAGGGATTTAGGTCTTCACAGGGTTGAGAAAACTGATTCAGTACAATAGAAGGTGGAAAGTGACTGAGCAGAATCACATAGCCAAACAGTCATTACAACACACATGGTACTGTGCTAGAGTAGCCTACACATACAACAGAAACCAAAGCTAAATACCATGAAATAATTTTTAAAGGAATATTGGGAACACCATCTCTTGGCAAAGCAACAGTTGTGGATTGCTGCAGATTCACAGGCATGGTAGGTCACTGGGCATTCAAGAAGATGTAACCCGAGAACTATATTCTGTTTGACTATGAAATGATACAGTAAGTACATCACAAAAGTTAAAACAGAGAAAGGGACCATAGAGATGGCTAAGGAGATAAGGGCACAGAGTGCTTTCCCAGAGGACCCAGGTTCAATTCTCAGCACCCACATGGTAGATCACAACCAGCTATAGCTCCAGTTCTAGGGAATATGACCCCTTCTTCTGGACTCTGTGGACATCAGACGCACACACATAGACAACAAGCATGGATGCAGAAAGCACACATAAAGTAACATTTTAAAACAGAAATGATATATTTAAACACTATGTATACTTTATGGGTGTGTGCTGTACAAGTTTTAACTAGAATCCCTTTGTTTTCCAGCAACCATTTCTTATTAACAATAGAAAGATAATGCCCCTAATAGAGTAGCACTATAGAGGTGTGGCCTTTTTAGAGTAAGTGCGGTCTTGTTGAAGAAAGTGTGTCACTGTAGAGGTGGGTTTTGAGGTCTTATATATATGGACAAGATACCGTTCATGTCTTAGTCTACTTCCTGCTGCTTGCAAGATGTAGGACTCTCAGTTCCATCACCATGTCTGCCTACATGCCACCATGTCTCACCATGATGCTCATGGTCTGGACCTCTGATCTGTAAGTGAGCCACCAAATAAATGTCTTTCTTTATAAGAGTTGCCATGGTCGTGCTGTCTCTTCACAGCAATAGAAACCCTAACTAAGAAAACAGCATTTGAGCCAAACAACCACCTTAGTAAATCAATAATCTCAAGTTGTGAGAAGCTGCTCCAGGGTGGGGTGCTCTCTTCAATGGAGCCAGATAGAACCAAACTTTTCATTCCCAGATAATCTGGATCTGGTTATAATTAGTGATAATTTAGATTTTAAAGACAAAGCATGTAATTCTTCTCCATTTTTTTCAAAATTAATTTACATGTCTGTGTTTCTTTTCACAGCCCTAGTCAAGTGGATCATATTTCATAGGTTCCCTAAAACTTTTATAAAAGCTTTTTTAAAAAAGTAAGCATTGAGCCTTTGAATCTAAATTTTAAAGATGATAGATGATGGATAGACAGACCAACAGATAGAAGATAGATAATCAAATTTTAAGCACCATAAAAGCATGCATAAGAACACTTAAATGTTGCACTCTCTCTCATTCAAGCCTAAAACTGAAGTTTAGAGGCAAGAAGTACTAATGTTTCCATGGACATTCTTCAGAAAAAGTTTAAGACTTTCTGAGGAAAGTTTCTTTAAAAAATTTAAGATAGATTCTTCTTTCACACTATATGTCCTGACCATGGTTTTCCACCCCTCCTCCCCTCGGATCTCTCCCTACCTTCCCTCTTCCCTAATTCCACTCCCGCTCCATTTCCCTTCAGAAAAGCACAGGCCTCCAAGAGACGACAACCAAACACACGCAGAACAAGATACAATGAGACAAGGCAAAGCCCTCAAAGAACAGGAAAAAGTGTTAGAGATGCACCTGCTCCCACTGCGAGGAGCTCACAGCTGCAACATATGCAGAAGACCCAGTGCAGACACATGCAAGCCATTTCAGTCTGTGCAATGAAATTTAATAATTGGTGAAAGCTCACTATCCTTCTCAATTACATATTCTTAATTATAGATGGCGCTGAGCTCCATTATATACGTTAAGGAATAGACAAGATAAAAAAAAGACCTCTGCCTTGTAGGCTAGTCTTTCTGTACACTATGAATACGCTTTGCTACCATTGGTTAATAAAGAGGCTGTTTTGGCCTATGGCAGGACTGCTTACAGCCAGGCAGGAAATCTAGGAGAGATACAGGAGAAGAGGGGCAGGGTTGGAGGAGACGCTGAGAACTGCCCAGAGAACAAGATGTGGTGGAACATGCAGTGATACATAAATTAATAGAAATGGGTCAATTTACAATGTAAGAACAATCCAGTAAGAACATGAGCCATAGAACAAACAGTTTGTAATTAATATAAACCTCTGTGTGTTTATTTGGAGCTGGGCGGCTGTGGGGCATAGGAAAACTTCCTGCCATACCTTCACTATAAATTCTGGTATTAAAAGAATTGTGACTCCAAGATGATGGTGAACTGGAAGCAGAATTAGCCCTAGTTTGCTGTTAAATATATTTCCTACATTTTACAGAACACTTTAAACTTCAAGTTTATGTCACTCACTGCTTCTGACTTGAGTTAATAGAAAGAAACAACTCATTTTCCTTTATAAAAAGGCACTTACATCCAAAACTTAATTTTTTCAACAGCACACAGGCAAATATAATGAGGCTTGCAAAGATCTACAACTCCACATGTTAGAACTAGAAAAATGTGAGAAACAGAAATGGGCTTCACCAGTTACCAACAGATCTAGTCCACATACCAATCACACTTAGCATGGTCATAGAAACAAATGGACAGTCTTGACACTATACCCAGAGAACAAGAAACTAAAAAAAATTAAAATATGGGTAATAGTCACACTCTAGGACTTACAGAGAAAAAATAAAATAAAATGACCTAAATTTCAAAAGAAAGACAGCAAAGGAGATTTTAAAGGCCTTTAAGGACATTTATAATAAGTGAATTTGGGTTTTTATGGAAGAGATTAGTGAAATGAAAAATGGTTCATAAAATTTAAAAGGTAGTATGAGGAAATAACATGAGAGTAGGGTCTCATGAGGACCTCAGGATGGCAATGGTTATGTTTAGCCAAGATGATTTTTCAATAAATAGTAGCTAAGAATTTTCTGGAATTAAACACATCAGTTCATAGCTCAAAAAAGCCCAAGGGAATTCAAGTGGGGTAGACTAAAGGAAGTGCATCCCTCAATACATAACACCACGACAGGAAACCAAACACAGAATCCTGAAAGCAGAGACAAGACTCTGCCTTCAATGGGTCCACAGATATAATTACACCTGATACATTAACCAAAACAGTAAAAACTAAAAAATGAGAAATGTTATCTTTAGCCTGACTAAGGGAAAAATGGGACAACCAAGAATCTATGGAATTCTTTCAGTTTTTAGACTTTTGTTTTTGCCTTACTCCGGTGCTAAAATGTCCCAGTTTAATCTTGTTTTCCTTCAACACTTTAACATTCTACATTTTCTAGATTCCCCAATACTGGTTGAAGAGTTTGTCACCAGGATTATGAAAATTCCTTTTATGGCAAAGTGTCTTTTTTTTCTGGATCCTTCTATAATGATCCCTTTGCTTGTAAACAATAGTATGTCTGCATTTGGTTTTCTTTCTTTGTATAAAAGATATGCTGAGATTTATGAAAATATGAATGAATAAAATTTGGTATTTGTAGAAATTATTTGAACAATATATCTTAAAGCACTTAAAAAATTTCATCCATCTTCTCTCTACTATTCAAGCTCTAGTTATACACGTGCTGATCTTTTGACTATGCCTGTGTGATTTTACTTTGTTATCTGTCTCAAATACCGCTGTTTCTTTCTGTGTCTCATTTTGAGCATCTTTGCACCCTCCATCAAAAGACTAAATCCTCATGCCCATAACGAGGTTTGGTACACTCCTCTGGCATGCAGTTATACATGCAAGCAGAACTGCACACATAATAAAAAATAAAAAATATATATTTTAAAAAACCTTCCTCCTGAAGTGCTTACCCTGAGCACTGCTTAGCAGTCACTAGAACTCATTGTTACTGTAAAGTAAGTCCACAGGTGCTTTGCCATAGAGGTATATTTTGTAATGGAATTGTAGCCATCCTTGAAGCTTTGGTGTGATACTTGTCATGTAGAGACATTCTTCTAAGGTTTTACTGTGTTTCAATGAGCATGAGAAATAAACTACCTGGTCATACTCTGGATGTTTTAACCCAGTACCTGATAAAGTGGTGCTGACCTGAATTTCCCTCTTTACCTCAGGCAGATGTTTCCCTGACAACTGTGAGGCTTGCAGCAACCCTGACATATACTCACTGTTCCACTAAAAGGAAGATACTGCATTACTAGGTATAGTCTATTTCAGGAATATGAGAGTGGTTCTTTATTAGAAATGCATAAATGTGTTGTAAGTCAACGGAAGAAATGATATGTCCTTCATTGATGCTGGAAAGAAATTTGCAAAATTAAAAATCCATTTTTAAAAGTCTATAAAGGCTGCATCTGCCCTGAATCTGGTAGAGGAGAAAATGGGAAGTAGCCCAAACTCACTGGCACAGGCAAAGATTTTCAGAACAGGACCCTAGAAGCGTAAGCATACAAAACAATCAGTATTTTGGACCTCCTGAAACAAAGGTTTCTGTACAGCAAAGACACCGTCATGAGTGAAGAGGCACCTTACAGAATGGAGAAAAATCTTTATTAGTTATACATCTGACAGAGGGTATCTAGAATATAGAAATAAGCTGTGGCCAGATGAGTCATAGGCCCCAGTGAGGAACCTAGCACTATTGATCTACTAAGCGGGCTTATGACTTCTAATGACTTAATTGGTGTGAAAGCCATTGAGGAGTGCTTCTCTCAGCCCTCATCAAAGACCCTTCTTTTTACTAGATGGTAATTAACACAGAGACCTACAACTGGCCGAAGTACAAAGAATTGACAAGAGATCATGGAATTCTTGGTCCCAAGTGGGACATCCACATCATATCTTTATCCCAGAGCTCAGAGTTATTGCAGAACAAAGTACAAAAACACCTCTGTCACACTAGAGATGGATGACTGCAAGGAAATAGTGTCTTCCAGACACAACAGGCCAGCTGTGCATATAAACTAACAGCGGTTATGACAGGCAGCATGTACAAGGCCTGTGTAAGCTAATGCCAGGCAGCATTAGGGCTCAGAGAGGGGAGGTAGGCAGGGAAGACCCACACCTTGATAAGGAGCTATGGGTAACTGATAGATGCTGGAGGAGGGGGAGTCTATACCAATGAACGACCACACAGGTAAGAGTACACAGGCACAAAGACTGGATTTGACAGATTTTTGTTTTTTAAGATGACACAAAGGTGGGTGGGTAAGGAAAAGGGTGGGTATGAGATGAATTAAAATAGATGCTGAATGTGATCCAAATACACCATCTAAATTTTAAATAAACTACTAAAAAGAAAAAATATATCTTCAAAATCAAGAATATGGTTCAATAGACTAGGATAAGGTGGTGAAAACAGAAATATAAAATGATGTTATATGCTTGAAAACACATACAAATTTGCACTAATGAAATACACACACATAAAAAATGAACTTATATTAGCATCCTCACGGCAGAAATATATACGCTAAATTGATTAGAAGAAAAAAAAAAAAAACGTTTGAACATGTAATTTCTTGTCGCAGGGAAGAGAACACACCAGTCTTCTCTGTTTCTGGAGTGAGTATAGAAACATGGGTCAAAATATCAATCAAAATTCCTTACTGTCGGCTGTGTCTCACTTCTAGGAATTTATCCTGGAGAGGAGCTGGGGCAAGGAGTTTAAGGGTCTTTAATATAGTGCTATTCTAAATATGGACAGAATGAGAAAGCTACATGTGGATTGGGAGAAGACAGTACCTCTAGAAGCAGAGCTCTATGTGGGGATGAGAAAGCACAGCTGTGATAGATCCACAGAGGATCTACAAGTGGACTACTAAGTGAGAAAGCATATGAATAGAAGGATTTATATTGTATTTTATAGTCTGTGTACAGAAGAAAGATACTATGTATTCACATTTTCATTTATTCGCATAAAAACTGTCCAAGAAACTATCAAAATGAAGTGGGCTGGGTAAATGAGAAAACATGAAAGCAAGAATTTTAAATGCATACAGTGTATCTTAAGTTTTTTTATGCATACAACTTATTACCCATCCTAAATTTTTAATGCAAAAAGGAAGAATAATGTAGGGCTTATAATAAACAAGTAAAACTGCTAGGCAGCCCAATAATGCAATAAGTATATAGCGAAATACCATCCATAATCAAGCAAGTTAACAAAAATTCAATAGTTTGACAGTGCCCTTTTGGTACTATATTGGCAATGATGTGGAAAACAAAATTTCTCATGTATCGCTGAGGAAAATATAAGCTGGTATAACTGTTTAAGTTCATGTACTACTCATGGAAACTTCATATAAAATGTCTTTGTAACTCAGAAATAGTATCCATTGGTATTTATTTAAAAAGAAAATCTCATCCAGCTTCAGGACATTGTGTACAAAGATGCTCAGGGCAATACTTTTTGTGATAACAGCAGTAAGGTCATGAACAGCCTAAATATTCAGTAGGAGAATAGATAACAGTGGTATTTCTAGATCTGAGGAGAGGGCTTGCTCAGTAGAGTTCCTATCATGTAACCATGACAACCTGAGCTCCAATCTCCATCATCCATGTAAAAGCCAATTATGGTGGTGTGTATCTTTAACCTTAGCATTGGATGGAGGTGCAGAGACAGGCAGATCCCCAGTACTACCGGCCAGTCTAGGCAATCAGTATCTCTAGGTTCAATGAGAGACCGTGTTTCAAATAACATAAAGGGTAACAGACAAAAAAAACACCCAACTTTGACTTCTGGCCTCCTTATTACACACACACACACACACACACACACACACACACACACACACACACACTTATACACATACTTACAAAGAGTCTATCTCACACCAACCCACAGATCCCAAAGGACTGTGATCAGGTTGGGTTGCTCACTGTAACAATGTGCCTGGCCAGAAATACAATAACTACTCTATCTTTTCCCAAGATATTATTATAGTCTTTTTTATTTAAAAGTTTATTTTTTTTACATACCAACCACAGTTCTCCCTCTCTCCCCTCTTTCCACTCACCCCCAGCTTCCTCTCACCCCACTTTCCCATCCACTCCTCAGAGAGGAAAGCCTCCCAACAAAGCCCAGCACAGCAAGTTGAGGCAGGACCAACCCCCGCCCTGCAGCATCAAGGCTGTCAAAGTGTCCCTCTGTAGGAAATGGGCTCCACAAAGCCGGTTCATACACTAGGGATAAAATCCTGGTCCCACTGCCAGAGGCCCCACAAACTGCCCAAGTCACACAACTGTCATCCACATTCAGAGGGGCTAGTTGGGTCCCATGCAGGTTCCCCAGCTGTCAATCCAGAGTCGGCGAGCTCCCAGTAGCTCAGGTCAGCTGTCTCTATGGGTTTCCCCATCATGGTCTTGACCCCTTTGCTCATATAATCCCTCCTCCCTGTCTTTGACTGGACTGGGAGCTCGACCCAGTGCTTAGCTGTGGACCTCTGCATCTGCTTCCATCAGTCACTGGATGAAGGTTCTATGATGACAATTAGTGTGGTCATCCATTTGATTACAGGCGAAGGCCAGTTCAGACACCCTCTCCACCACTGCTTAGCTGGGGCATCCTTGTGTATTCTTGAGAATTTCCCTCACACCAGGTTTCTCCCTAACCCCACAGTGGCTCCCTCTATCAAGATAACTATTTCTTTGTTCTCCCTCGCTGTCCCTCCCCCAACTCAACCATCCTGTTACCTCATGTTCTCTTCCCACTTCCTCTTACCCCCCTCCCCCATGCTCCCAATTTACTCAGGAGATCTTATCTATTAATAATATTATTGTTATTGTTGTTATTCTGCTAATTTCCAATATTTATCAGCTCTATGGTGGTGGTTTGAATGAGACCTCCCTCAGTTCATATATCTGCATGTTTGATTCCTACTTGACTGAACTATTGAAAGAACTAGGAAGTATGGCCCTGTTGGAGGAGGTACGTCACTTGAGGACGGGCTCTGAGGTTTCAAATGCCCACACTATTCCCAGTTAGCTCTCTGTGCATCATGCTTGTGTCTCAAATGGAAGCTCTCAGCTACTGCTCCAGTGCCATGGCTGCCTGCTGCCATGCTCCCTGCCATGACGGCCATGGACTCTAACCCTCTGAAACTCGAAGCCCCCAATAAACTCTTTCTTCTATAAGTTGTATTGATCAGGATGTGTTACCATACTGACAGAAGAGTAATGATGGCAGAGGCTGGTCCCAGGGAGTGGGATGTTGCTGTGAGAAGCCTGACCATGTTGTCCTATGTAAGATAGTGAAAAACTTCGGGACTTTGGACCATAAACTCGGTTAAATGTTACAAGCAGGGCTTGACCACCCATCCCAGTAGATGTTTGGAAGAAAATAGAGCTGAGAGCAATGTGACTATAGAGGCCCAGCACAAGAATTTTGAAAGACAACTGGAAATTGACTTAGAAGCCATCTTTTCATGCTTTGGCAAAAAGTGCGGTTGCTTTCTGACTTTGGCCTAAAAATGCGCCTGAGGTATAACTGAAAACTAATGGGTAGGTTTTGTTGGCAGAGGAGCTTTTAAGACAGCCTGATACTGACTCTGTCACATGGTTCTTAGTAATCACTCCTCGTCAGGTCTGGAACTAAAGGAGCAAATGGGGCAAAAAAAGAAAGACAAAAGTTCCCTTTGAGGAGAAAAAGAATAGCAGAGGACTTAAAGCTGTCAGCATGGCTTGTGTGGAAAAAGATGAAACGTTTAGTAAACGGCCTGATGAAAAATGGAATGAAGGGAATGTCCTTTCCCAGCTAGGCCTCCAAGAATTAAAAGGAAAATAACAAAGGTAATCTTAGGCTGGAAGGAAAGCTTTTCCAAATGTAATTCAAGGAGGGGGCTCAGGGTCTATCCTAAGCCAGCAGCTGAACTTGCTGCATCACACATGTGGTTCTGGTTTTAGAGGCATGAAGGATACGTGTGGCACAGTTATGGAGGAATCCTCCTCTATAGATAGATAAGAAGAGCTGCCGAGGCCAGGCGTATGGCAGAGGACTTCAGCACAGGAGCCCTGACAGATCGTGGTATGAAGCTGTGAAAGTTCAGTCTGGATTGTGTTGGAGACCCCAGGATGTTGGAGGTGCTATGGCTGTGGAGTATCCGTCAAGGAGAGCTACACACAGGAAGGGAACCAGAGAGAGAAGCGTGCTGCAATTAGGAAAACAGGGACCAAACAGAGATGGACAGGATTGGAGTTTTCCCTGCTGGGCTCCAGTGTTGCTTAGGTCCAGCATTTCATCACTCTGTGCCCATTTCTTCCTTTTGGAATGATAAGGACATTCTGTGCCAATGTATGTTGGAAGCAAGTAATGTTCATCTTGATTTTACAAGGGGCCACTATTAAGAGATTGCTTTGAGTCTCAAAAGAGACTTTGGACTTTTAAACCATCTTGAGTTTGTTATAGACCGTAGTAGGATCATGTTGTGTTACACTAAACATTTGACCCTCTTACTGGTTTAATAAAAAACTGATTGGTCAGAAGGCAGATAGGAAGCGTGAGCGGGGCTAACAGACTAAGAAAACTTTGGGAACAGGAAGAGCAGAGCAGAGACACCAGAAGAGATGTCAGAGAGATGCCACCAGAGACCCCAGTGGAAACGCCAGCTGACACAAAGGAAAGAAGACAGCCATGCTGCTCTGAGAAAAGGTACCAAGCTGCATGGCTAAACAAGATAAGAATCATGGTTTAGTTTAAGAATTAATAGTTAGCAAGTTATATGACTGAGCCATAGACCAACCAGCATGAAATTAATACAAGCCTTTGAGTGATTATTTGGGGCTAAGTGGCTGTGAGTGGGTCTCAACCTTGGGGCCAGGCTGAGAAGTCCAGGCCAGAAACTTCATATTACCATAGGCTATGAGGACTTTTGAAGTTAGACTAAATGTATTTTGCACTATAATATAATCACAAGTCTACTGGGGCCTGGGAGTAAAATGTATTGCTTTGGATAAGAATAGCCCTCAATGGCTATTTGAATGCTTCCTTTCCAGTTGGTAGAACATTTGGGAAGGATCAGGGAGTGAGAGGAGGTGTGCCACTGGGAGTAAGCTTTGAAGTTTCAAAAGCCCACACCATTTCCAGTTAGCTCTCTCTGTCTCTCTGTCTCTCTGTCTCTCTGTCTCTCTGTCTCTCTGTCTCTGTGTGTGTGTGTGTGTGTGTGTGTGTGTGTGTGTGTGTGTGTGTGTGTGTGTGTGCCTCACACTTATGTCTCAAGGCTTAAGCCCTGTGCTCCTACCCCGGCATCATTCCTGCTTTCCTGCCTACTGACATGATGCCAAGGACTCACACTCTGAAACCATAAGCCCCCAATAAACTCATTCTTCTATAAATTGCCTTGGTCACGGTTTTTCATCACAGTAATAGAAAGGTAACTAAGACAATGAGGGGACAAGAGAAAAGCTCTTGTCCCCAAACTGTTAGAATACATGTTTTTGATACCCATTTGCCTAGCAACAACCTTTACAAAGTCCCTCCACACTCTAGCTGTCTCTGTCTAAGAGGTGGTGCAGGATGGAGGTGGTGCTAAGTGTGTGGGGATGTCGAGGCTGTGTGGCTCTATTAGCATTTCTCTGTGTCCTTGGACTCCCTGTTCCTACTTTGGTTCAGTTTCTGGGGTTGAGAGCCGCAGTGCAGGTTAGCCAGGATCATTTATTATGTCCCAGGAAAAATAAATTTCATGGAAGCTCTCATTACATTTTGCCAAGTTTACTACTATCCATCAGGCGAAGCCAAACATGAACAAAACTAATTTTCCAAGACTAAATGTGAAGCTGGTTGTGTACACAGTGCCTTCCTTACTGTGGTTTCAGAGCTTGGAGACAACAGAGGACACAGATGGATGAAATAAAATATACAGGGTTAGTCATGGAGTCTCCAGGGAACAAGCTGATGGAGGGAGTGAGTGCTTCTCATTTCTTGGTCACAGCAAAGTCAAATTTACCACTGTCATATGCATACTGCTCATCCAAAACTCTGTATCAGCAGTCTTGGTTTAGAGAGCTGAAACGGAGCAATCTGAGCTGCTGTTCTTGTCTCTGACTAAATGCCCGACAGGCCACAACTTAAGTGAGAGGGGGTTTATTTATAGTTTGAGGGGATATAGTTCACATGGTGGGGGAGGCATAAAGAGAGTAGTGTGTAACAGCTGGTCACATTGCATTTATAGTCAGGAATCAGAGAGCAACCAGGAGGCGAGGCTGGGTCATAGACCCTCAAGACTAGCACCCAGTGACACACTTCCTCTAGGGAGGTTCTATTTCCTAACAGTTCTACAACCTTCCCAAAGTACCACCACCAGCTGGGGACCATGGGCCTATGCCAGAATTTTAAATTTAAACCATAACTCCAGCACATCAGTGACAAGACTAAAATCGCCATTGCTCTGCGGCAAAGGCAGTGTAGATATGTAAAAGGGGGTCTATCTTAGTTCACACAAGGAACTTGGACTCAAGCTTAGGCCTTACATAGGTAGTCATTAAATGTCTCTGGGTTTGTGTACTCATCTCTGAAACAGGAAAAAAGTTCTCTAGCTCCCACATCCTCTCCAAGGTCTAGCCCTGTAAGTGGGTGGAACCAGAAAAAGACAATACTGAGTTAAGTAACTCAGACTCAGAAAGACAAGCATCACATGCCCAGGTTCATTAAAGGCTCCTGGCTCCTTCAAGATCTATGGTTTTACCAGTCCTGGATAGTTGTCAATGTTTCCAATACCAGGCATGATTTATTTCCCTCTTGTTGAGTAGGTCTTAAGTCTAATTGGTTACCATTGATGTATGCACACCTCATGCCATGTGGTCACTGTTGTGGCTCATAGATGTCATAGCTAGGTAGAGCTGTTGGTATTTTCTCCTTTGGAGACTGACATGGTTCCTTCTGGTACCATGAAAGCCAGCCCTCAGGGAGGAGGCATTCAGGTCAGCACCAGGTCAGGGGCTTGAGAAGTACATGATGTCTTCAGCAATCATGATCTGCCTTCTACCTCTGAGAGCTAGGCAACCAAGGCAAAAGCAATAGTTTATAACGATTGGGAATCTCTTGGACAATCCTGACCAACAACTCAAAAGAGGACTTTTCATGCCTGGTACGAGGGTCTTGTGAGAGTGTCTGGCTTTTGGAGAGAAAGCATTGTCAGCCCAGATGAGACAATTTCATTTAAACCATAAGTGCATATTCACACACAGACCTGTGTATATTATGTTTTTTAGGTAGAATATTGATATTTTGATCCCTGTGACATTTTCAGACATCCTACTGTTATTTTTTCCTCCTCCTGTATTTGCCCCCCCCCCTAATCACAAACGATTGCTTACTATATCTTTTTTTGGTATTCCCTTATTAGCCTTCACTGGGATCAAAAAGAAATCCTTCATAGCTTTAGAAAGTAAACCAAAATAAAACATGCAAATGATTGGTACACTATCCTGTGAAGAACTAGCATGATTATTATTAGATATGTGTATGTATCTGATAATAACCTATCTTGCCTTTCTGGGAAAAGCCTACCTCCCCATGTCTGGCTTCTAAATGGAAATATCTCATCTTTAGTAAGAGACATAATACTCTAATGCTGAGGAAGTCCGTTAGCTCTACTTTCCAACTCCGCCAGTGGTTACCGTCACCTTTAAGGTGACAACCACTTCACCAGGCATTGATTTCTATTTCTCTGGCTCATCCAAGTAACAAAACGTTCAGGGGGAAAAATGTCTGTTATGTTAAATGAAGTTATTTTGTAAATACTCTTCTCTCTAGGAGCCCTTAACCCCCATCTAAAAAGTTCAGGACTTAAGCAGCTGAGCCATTTGACCTGTTAACAGGCATGTGCTGCTTCCTCTTCTCTGTTTTACTGACACAATCTGAGACTTTCATACACACACACACACACACACACACACACACACACACACACACACACACACACACACAAAGCGTGTTTTGGTCAAATCCTCTTCCCATTCCTTTCCCACTTTCTCCTCTCAGCTTCATGAGCTCATTTTTTGAAACCCACAGAGTCCTCTTGGGGCTTCCTGTTCACACATGGGTGCAGGGCATCCACTGGAGCACAGGTGGCCTCTCAGAGGCTGCAGGCCTGAAGAAAACAGACTCCCTTCCCTGACCTCCAGCAGCCCTCATTGCCCATGGCTGCCACTCACTGGGGTTGGTGATTAACACGAAGACTCACACCTGGCCACACAGAGCATAAAAGACCGCATTGTGCTAAAGTTTAAGTGGAATCCACACCCCTTCCCTGGAGGCTCGGGACATCCCAGAAAAGCCAGAGGGAGTGGATGGCTGCAGCAGACAGGGTTTGTCAGGACACAAAATGACACTATTACACGTCTTGTTTTGCTTCTGTCCCAGATGTGCTGCTTTAGAAATTAAGACGGGGCCTAGACTGGCCAGGGACTCACTATGTTCCTGTGTGCCTGCCGAGTGCGGGGATCACATGCAGGGGCCATCACACATACTGCTTCTTATAAATAAAACCTTGAGAAGTTCCATGTGTCATCTTTTCTGATGGAGTGAGTTTATAATTAAAGGCAATAACCATCTCTAGGAAAAATCAGCTGCCTAAGCATACTTAATTTTACTATACATTAATACTCCAAGGAAAAAGAGAGAGGAAGGGGCGGGGTGGGGGGAGAATTCTGCTTCAGGCAAATGTGAGTGAGCAGATACTAGGTATTAGTGAGGCACTATCCTGCCTCCTTAGGTGGCAGGGCACTGCTTCCAACCCCCATCAGAAAGAACAAAGAAATGTGCTAGTGGTTTATAAAGAACACATCCAGGAGCAGAAGACAGCAGACAGGCAGCCACAACAGTGAGAAACATGACTGAGCACTTCCCGCTGAGGAAAATTCTGTGATATTTCTTCTAGAACATTGTTTGAGGAAGCATAAGGAAAAGACATTCACCAATAGCCCACATTAAATGTCCTTCCTGAATTCCTGAAATCAGTTCATAATTCAGGCAGTTACAGAAAGCTCAGCTTGATGCTTATTCAGTGATGTGTGAAGACAATGATCATGACTGACTGGAAGAGCTCTGTGATCCACGTGTTTGGGTAATTATTACTGCTTTACACTAATGTGAGTTTCTGCGCATTGATAACCTACAATATAGAGGGAGGCATGTTCTTATCAGATCATTTTATGAAATCTTCATAAAATTATTCATTTACCACAGTTGGCAGAAATACCTCAGGGCACAGACATTAACTTTTCCAATACTAGTTAAGTTTCAATACACAAAGTGTTCATTGTGGTTCAAACTGCATTTCCTCTAGCTCCGGAGAATCAGTGGAAGCATAGGTATTATTTCAAACACTTCTACAAATGTGGAACTGGAATTCAGGCCCTGGGGTGTATTTCAGGAGCTCAGGGTCTGCCTGAGTTCTACCTGGGCTTTGGATGGGTTATGTGACTTTCAGGAGGCCCCTCAATTCCTTAGGGTTTCCGTTCCCTTCTTAAAATCTGGACTGGTTAGGGTGTAAGTGGTCAGATGGTGACTGGGTCAGAGTCTGACTGGGTTAGATTGTGATTGTGTCAGATTGTGACTGGGTTAGATGGTGACTTTGTCAGAGTGTGACTGAGTTAGACAGTGACTGGGTCAGATTGTGACTGGATTATAATATGACTGGTCTTTTAAACTTTGACTCTATCATATAAATAAGATGACCAATCTCAAAACCTAATAAATTTTTCTAAATTATACTGCAACACATGAAGACTTACTTATAAATTATATGTCTATATTTATATGTGTAAATACATCAATATGTTAAAAAGGATGAGTTAAAGATGATATAAGCTGTATTTTAAAATAAGGAAAAACAACTGATCATTTTGTGAGCACAGAAGCAGGTTATTCTTTTTCAAACTCTGACTTCAAATCTTGAGTCTAGTAACCCAAAGGCAATTTTCAGTGAACTTTTTTCCCCTGATACATTGGTTTTTATAAAGTGTCGAACAAAATGATGTCTTACAAAGATAAGAACATAAAGTGGGAAAAATACACCATTGACTTATTATTACATTAACACTCATTTCTAAATGTCACTTGCTAGTGACACCAGCAGCTAATAATGGGAAAGCTGTAGTTAAAATTCAATTAATCATTTTCCCACAGCTCATAATAACAGTGGTCGGCAGCTCAGCCCAAATATGTCAGGAATCTCATGTAACATAAAAGGGCCAAATGGAACAATTTAATAATAAAATAAGAACAATGAAGAAAGATTTTCAGAGTCAATTAAAAAATGTTCACCTGGGGATTGATTCTTCTAAATGTCAAACTTGAAATGAGGTGTAGACAAGTTGAAAGTAAGGAATAAAAAGGACACGGAATGTCCACATTAATCAAAAGGAAGCTTTTCTGCTGCATAAATGTCAGGCCAAGTAGAATGAAATATCAGAACTCTCATCAACGCTAAGCTATTCTATAATGATAAAATGATTAATTCAATAGGAACTTATATTCATACTACACATATGCATACTAAGTATTATAGTTTCAAAATGGCAAAATGAAAATGTATAGCACAAGAATCAAAGTGCTAAATCCATAATTATTCTTGTGAATTTTAATAATTTTTACCATCTGCCAAAAACAGGATAAAAAAAATAGAGACATGGGTCAAATGGAATGATTATCAGTAAACTTGACCCAATTGTCATTTATAGAGTCTGTAATCTTCTCAAATTGCAGGGAACATTTACCAAGCTTGAGCATATTCTGGGCCATAAAGTTAGTCTCAACTTGATTTCCAGGCCTGAAATCATATTGAATTAATTTTCTGTCACCGGCAGCATTAAAGGAGAAATTGGGGGGGGGGGGGGATACTAACTGCAAAATTCCCCAAGAATTTGACTATTATTCAACATTTTGCTAGGTAGTTTCTGTGTCCAAGAAAAATTAAAATATAAAATTAGAAAAATTTAAATTCTTAATTTAAAAAAATGAAGTTCTAATATATATGCATTGAAGATAAATCCAGCTTTAGATAAAAGATTTTATCTTAAATGTACATATTATAAAAGGCTAAATGTAAGAAGTCAAGCCTGGGGAAGTAATAAAAGAGAAAAATAAATAAGCTTTGAAAAATGAAAAATTGAGAAAATTAACCAAAAATCGGTTCTCTGAGTAAGTGTATAAAACTGACAAAGCCAAGATAGAGACCCGTAGCTAAGGACCTTGGAGGAGAGCCCATGTTCTCACCAGCTTCACAGGGGCTGTGAGTGGCTGTTCTGAACAATCCCGTGCTTGAAATTTAAGACTTCAAATTATATGAAAAAAAATCCCTTGAAATTTGTTTAAGAAAAACAAGCTAGTAATTAAGACTCTGTGCTGTTTGAAAAATAAAAGTGTGACTTGAACAAAGAAATTCTTAGTTATTAAAGGAAATAACAACAGGAATCTTTAAAAAGCACTTTCCCAAAGAATAAAAGAAGATAACAATTCCTAGCATCACTCAACTTGGTTTTGAGATCAATCTGTTCCATCAGGACCAAAACCTGAGAGAGGTAGTGTGTGTGTGTGTGTGTGTGTGTGTGTGTGTGTGTGTGTGTGTGTGTGTGTGTGTGTGTGTGTTATACACGCACTATCTATCTATCTATCTATCTATCTATCTATCTATCTATCTATCTATATCTGTCTGTCTGTCTATCCATCTATCTATCTATATATATATGTATATATATATATATATACAGGATATTTTTCTCATGAATTTGAACATAAACCTCTCAAACAAAATGTTAGCCAGTCTATCTCAGTGATTTATCAAAATTTAGAATATGTACTTGTACCAGAAAGCAGCATTTGAAATCAATCACCATATTAGAAGAATAAAGATTAGAAGCTTTATGATAATTCCAATGAAAGCATTTAACAGAGAGCCAATCTTCACCCAAAACTGGAAGTCATAGAACCCTGAGGAGGGAGGGGGACAGTCTTATCTCACAGTGTGCGACAGTGGACAGTGAGACATTAGTGGCCAGTGATCATGATAACAAAAGCAGGGAAACTGATCACGAGCATAAAAAAGAAAGTGCTACCTGGTCTCTCACACACAATTAAGTCAAAGCTGGATCTTTAGCCTAAGCACAGAAGCTAAAATATATACTTATGGACATAGACATGGAATATATTGGGATGACGGAAGAGGCAACGGCTGACTTCTTAATAAGCTGGAAAAATACCTTAAAAGGAAAACAAAATGGTAACAGATTTTTATTAAAATTAAAAATCATTGCTCATCAAGAACTATGACTGAAGAAATGAGAAGGCATGCTGGACTCGGAGAAAAGATTAATCTTCCATCTTTCTGACTCGAGGGTAACTAGCACGTTAGAAAGGTTAATTAGAAATGAGCAAGAAAAATGAACAAACAATAGATTTAAACAAGCAGAAAAGATGCCTCACATCCTAGAGAAATGAAAATTAAAACCATTCTTTCACTCCACGCTGCTGGTGCATATCTCAAGTGAGCACATGGCCCTCAGTGTTAAGAATGGAGAGAAGTTGGAACTCTCAGACTTTGCTGGAAGCCTTCATGTAAAATGACCCAGATGCTTTAGAAAGTGATCTGATTTTGTGCTATGAGAAGTGGTTTTACTTATGTAGATGAAAAGATCCCTCCTTTGCTTAAGCTAGTTCAAATTAGGTCTCTCTAGCTGGTAGCCAGTGAATTGGAGCTGACAGAAACAGGTAAGACATCCTGCCATGCCAGGCTGTGTGATATAGTGTGATCTGACCAACATGGAGCCAGGAAGTCACTTGTAGTTAGGAAAGGGCTTGAATTGTCTTGCTCTGACCCAAATGTACAAAGCTAGCAATTCTGTCCTGTGACCTAGATGTTATGGCTGCATACTTAAAATTTCACTCTATAGTGCCATCTGCATATTTCAAAAGGTGGCTGTCTACATGGCTGTAAGTTAAATATTAGCAAAACCACAACATGTAATCTCCATGGTTAATTATGGGTTGTGGCCATCAAGAAAATGTTATTGGCAATAGTCACAGTCCAGGATTTATGTAAGATGTTAAAGATGATGCTTGACTTGAGTCTTAGGGCTTCTAGCCCTTAATAGTGATGTGGGATGTCTTTATTATGCTGTGAATATCATTCATTAATAAAGGAACAATCTTGGCCTATTGCAGGCATCTTAGAAGTAGGAGGAAAAATTGGAGCATAGATGGGGAAAGAAGGGTGGAGTCAAAAGAGATGTGATCCAGCCGCCCAAGAAGCAAGATGAAAAGAAATATGTAAGCCATGGGCCACATAGCAAGACAAATTAATGGAAATGGGTTGAATTAAGATGCAAGAGCTAGTTAGCAATATGCCTGAGCCATAGGTCAAGCAGCATGAGATGAATATAAACCTTTGTGTGATTATTTGGTAATAAGAGGCAGCGGGGCTACAAGTAGGTCTGAACCTCAGGGGTAGGTCAGAAAGGCGGGGCCAGAAACTTTCTTGTCCAATGGCTAACCTTTGCCCCAAAGAATGTAAATTCCATATGGAGTTTCTTCAATGCTCATCAATCTCTTGAAGTAGATTGGTGCTGTCAGGAGCAGACCTATCTCACTGTCCAGAAAAGTTTAAGTTTCTAAAATATTTTAAATGCCAAATTCTGTGGGTCTTTAAAGTGTTTGAAGATTACCTATCTAATTGAAATATTTTTTATACTTAAAAATTTAACTAACATGAATATAAATTTGGTTACCATAGATGACTATTAATCTGTATTTCTTAATTACACATTATAATTTTAAAGGAATTTCATAAGCATAATATCTTAAACAAGAATGAAAATATGCATACAGTATAATAAAATTAGTCTAAATTTGTATCAATAAACCATAATATATAACAATGTAAAATATTTTGAGATTAACCGGGTTTTTTGGATTAAAGTCAATAATCTACTTTTTTAAATCATTCCTATATCATATCCCCCCTTTTCCCTTAGAAAGAGATTGACTATGGCCATTTATCATTTATAATAAAACTAAGAATTTATAAACATTATTTTGGAAATTTGGGCATAGCTTTCCTTTACTACCTCCTGGTGATTGAGGGATACTGGCAATCTTTTGAGGGTCCTGAAGCTGGATCATCTTAGTCGGTAAACAGGAATATTTTGAACTGGGATTTGCCTACATTTAAAAATGGTGTACATATGCAACCAAATATCAAATGGGGAAGCACATGGGTAAACATTACCTTCAAGTTCTCATATATACGTAAATAACCTCCACCCATCATTGTAACTTCTGAGTGTAGGTTCCCTTTTGAGCCTCAGGCTTTCAGTGTGGAGTAGCGGATTAGGTGAGAATCCTACAAGACTTGACATCATTTCCAGTGGAAAAATTCCAGTTTGGGCTCTTTATTCTTTCGATCTTAAACTTGTGCCACCAAAATGCATCTTAGCTTCCTCATTTTTCTATGTGCCTTTTCTTACTAGGTAGAACTACAATTAAAAGGAAGAAACCAAAGCATACCAGTATCGTAAGTCACGATGAGTTTCCCATTGTGATTGCCTACAGTCTGTGGCTCAAAGTCCACTTCCAGCTGCATGGACTCCCCCACGTTAAGAATCCCATTCGTTGGCTCTATGGAGAAAGGCCTGAAAAACATACGGAGGCACCATCAGAACATATTTCCAGTACTGAGATGAGGAGAGGAGACATGGGCTCCAGATCTTCAGACAGCTCACACGCGACTTCCCGGTCCAGAAGTACAGTATGATTTTCCCACTGAGGGGAAAGAAGCAGCCTTAATGTTAAAGTAACCGTGTCAGATTGGCGAGGCGAGAGACTGAACAGGTGCAGCCATGTTCCTGTTTGCATTCTTGTCCCTCAGATCTTTTTCTAATTAGTGCTCCTGCTGGGAATAAAATAGATAAAAGCCAACACTGCCCTCATGACTCAGAGACTGCAATAATGGATAGAATGTTATTTGAAAAAGAATCCTTCCTTCCTAGGCCTAAAAGTCAAGTATGGTTAGAGCTCAGAGGAGAGTGGGCCATAATAGTGAAACTATCTGAGTCCCCAAAGGAAAGCCTAACAGAAGTCTATTTTAAGGGGGGTAGGAGGGGCTTAGGGAACCTCAAGGGATGATGCAACACCTTAGGCTTCCTAACAGCTGCTACCATCTCTAGACCCTAGAAGTCATGAGGAAGGAGGAGCCCTATGAGAAAGCTGCCTAGTGAGCTAAAAGAGGCAGACAGCCTAGGAGGCCATGCGATAACAGTAAAACCAAAAATGCCATGATGATTAATCTCATTGTCAAGTCACTGGGGTTTTAAACCACCCAGGATATCGCTGAAGTACACTTCAGGGTAAGCCTGAGACTTCCACAGAGGGCTGACTGATGGTAAAAGACCTTCCCTAAGTGCAGGGGGCACCATCGCATGAGCTAGGGACCTGCATGGCGTAAAGAAAAGTCAGGAAAGTGTCCACCATGCTGTCACGGGTTCTGCTCTTCTCTACCCTCCTGCCATAACGGACTTATGGTAAAATCAGTTCTTCCTGGTTTCTGACAGGTGTCCGTGATAACTTCATGAAAAATAACCGCCATAAAAATACTGATCCCTCACCTCACCCTCTGCCTGACTGTTTCTCCCAGATTTCTACTGGCAGAATCCAACCAGAAGCTAAAAGGCCTGCTGAACCATACCACGGAGGTCAGCTTCCTGGGCTTGCACAGACAGAAGAAGGAAGAAAACACAGTTAGAAGGTGAGTAGGGCAAGTTCTGCATCTTGAAAATAGGATTGGAAATTGAGCTGCCATGAGGCATGAGGGTGGGTTCGGCAGTGCAAGATAGTTTTACTCAACGGTCCTGGAATGGA
Organism: Phyllotis vaccarum; assembly: GCA_033318265.1. Taxonomy (NCBI): domain Eukaryota; kingdom Metazoa; phylum Chordata; class Mammalia; order Rodentia; family Cricetidae; genus Phyllotis; species Phyllotis vaccarum. Next base: position 110,135,542 of record JARWLC010000008.1, on the reverse strand, counting down.
ACAGTAAGCTGGACTTGATTATGCAGCACCTTGGACAACTCATGGAGCCCTTTCTTCTGAACAGGAAATCCAGCCCATTTAATTATTTTCATGGTCCATTTCACATCTTTAAATTGCTAGTTTTTCAAAGTAATGTGTTGGGCAATGCAGCTGGCAGGCAAAGCTGTTTCTGAGTACCTACTTCTACTGTAACAGAATTTAAAAACATCATCCCTTAAATCTGCCTGTAGGTAGTGAACTCAGTTCCAGAGAACCCAAGCTTTCTGCCATGAGGGTACAGAGCAGATACAGGGTTGCACAAGGTGGTAACTGGGATTATTCACTAGGGCCTCTGTGGTGTCGCGTGATAACGCCTGCTCACTTTCTATGTGGCCCCTGTTCAGATCTCTTCTTTCCACTCTCCTTTCCTGGTAATCATGATATCAAGCCCCCGGTGATCCCTTGGCACCACTTCGGGTATCCTGGAGTTCTTGGCCTTTAAACTGACCCCTGGAGACAACAGAATGAGCTCAAAATCTGGCTGAGCCCATGATCTTGGACGTATTATCTAAAATTCATTTTCTCATCTGGAAAATTGGCCAAGACAGCACCTGTCTCATAAGGTGACAGTGTGAGTACAGGGATAAAGGGTTTGGGACAATGGGCAGTACACAGGATACTGTATGATACAAATGCTTGTTGCTATTTGTCATCACAAACTTTCCAGCAATGCTACAAGAGGACCCAAAGATGCCTCCCTCTGCCCCCTTTGCCTTCATTCAGCTCTGGGGAGATTGTATCATGCCCACATATGTCACTACTTATTAGTCTCCTGCTCAGACACCATCTCTGGGCCTTGTGATCTATGCACTCAAGTTCAGAATTCAAAGTCACACACAATCTGTTCCCACTCAGATTTTGCATCCTGATTACAACCACATGCATCTAACCCCCTGTACACTTTTCACTCTCCCAGTCAGCTGGGGTGGGGTAGGTGGGAGGCTTTTGTCTCTTTACCTACAGAGTCCTCAAAGTACTATGCCTGCTGTGACTAAACAGATTGTGACTCCTGAACAGACATATTTTCCCTCATGTGATACTCCGGCTATCACCGATCCCAGTTCAGATTCACACAGAATGCTGCATATGAACACCTGTTGGTCTACATGAACGGTACTGCTCCTGAAAATTCCAGTTTCCTCCTTTCCTCTGAAGGGGTCTTAGCTATTGAGAGGAGTGGCCATGGGAGTTAATTCTGGTGCAAGGTAAATGGCAGGAAGAGGCAGGAAGGCTCAAGCACACATTCAATCCCGGGGCCGTTCTACACACACCCAAGTTCTAAATCATTTAAAACTGCCTTGGGAAAGAAGGTGACACACTTGACTTTTAAATATGACAAAACAAGTGTCCCCTAAGAGAGGGCAACTTGCCTAAAGTTGTCCAACTAAGTCAGAAATGAAGATGGAAGTGAGATTTGCCTCCAGGCTGTGGACTTTCTACCCATCCGAAGCCTCTCATGTCTGTGGGAATCTATGTATTTGTGTCTCTGACACCCACACCACCCTCCAAGCACAGGACTGTACAGAAACAGAATTATAATAAAACCTAGGACTTGTGCATGCTAGACTAGCATTCTGCCCTGAGCTGCACCCCTAGTCCACAATCAAGTCACAAAGGCCAATACAGTGTTTTACCATCTTGCGTTACTTTTTACAATGTCTTGGAATAGAAAAGGAACAAATTTTCGGTAGCCAAGGGATCCTTCCTTTACAGAAGATGATGAATCTTCCAAGCCCCAGAGTCCTTTCCCCCTTCTGGCTCAGTAAGACTCTGAGCCAGGACGACAGGGCCCCATTTTCTGGCTTTGAGAATAACTTGACAATGGCACCCATCTTCGCCTTTCCACTTGGTGCCATCTTTTTAATACTGAACTCTCATTTTCCTTTCAAATACATCTTGGTAGCAAAAGAACATTCTGAAGTGAATTGGAAATTATCCTATTTCAGCATCTCAGGTAATTTTCTACAGAGATGGTGACACCAGTGTCACATCTCTAGGACCTGCAGGAGTCCAGATTCTATAGAGAGGTAATGGATTCCCTCCCCAAGTGCTAATTGTTAGTTTTAGATTAGACTAAACGTCTTCCGCAGTGACAAGAGTCACCTGGGATCACGCTCGCCTCTTGGAGCTGCTCAAGCTCCCTCAATATATCAGATGCTAATTAGGTAGAGTGTGTTAGGTGCTGGTGCTTAATCACTGCCTGGAATTTGATTTTGCACTTCATTTTACTAGAGGCCTGCAGGCTGAACTGCCTGCAAATATCAAGTGTCAGGAAACACTCTTACAAAGAAGTAAAGAGTAGCGATCCTCCAGGGTCTAAGGCGGGTTCTGTCTTATTAAATTGTTTGGTTTTGATGTGACAGCCACATTAATATCAGATTCTTAATTGTGGAAGGAACTTGGTCTTCTGAAAAATCATGAGTCTGGCCTTAGCATATTAAATGGTGCCTATTATATTAGTGCCTTTTCTCCCCGTGGTCTCTCTGATATTTGAGCTTTGGGGCCTTTAAGTTGCTTCTCAGCCCTCCATCATCCACCTTCACTATCAATCCCACTTTAAGAATCAACATTACTGTGTGGCCTGCTGGAGCTCTAGGTCAAATGTGTAATAAAGTTGAATGGTAATTGTTTATGTTCTCTGTATATTTTATAGCATATTGCAGCTCCTGGTATTTGTGCAGAAACCATTACACTCATTTTATAGCCCTTGGAACATGTATTTTTAGTTTAAGTTACTGTGGAAGTTTACAATTGTAGCTTTGCTCCTGTGATATATTGTTGGTTAGGCCTCCTATCAACATTTATTGAGCACTCATTTATTCTAGACATTTGCTAGATGCTGAGCACATCCATTTGAAAGAGTTAGATACAATTCTTGCATTTGAGGAGCCCACATTCTAATGAGGACCTCAGATATATGAGGAAAATTTCTTCTTATCATTTATATAAACCAAACTATCTAATACATTAATTAAATCATTGTTTAAATGAGAACCAAAGCAAGATCTGTTTTTAAAAGAATTTCCCACAACGTAGCACACATTCTAATAGGTCTTAGTAAGAAAAACTTAAGAGTCAGATATTGGAGTAAATACTGAAAGATCAGAGAAGTAAAGGAGCGGCCACTAGAGACTTCCTCTCCTGAATCCTCAGACTAAAGGAGCCTAGCTCCTGTCTCCTCCCACTTTCTATTCCTCTCTGCCCAGCCATAACACCTCATGTCTTCACCTCCCTAGTGCTGGGATTAAAAGTGTGAGCTGCCACTGCCTGGCTCAGTTCTCATTTAATCAGATCAATCTTGTGTAGCCCAGGGTGGCCTTGAACTCCTGATCTTCCATTTTCTCCTCCAAAGTGCTGGGAGTAAAGGTGTGTGCCCACAAGGCCTGGCCTCTAAGGTTAACTAGCAGCTGGCTCTGCCCTCTGATCTTCAGGCAAGCTTTATTAGAGTACAATCAAAATATCACCACGCCACGAGAATCTGCTTCACACTGTATACTGAACTAAAAGTGTTCAGACCAAGAGATGAGGCCTTTGACTTTACATTCCCAAATCGTTACCATTTTTACCTTTACCGTGTCTATTAGGAATCATGTTGAAAGAAGCACTTAGGTGGGAGACAAACCCACCTGAGTTGTTTTTGGAAAGGATACCTATTAGGGGATCTCTGCAGAGATTCTGATCCACAGATCCAGCAACAAAGTCCAGACCCAACCACATCCCTCTCACTGCGGTCATGAGGAGTCTCAGTTGCCAACCACAGAAGCCAAATGTAGCTAATTCAGAAAAGGGACTGCTGGAAGGCTTTGGTACAGCTCACTGCACTGGCAATGTGGCTAGAAGGCATCGATTTTGTGGGTAGGCATGAAGGTACAGTTCCATAAAGAATGTGAAGAGAAAAACGAAGTGGGGACTTGAGAGACTTGACTACACAGAAGACAGACAGATTGAGAAAGCCGCCATGACACAGTGAGGGATGACCAGCAGCAGTCAGGAATTCCTCCTTAGACTGGAAGCCACAAGGAGGAGGCAAGTGTTATCAGATCCCAGGGCCAGTCTGACGGCAGCTGGGACCGTGGTGAAGACAGAGCTCAGCTGAAGACAGAGAAGGGGGAGAAACACCCTAGCTGCCTTCTAGTCTTCTTCTGGGGACCTGTGGTCAGAGGCGAGGATGGTCATTACCAAATGGTGACAAAAGCCACACAGGAGAACATAAAAGATGCCAAAAAAAACTCTGTGTGCGCTAATACAGCAATGTGCCTGAGCCATGAGTCAAACAGCATGAACTTAATATAAGTGTCTGAGTCATTTGGGGGGACCTGAGCAGCAGCAGGCGGCTAAGCGGTCTGGGACCACAGCTCTGTGGGTCTGGACCTCTGGCAGGATGGGGTCAGAAAACCCCTCTAACAAGCTTCAGTGTCCGCTTCCCGAGGGGACTTCCTCACATCGTCAGCAGTAAAGTGGACATATTGGCACAGGGTCTCTAATGCTATGGGTGCAGCTGGTCTCTGCGGTTCCTCCTCATTTGAATTCAGAATTACTATGTTAGGAAGATATGGTAATGGTTAAATGAAACATCTTAGATATTTTTTCAGCAAAGTTACACTGTTGAATATGGGTTTGTTTGCTTGCTTGTTTGGCATTTACATGTATCTGATATGTAAGAAACTGATGGGTGAAAAACAGAATAATCAGACAACCACCAGTACAAGATGATATTCTGTCTGCTTTGTTTTTTCATATTGGATGACTTCTCTTTTACATATAAAAATTAATATAGTCATTTTTAAATTATATATATATATGCAGGATATTATATTCACCCTAAGTGTGCCGAGTCCACAGAGACCAGAAGAAAGTGTCAAATCACTTAGAAATGGATGGCGAGCTTGTGGAAGAAATCACTAAAATCCCTCTGGAGAGATGTCTCCTCCGAGCAGGGAAAGGATTCCTGAGAATCCTAGAGAAAGCCCTTCTAAAAAGGAACTCACAAAATATAAGTCACGGGAAAGTATCCTGATCTTCCGCCTCTTCTCTGGGTGACTGTTCTTGTGAAGGTCCCACTTATAATTTAAATTGTGTGAATACGTGTGTTTAGGGAGGGATGGTTTGTTCCCATAAGTACAGTGTCCACAGAGATGAGAAGAAGGCATTGGACACCCTGGATCAGTAGCTACAGATGATCTTCCCAAAGTGAGCCCTGGGAACTGAAACCGGGGCCTCTGCAAGCGTAGTACACACTTTCCACCCTGGAGTCATCTTTCCAACCCCTCAGTCACCATTCACATGCCCATAACAAGTGGTTCTTTTTAATATTTAAAAGATTTATTTATCCTAGTGTATACATGTGTGCATGTGTGTCATGATATTCATGTGGAGGCCAGGGGACAACTATGTAGAATGGATTTCTCCATCCACATTTACAAAGTTCCAGGGACTGAACAAAGGTCTCCAGGTTTACATGGCAAGCGCCTTTAGAAAGTCCCCTGAGGGCAGAGACAGCAGCGTCGTCACTTTACATTATTCTACAGGCTCCACAATAAGGAAGGAACTCAATAAATTTTCAGATTAAAATCAAACGCCAGCATTTTTTACCCTCTCTCACAGTTTTCTCATCTTCATGGCCAGCGTAGCAGGCTGAGTTCACCTTGCATACATCACTCTGAACTCTGCTTTATTTTTCTAGACTTCTGGTTGCACCGGGTCTATCCAGCAAACCTAAGTTGATCTGCCCCGTTTCCTTTCATTTCTTTGTTTCAAGACATGGTCTCTCTATACAGCCCTGACTGTCCTGGAACTCACTATGTAGACAAGGCTGACCTCAAACTCACAGAGATCTGCCTGCTTCTGACTCCCCAGTGATGGAATTAAAAGAGGATCTGTCCCCCACCCCCACCCTTCCATTTATTTATTCATCCATCCATCCATCCATCCATCCATCCATCTATCTATCTATCTATCTATGGTTTTTAAAGTTCATTTGTGTAAAAGCTCTGGCTATCCTAGAATTCACTTTGCAGACCAGGCTGACCTCAAACTCACAAAGACCCTCCTGCCTTTGCCTCCAAAGTACTGGGGTTAAAGGCTTGCTGCACCACCACCAGTGATCTGTCCCATTTCAAGGTCAGCTAATTAGCAAGTAATGCTATTTGCACCTATAAACTCTATCCCCTCTCACCAGGTAACGTTACATAGTCACGGGTTCTGAGTGTTGTAAAGCCTGTACTTTTAAGCCTGATCCGATAGCCTGGGTCAGGTCACACCTCCCTGAAGCTCTCTCTGGGATAAGAGCTAAGAAGCAGTTGTTCTGACTTGATAGTTTTCAATATATAATACCTGGCACTTCTGTGCTCCCTGTAATATATGCTGTGCTCAACTAAGTCACACAATGTGAAAATTCTTGTGACCCCCAAAAGTGAAAATAAGCCTTTCCTTTGTTTGGGGTTAGTACAGGACTCCTCAGGAAGACTGGTGGGGGATTTGGTCCAGGGATGAGGCTAGCCTCTAGCCTCCCCAACCCCATCCCTCTCAGGGTAGTATTCTCTCCCTCCCTCCCTCCCTCCCTCCCTCCCTCCCTCCCTCCCTCCCTCCCCTTGCTCCCTCTCCTTCCCTCCCTCCTCCCCCTTCCAGGCTTTAAGAGAAGCCTTGGCTCCATCACATTTGGATCTCTGTGAATTGTATGGTTTCTGTCTAATATTCGGCCTTCCACCTTGAGGCCTCTTCATGGTGGTTCAACTCATTCCTGAAGGGAATCTATTTATCAGCTTTCTTCTGCAAACCAAATGTTGCAGCTTCTTTAATTTCTTTTTAACAGAAATTAGAGTATGAATATTTAGGGAGCTAGTATTCTTTCTACCACACTTGCATTAGCTCACTTGAATTAAAACCGAAAGGACAAACAATTGTTATAGAGTGCTTGCTATATTCCAGCAGTTTGGGTGTGATCATTTTATCCTCAGTAAAAATTCTATAAAGTGGTTACATCCCCCCCTTTATCAGATGGAAAAAAACAACTTAGGATCATGAATGAAGGGATGTGGGCAACCCTGTAGAAGATGAAAAGCCAAGGACCACATCCTCCTCACAAGCCTCCAGGAAGAATAATGGCCTGCTGATCCCCACTGCGATGTGAGTTTATCAACTTGTATTGCTTGAAGCCACTAAATATATGATAATCTGATGTATCTATCATCAATAACGAACACACCCAGCCAATTTCCAAAATTCTTGGTCAAAAGGTCTATGTTTACTTATAAATTCCCATGGATTATCCTCTGTATTAAAGAAGGTAAATTTTGGTAAGAATGGATGGTAAGCCTGGAATGTTTAATCCCTTCAGGATGAGGAGACAGCCTGGTCTACATTCATGAGATCTCTCAGCCTTGCAGCTGAAGCTGCAACAGGCCACTCCACCCCCAATGCTATTCTAGCAAGTTACTTGTGCCAGCCAGAATTAGCTGCAATCAATCAAAGAGCTGCAGGAATGCATACCTGCGAGTTTTGAGATGGAACACTGAGTCTTTGTTGCCAATGTTTCGGACCAGCAGAATCTTCTGGGTGCTGTATTTCACTGGGCAAGTGGAAAAATTCAGCTCGTCAGGAAAGTCCAGGATGGCACGAGCACCTCTAGCTTTGACGGGCACAATAAACTTTTCTCTTTCAGTAATACAGGTCAGCATGTGGGCATAATCCTGCCAGGGAAGGGTACAATCATTATTTGTGGGAACCCCAACATGGCCAAGATACTATGAAAGGAAAAATGGGGGTTATAGCCAGCACCATACAAAACAACTCAGTGTATTTCTCTACAAACTTCTAGGGACAAGTAGGGAGGTGTATTCACTGACATTATTCCTGCTGTGATGAGGAGGACCATCAAGTGTCAAAACCTGTAAACCGGTAGAGAAGCTTAGAGTTCCTGTGTCTCAGACAGCTGGGAGGTGAGGAGGGAATGATGAATGTCAAGGCATAGAAGATTAAAAGATTGCTACTGGTCCATCATGTCCTCCTTCTACAAGAGGTGTCCAAACTCTGGGCCTTTTTGGACACTGTGGTCCACAATCATAGTGTTGTAGAACATGGTCTTCTGTGCAAAGCAGCTTCCACATTCACTGTATTATCAGCACCATCTGGCTTGTTGACTGTTGAGCTGCCACAGAACGAGGAGCTGGAGAGAGTCACCAGACCTCACCTCAGATTCCAGATGCTCCTCCCTGACCTTCTGCCCTTAACTCCATGTGGCCTGTGGCCTGAGAGGGCTCAGAAAGGACTAGAGTATCTGGGCTAAGAGAGATTAACAAAAGGGAAAGCCATCATCCATGCTGGACAAAAATTTTCCAGCACAGCTGTTTGGGGCTTACCTATGCGCCTGTAGGCAACCCATCTTGAAAACTCACAGGTTCCTTAGGCTATCTTTGGTGGAATTGCATTTTTATTTGTCATCAGGATCTTATGTGGATGGGATAGACCTTGTTTATGCCTCCCCATGGAAGGTCTTTTCCCAACACATAGTTATTCTGGGATATGAGGGTCAGTTTGAGCACACCGGTATCCAAACCCTATCTATTCTTCTACCTCATGTGTGCGGATTGAAGATACTGATGAATAACCTCTTCACACTTGCCTCCTTTGCAATACGACTTTGCACAGCTCCATCCAGAGTGAAGATGGCTTCACCTCCTGCTCTGGGCCATATAAAGTAGCATGTGCTGTCGGTTTTAAGCTGAATCTTTCACAAGTCTTGCTCTTGAGACCCTGCCGCTGTCACAGGACAAGTCTAGTCTAGCCTACTGCAAGATGAGAGAGCATAGATATCCCACTAGGGCCAAACTAACCCAGCCTCAGGCAGTGAATCCACTGATATGAGAGAAAGCTTAGCCATGATGAACAGGAATCCTGCCCGGTACACAAGGTTGCCTGGCCAAAACCAGAACAGTCCAGCTGAATGTTTACTTTTTCAGCTGCTACATTTTGAAGTGCGATGTTGTTACCCAGCAACAGCTAACTGATACACGGCCCAGTTTGGATTTCTTTTATTATGCAAAGTCATTTGACCATTTTTTTTAAATGCTAAAACCCTAGACATTTATCTTTCTCAGTTTAGAGTCTAAATACAACTGAAATACTGAATAAAATCACTCTTGGTCATCTCATTAAATAGAAATAGAACTCTCACTTGCACCACAACAAAGAAAAACTTAAATAAACCTTTGTGGTGAGCAAGTTAAGCGTAAGAGGAAAACATGAATGGTCCCTGGAGGAACTGGCCAGGAGTTCAGAAGGCAACATCCAAAGTATGTGTCATTTATCCAAGCAGCATCATCATCATCTTCTTCTTCTTCTTCTTCTTCTTCTTCTTCTTCTTCTTCTTCTTCTTCTTCTTCTTCTTCAGTTTTTCATCATGCTGGTGTGTCTTCACTACTAGGCAGTCTGATCAACAGAAAGTTGTTGGATTTTAAATGCCTTACAGTAATCATTACAGTAAGCGGTACTCAGTGTCAATGCGAATGACCTGAGGACATGAGGGTCTAAAGAATACTGTGCCTAGACACCAGTCATCCCCCACATCATCTCCCTGAAAACATGAACTCAACCCTCTCTACTGGCTTATAGGTTCCAATCTCAGCAGAAAGAATGTCAGTGAAAGCACTCTCTACTTGTCCTGAGAAGTTTGTAGAGGAATCGCCGAGCTTTGCATAATGCCCACAATAATTGCTATTTTCCCTTTTGTAAAGGGTCTATAAAAGGACCTTTTTGGTTTTGTTCTTGTTTTTCTTTTTAACAAGCCTCTTTGGGCTTTGGGGACAGAGTCGGGATGTGAATGACTAGCATACAGATTGACAGATCAGCTGTGAACTGGACTTCATGAAACCACAGGACAGGGAGGACACTGGGATTCCTCATTAGTGTAGCCATTCTGCTGAGACTGTAAGTGTGCAGGTGCCTAGCAGGGTACTGACTAGGAAACAGACATGGCTACAACCTCTTCCTCTTATAGAAGGATGGACAAGAAAATAAACACATGAGTAATGCCTATTGAATCTACAATATAATCTGCTGTATAAACGTGTTAATAAGCATAATGACAAAATAACCAGCCTGTAAACCTGTGGTTCTCTCTCTGAACCCTCCAACCTCCAACCCCACTCCCAGCTTCCCAGCTGGCATCTCTCTGGATGGAAATGCATCATGTCCCACACCAAAACCCCCGATCAACACTATGATATACAACACCGCATAAAATTCCCTGCCAATGGGCAGGAGCAAGAGGTGAGCACAGGAGTTGAGAGCCAACCCACTCTTCTTGGACTTGACTGAATCAGCCTAGACTGTGGACTTCTCCTTAGTGCCCACAAAGACTCCACAAAGCCAGCTGAGCTTCTGCTTCTGACCAGTCTCCCCCAAGCCAGTTCTGACATCTCCTCTCAGGTTCAACGCTGATGTCTCCATAATTTGAGTGACCTTGAACAGACTAGCACATTCTAGACTCCCCTGATTTATTCTCTTTGTACTCTTGCAGCACCCACTATCCTACATGCAACTGCTTCCTGCCACCCTCACAGCACTGCAGCTTTTCCTGTGCTAAGGAGGACCCCCCCCCCCACCCCATTCAAAGTCCATTTTCAACTAGAGGCCAGAGAAATTCAGTTAAGTTAGACATCAGCTCAGATAGTGCCTCAACTCAAAGTCACTCAGGATGAGGCCTCCATCTTTTCCCTATCCACATCTCCTCCTGCCCTGCTCACTCACCTCTGCAGCTACAATCCCTTGAGTATACTCAGAGCCTTCACGCTGAATGTGTGGGGTTTGCTCCATTCACACCTCGCTTCCCTCTAAGTACTTCCATATCACTGACTTCTAGGCATCCAACACTACATCCCAGCCCAGACTGAGAAAACAGTAATGACCATTTGTTAAATTAAGGGCAATCAAGTAAGACAACATTGGATAGTGGTGGATGAAAAATAAGTAAATAAATAAAGTGATTAAAAGACAGAATACTTGGGGTGGGCAGGAAGGGCCTCCACAAAGAGTGACCAGCGTGCGATGAATCTATGTGGATGGATGGCTCTCTAGAGAAACATGACTCAGCCTGTGGCCAGAGAGCAAAAGGCAGGAGAGGTAGACAGTCAGGAGAAATAGGGGCAGGGCAGGTCACAGAGCATCTTATAAGCCAGTGGCAAATCCTGAGGACGGCAGGAAGAATTAACGGTGTGAACAGCTGATCCTCCACATAGCCCAATTTATAGCTTGGGCAGCAGACTGTAAGGAGACATAAGAAGACACAGACAGGCAAGCTAGGAGGTCACTAGAGTAGTCCCCAGTGAGAGAGAATACCAATCTGAATTGTGAGCTAATGTGCTCACTCAGCCTGCTGTCTGGTGAGGAGGAAGCTCTCCATCAGTGTGGCCTGTCACCATTAATCTCACATATTAAATACAGTGCTAGGTGAAAGGCATTCAGCAAGCAACCAACGTGTGCTTACTTGTATTGTTGAGGTGATAGTGACAGAGCCACTAAAAATGATACCAGGGCTAAGGCAAGGAATATTCAGAGCACAGTGAGGGCTTTGGTAAAATAGGGTATCATCAAGAACTGTAGTAGTTTGAATGAGAAATGTCTCCTATAGTCTCAGCCACCTGAACAGTTGGCCCCAAGTTGGTGGTGTTATTTGGGGGTGCTCAGAAGGTGTGGTTTGGCTGGAAGAAGTACACCATTTTGTGTGTGTGTGTGTGTGTGTGTGTGTGTGTGTGTGTGTGTGTGTGTGTGTGTGTGTGTGTGTGTAGCGGCGGCGGGGGGTGCTTTGAGATCTCATGGCCCCTCTCTACTCCCAGTTTGCTTTCTCTGCTTCATGCTTGCCGTTCAAGATGTGAGCCTTCAGCTTCCTTCTCCATTGGCCACGCCTCCCTGACAGTGACTGTGATGGACTCTTATCCCTCTGGAACAAAAATCCCAAATAACCCTTCATTCTACGAGTTGCCCTTCATGGTATTTTGTCACAGTAGAACAGTAACTAAGGCAAATGTAGCTGTGGGAAGGGGCTGGTTAGTCTTAAATAACCAAGGAAGCCTCCTGGAGGAAGTGACCTTTGATGGAGATCTGGACCACAAAAAGAATAGCCAGGAGAGAGCCAGGGACAGAGCGTTCCTGGCAAAGGAGACCAAGAACATAAAGTCTTCAGGTAGGTGAGATGTGTGCAATAAAAATTAATGAACAGTACTCTCAAAATGTATTAAAGTTAATTTGTTGGGCTCTTCACCTCAAAATTGATTTTGCTTTTCTGATGGCAATGCCAAGCTTGGGGATGTGGACATCAGACATAAGGAAGTACAAATTACACTGAAGTATCTGGTCTAAGGAAACCCCTTAAAATCCAACCATGCAAATGTTTGGTGTAATAGCAGGGGAATCTTAAAGAGGTAAAGAATTGCTTTCATATTTTCTTAGGTATTCAAACCCAGCCAGAAAACGTTTTGTTGGGAAGTATAAACTGGAAAGCAGTTGGGAGAGTATTAACGATGGTTTTGAGGTGGGTGCTGCAGAGCAAGGTTCAGCGGCAATCCTGGGGTGCTTTATCTTCAGTTCTCGGTGTGTCTAGAGACACTGAGGAGGCTGACAGAGTGTCAAGGATGGTTTGGAATCTTCTCAAATTCCCAAATGAAGGTTAGACGCTGAGTCGCAATTTTTTTCTTAATTGATTCCCACATCCAGAAAAAAAAAAAAAAACCCATAAAGACAATTTTCAACAGTTTCTTCAACTCTTCAACACATACTCCAATCTCCAAAATTAGGAATAATATAATATAATATAATATAATATAGTATAGTATAGTATAGTATAGTATAGTATAGTATAGTATAGTATAATATAATATAATATAATATAATATAATATAATATAATATAATATAATATAATGCAAAGCCTATGGCTTTGCTGGTTTAGGATGAACTCAGACACAATGACTGGGGAGACTAAGCAATTGCTGCCGCTGATGGAATTCCTTCCTGAGATTCAGAGCTATCAGGTCACCATTCAAAGGCAGGGGATTTGTTCCAAGCTCTTCTGCTTCTACTATGAGACTCAGTGATAATTCACTCCACCAGAAGGCCACCCCAACTACAGTGCTCTCCAGACAGCCTTCTTTTTGACCCTTGGCCCCTTAAACAGCAGAGAAATACTAGCAGAGATGACTTGATTCTCTGGGAGTAAAAAGAATTAATCTTGATTTTTATTTTAGTCCCTTGATAGAAGGCAAACAGAGTCATAAATTTTTTTAGAGACTCAGCAGATGAAAATGGTGCCTTCTACTCCAATAAATGAATGTATGTAAGGGCAGTATTTGTCACAGTTCCAGTCCTGTTATATAAAGCAGGTGAACAAAACCCAAGGTTCTAAAGGCCCTGTTAACAGGGCATCTAAACAGTCATGTGAGACATAGCTTCCAAATGCTTTTCTACCATTCTATCTTGCAGGTCTTTCCTCAATGTGGTTTCATGAACTTGAGTGACTCCTGGGATGCTGTGCTCTTTCCCCATCAAGCTGGAGGACAGACAGACAGACAGACAGACAGACAGACAGAAGAAAGCACTCCCTGCTGTCAGCTGTCTCCAAGCAGAAACCTAGGAAGTCCTGTTGCTTCCTCTCATTGGCCAGTACTTAGACATACATTGTTGCAAAGCAGGCTGGGAAATGTAATAGTCTCTTATTTTAGGTAGTAGTGAATCCAGGCAAAATCTGTACCCCTTTGTATATGTTGGTCAAAATGCACATTATAGCCATTGTTGTAAACAACATGGTTTTTTTTTTTCAAAAAATTAAAAACAGAGCTACCACATGACCTAAGAATTTAATGTCTGGGTCTTTATCCGAAAGAAATGAAACAAGTGTACTGAAGAGATCAGTATGCTCACAGCCATTTGAATACCCAAGACAGGGAATCAAAACACATGTAGGACAATGGATGAACTAATGAAAAATAGCATAAATTCACACATACATACATATATACTATGGAGTACTATGTAAGGAAGAAAAGTCTGTCTTTCATGACAATATGGCTGACACCAGAAGGCATTACATTAAATGAAATAAACTCAGCACATAAAGACAAATATCATGTAATATCATGAATATAGGGAATCTAAACCAATCAAACTCATAAGAAAAAAAGAGTAGAGCAGTGGTCATCAGAGGCTGGGGAGATGCTGGTTGAGTTTCGACTGGATGGGAAGTGAGTTCAAATCTGTACTCAGCATAGCCACTATAGTCAATAACTATGTGTGGTACAGCACTTGCCATATTTTCTATGTGTTTGTGTGTGTCCCTCCTCAAGGGTTCATATGTGGAGCTTCAATCCCCATCCCGAGATAGTAGGAGAATTGAAATCCAACTCTTGTCTTAGAGTTTGAGTCTTTGGGAAGTGACTAGTATCAGAGAAGATCCAGAGGCCCCCATGGTTGAGTTTCTGGTAGCTTTGTAAGGAGAGAGAGACATGAACACATAGGCACCTGCCTCAGGATTCTCCCTGTAAGAAGGTCATAGCTAAATTGGTTTCTCACCCTTGGGCTAGATGGGAATCAAGGATAAATGTTTCTTCTGAGTAACTTACTTGTTCTGGGATATTGGCAGGGTATGAATGCAGTGATTTAAAATGGCTTAGGTTAGATCTGAAATGGCTTCACTACAAAAAAAAATGGCTATGGTGAGGTAATGGACATGTTATTAACCAGTGTCCACTAATGATACATGTGTGTGCATATTAAAAGTTGTCAAGCATGAAGACCACACCTCTCACGGTAGCACTCAGAAGGTAGAGGAAGAAAGATCTCTGATTTTGAGGCCATCCTGGTCTACATAGTGAGACCTTATCTCAAAAACAATATAGAATTAGGAACTTGAATCTGGATGATGTGAGGGATGACCCTTACTGAATTACTTCAGAAACTAAAACAGACATTGTCCACCTCCTGAAGTGATGCAATAAGAAGTACCTGATACTCATGACAGGCTCCCAGAAAAAAACAGCATGAATTTAATCCATGCTCTGACCTACCCACAAGTTTATAGACCACAGAGGACAGATGGTCACCCTAAATAAGTCAATGGGGATCAATGAACAAACTTCACTTGCATCCTGATTTAAACAAACCCAACTTGAAAACTGACTCAGCTGGGGAAACCCAAATGCAGACTAGTATTAAGGGACTATGCTTATGTTTACATTTGCCCATATATTTGACCTTAAAAGGTAGGACCTTATCTTAGAAACAAATATTAAAGCATTTGCAGTTGAAATAATAGGATGTATGGAATCAAAATCCATGGGGCATGGAATAGACAGATAAAGCCAGAGTGGTCATCTTAAACCGCTGTGGCGGCAATTCACTGAATTCTCAACCTTTACAGATGGCACACGCTTCCACAATAAAATGGTGTTGGAGATTTGATTCCTGTAACCTCTTCCACTATGGCTGTTCTGGCAGCTTCCTCTGCCACAACCCCACTAGCCTTCTGGCACTCCCGAGGAACCTCTTGGACAGCACATTTCTACCGTGGGGTTTTTATGCTTTCTGTCCCTTTCCCAGAAGGCTCTTCCCATAGGCATCTGTATGGCTATGTTAACTTCATGCCCAACGGTCACCTCAGCTGAGAACCCTTCTCTCACCTTCTACTAGAAAAAGAGCCCATCACTGTCTATCCTCTAGTGTGTCTATTAGTTGACACTGAATTATACATGGCATGTCTAAATACTGTGGATCATAAGTTACAGGAAGGTCAAAACTTGTTCTATTCACCCCTGAGTTTTATCTAGCTCAAAAAATAAGAAGCCTGTGGGGATTCAATAAAAGCTTCAGAGTTTCGGTGTATATAATTTTGCTTTGTTAAAATTGAAACCTTCCTTTTTGATTAGACAGAAAGGGGGAGGTGATGTGGGAATGCCTTTCTGTATGCTGTGAATATCAACCTTTAAATAAAGGAGCTGTTTTGGCCCATGACAGGCACCATAGAAAAAGTAGGTGGGGAATCAGAATAGGTAGGAAAGGAAGGGCGGAGTCAGGACAGATAGAGCCAGCCACCCAAAAAGAAACATGTAAGGAACACAGGTGAGCCACGGGCCATATAGCAGGACAGATTAATGAAAATGGGTTGGTTTAAGATGTAAGAACTAGCTAGCAATGTGCCTGAGCCATAGGCCAAACAGCATGAAGTTAAAAAAAAAAAAAATTCCGAAGCTTTTATTGAGTCCTCACAGAAGCCTAGCCCAAACAGTACACTAATTGAGTAAAAGATATAATTTGTCTTTCATACATTTGCTTGAATCCTGAATTATGAAGAGAATTCTTAAGATTCTTACTAGCCTAATGATGATTTCACTTAGTCCAGAAGGTTTAAAGGCAGGGATGTGGCTCACGGAAGACACAAGGGCAAATTCAGACAGCATCCTTCTCAGAGCAGAGTCTTTAGACTCTTTCTCCTGGTTGAAATAACCAGAAAGGATACTAACTTATAATATATTCAGAACAGAAAAGGCTATTGGATCCCCTCTTACACGCTTCTGCCTTTATGATCTGCAAGCTACACTCAAGTCTAAATAGACACTTTCTATTTTCTCTAAGTTAATTCTCGGTCTTCTATTCCAATGTGTCTAGTGCCACGCTAGACAGAACGAAGGAGGGATAAACCCAAACAGGAGGAAAAGTAAATAACAGTGAAAAGTACCGACTGGAATCAGATGTGACGAACATGCCTACAGTTCCAGTTCAGAAATGGCAGAGGCAGGAGAGTCAGTAGCTCAAAGTGATCCTCAGTCATACAGTGAGTTCAAGGCTAATCTAGGTGCCATGAGATCCCATCTCATATGCCACCCTAGAAAATTCTGTAGTATCTACATTTTAACTCAAAGTGTTGACAATACAATTTATAATTATTACATATCTAAGGCACGTAAAATATTCTAATGCTTCTCTCCTTCTTGAGACATGCATTACATTTCATAGGAAAGCCATTTTGACAACTGACTGGATATTCTCCCCAAAAGCATACACAGGGAAACCAGAATAGCCAAACAAACGCCAGTATTCTCACTCACCACCTAGACCGGACCATAGTCAATGTGCCTTCACTCTGGTTCCGTCTAAACATGATTATTGAAACTCCATCCTGCATTCCCGCCTCCAAATTCTGCTACATTCTCACACTGCAGCACTATATAAACATGCTTTCTCGAATCTAAGTCGGTATTCTGCGCTGCCTTCTAGCCAGAGCTTAATATTCTCCCAACTCAATGTAATAATAAAGATCATAATTCAAGAGGTCAAGAAAATAAATGGCAGGCTCCAGATTTCCCTGGTGCTATTTGATAAAAACACTGACTATTACACTTCCACAGTACATGATACACACATTGGTATTATTAGCCTAATAACACATCCAGTGTTTTTTAGGTCTGTATGGGAGGAGAGAAGGGAAGTCAAAGTGAGTCCACTGCACCTGTTATCCAGGCATTCAGCACTCTTAGCCAGTGTGGTGCCCAGGAAGCCAATAAATAGATGACAGGGAGAATGGAAATTGCATGATCATCTTCAGTGTCCTAATATACATGGGCGCTGACAATCCAACTGAAGGGGTGAGCTTATTAAATGTGGCATGCTGCAATTTACATATCTCCCCCCCCCCCCAGATGTGAGGAGTGTGAATGAGAAGGGAGGGTGAGCAGAGCAGCAGGGGATACAGAGGCAAAATGGCTTTGAACTTCTTTGACTGTCAATTTGGCCAACTGAAGAAGCACTCAGCAAAATGACTGACTCTTTTCTATGGCATATCTGCTGCCTGAGCTTAGCTGGTCATTCTGTGCTCAGGCCCTGTCAGCTTCCCAACAGTGAGGGTGAGCGGGACACTGGATACTAGATACTGCTGGCTGCAGGAGAAACCTAGTCCATCTTTAGAAAGCGGAGCCCGGTATACCAGAATATCACCTACAGGGCTTCGTGTTTGCTGGGTAAATCCTCCATCACTGACCTGTATGCTCAGGCCTTTTATCTTCTTTTTTTAATCAAGAGATGGGATCCCCAGAAGTTACCCAGGCTGGCCTTGAACTCACTCTATCACCCAAGAAGACCTTGCTTCATTCTTTTGGGTGGTTAGGATTGGGAGCCTAGCCACCAGGGATTGATTCACTGATCCATAGCAAAAAGCCTCACATATGGATTTATCGTCTCTTATTTCGGTCATAAAACATCACAAAAGAAGCTACAAAAACACAACCCAAGAAATAAACAGCAGTATGACTAGTGACAGGGCAGGAAACAGCCACATTAGCCGCCTCCCTGCCCCCCCACAGCACATTAGCAGTGAGACCACTGGTAAGGACATTAACAGCAGATGAGCAGGAATAAGTATTAGTGGCAGACAAGTGGCTCAGAGGTATCTTGTCTTGCTGATCTGTTGATTTCAACTATAATGGCACCACACAGAGAGGAATGCCACCGCTAACACTGTCCATATCCCACCTCCTTCTAGTCTGGGGCTTTGTTTTTGACAATTTCATACTTGTATGCAATGAAATATGATCATATATACCTCTTACTTCCTCATCCAAGTCTTCACAGGTCTCTTTCAATATGCTCCCTCCCAACATATCTTTTTTTTTTTTTTTTTTGATAACTCATGAAGTCCGGCCAGTGCTGCCTATATGTACATGGGCATAGGGGCAGCCTCTGGAGCATGGGAAGCTTATCAGTAGCCACAGCCTCAAGAAAAAAATGCTTGTTCCTCTCCCAGCAACTGTTCACTGCCTATGGCTCCTCAGAAAAGGGGGGTGCTTGGAAATCATTTCCCCCACCTATGCTAACAACGGAGCCTTTTGTTCACGACCCTGTAAACATTGTTTTCTCTTCTAGTTCCTTCACAACTGGTGAAATCCCTCTGCTGCCTCCTGAGTCCTCAGTTGGGCTCTTGAAGAAAACCTAACCAACAATTCTGCCTGGGGCAGGATCTTCCACCCCAACTCCTGCATCCCAGATCCTTCCCTCCGAGGAAGAACTGGCGTTCCTGGGATCTAGGAAAGCCTGCAGTGCTGAGGAGAAACAGCCTTAGCTTTTGGCCTGCTTTTTGGCTGTTTATATGCAGACAGGCCTGGGCTGGCCACTGTTCCTTTCTTGCGGTTGAGTGAGACTTTATGGGAGAACCAGTTATCTATTAGATAGTGGGGCTCAAGAGACTCTATCTCGGCCTTGAACCCTGGCTATGTTTTTGCTCTGATTGAGGTTGACTGTGATCAAAATTTGAATTTAAGTCTCTTTCCCAGGTAGATCAGAATCTGGAAGGAAAGATACATAGTCTGCTAGTGTCTTAAACATCTGAAGCCACAGTCTACCATTCCTCTTAGCTTACTGCACCCAGACTATATCTTTTCTTTGTTGGTAGCCCTCTGTATATAGTATAAACCTGCTGGGTCCAAGCTAGTAGGAAGTGTCTTCTTCACAGACTAGTGACTTAAGGCTCATGAATATTTTCCTCATTACTAGTAGCATGGCACCCCTCTCTCCCAGCTACCCTCCTTTCTCCCCTCTCTCCACAACATCTAATAGCAGTGATGTCTACACATGGCCAACACAAGCTCTGCTGCTATGTTTTGCTCACAGCTTGTGCTCTGGGGTTCATGGGTGGGAGTTGGTCCTCAGCAGGATGGTGTTGGGAGGTGGTGACTGGGAGGAGGAGGTCCTTGCTGGTCTTCTGTAAGTTCTAGCTTCCTTTATCAGCATCCCATCTCCCCTTTGCAGATGATGCCATCCACCATGAGGTGACTCAGCTAAGGCAGTGGGTAGGGATTGCCTCTAAGACGGGAGATAGATAAGTCCCTTCTTTCCTTATGCCCATTTCATCACAATAATAAAATGACAAAAACCCAGACTGATATAACTACCATGAACAGTTCACTTCTAATACCGCCAACACTACCATGAGCACCAGCAGCCCTGTGAGTGTTTAGAATTGAACTACAAAGTGTTAGAGACATATATTCAATTCCCCCCCCCCCCCCGCCAGTGTTGCTATACCTTGTTCTCCTCTGGAGTGAAGAGGATGCGGAATATGGATGGCACCCCTGGGGCTACCTTGTGGCCAATGGCTTTGGGGCTGATGATTTTAAAGTAAGGTGAACTTTCTTCAACGACTTTGACCATCCTTGGGATCTGCAGAGAAACACATGTTGGTGGCACGTGAAAGAGAGGCACAAGCGTAAGTGTGAGGCACTGAAAGGCTTCCAGCCACTCCTTGCTATGTGTGACCTTGATCAAGGTTTCAGTTGCTTAACTGAAAGCGGAAATGGTGGGGTCCGCTTTAATCCTAAGGGCTCTGACAGTCAGTCTTTAAGACGTGCCGACTCTAATTTTACTAACATTAGTATTCATTTTTGCTAATATTCAAAGTCTTGGTTTTATGATGAAATGATTATCTTCTAAACTGAACTGCTCAATAAGCTGAGACCTCCCTCCCAGGGCAGAGTTGAAGTCCATGTCTGGACACTTGGAGAGTGCTTGGAAAAGACATCCCACAGTGCTCTTGGGACCATTTCCAGGCCACGATGTGCCGCTCTCGTTCACAATGGCTTTTGAGCTTTGCCACAATTCCCAGGCCACAGAGGAGGAAAGTGGGACAGCTCTAGGAAGCAGTGAGTATTGCGAGGCAATCCCGGCTTCACTCCACCCACTCTGTTCATGGGAACATTATCAAGAAGTGAAAACAAAACACAGACAGATGACCCTTAGTGGGTCTCAGGGCAGCTTCTAACAGCTTGTTCTCTTAAGGGCTTAGCGTCTGCTCCCTGGCCTTGTCCAGAGCTGTCTATGGGATAGACAAGAAATGCAACCATGGGGCAAATGAGAGTGGTCAGGAGGAGGCTCTGTACACGCACAGAAACACCAGAGGATGGTTTGCTTCCTCAGACTCACAATCTTCCCACCTCAGACTTGTGAGTACTGGGATGGCAGGTGTGTGTCACGTTGCCTGACAAAGAATTTTTTTATGACTCTTTCTAATAGAAGAAAGGTAAGTACAACCAAGTTAACTAGTTAAAGGATGACCTGAAGTTACAAGTGAAAATGGGAGAAAAAAGAACTGTGAAGTTATATTTATAAAGAAACACAGAAAGGATGGAAAGAGATCCTAGGAGCGGGGAGGGGGAGCAGGGAGGGGGGAGTGGGGAGGCGGGAGGGGGAAGGGAGGAACGGGGAGGGGGAGGGGGAGCGGGAGCGAGGAGGGGGAGGGGGAGCAGGGAGGGGGAGAGGGGAGGGGGAGCAGGGAGGGCGGAGCGGGAAATGGGGAGTGGGGGACACTGGACCAGGTGTAGCACCATTGGCCTTTAAGTACAACACTTGGGAGGAGATAGGTAGGAAGATGCTCAAAAATAGCTTTGTTTACACAGTGAGACCCTGGAAAGAGAGAGGCAGAAACAAAGAGACGGAGAGACAGAGACAGACACACAGACAGACACATAGACAGAAGCAGACACACACATGGGGTGGGGGTCACATTTCAGATAGGAAAAGAACAGCACATGTGTTGTGCTTACTTTATTAAGATCGCAACATTGGCCAGGGAGAAGATGGCTCAGTGCTTATAAGTACATGCTCAGTTACCAGCACCCATGTTGAATGGTTCACAATTGACTGTAACTCCAGATTCAGGGCCATCGGACACCTCTGTTTTCTGTGCTTACTTGTATGTCAGGAAGGAGAGAGGAGAGCTTATATCTGCCTCTCAGCATACAGCCTGATGTAACCCATGTGAGAACACACCCCTCTAGCCTGGAGAAAGCCATCTGCTTGTGGATAATTGGACTTTCCCTGGTTGAGGACTTTCCACAGAGCCAGCACTTTGGTTGAGTCTCACCCAAGAGGTGTTGAATTATCCATGAAGACTGTGCCCTTTGGAAGATGAAATGCATACATGCCCCTTAACCTGACTTCCTCATGTATACCTGCTGATAATCACTTGATTAGGGTCGGGAGGAATTGCCAAAGGACCCAGAGACTAGACCCACTCCATCCTTACTCGCTTAATAACACATAACAAGGGGAGAAAAGAGCACACTAAGTGAGATGATGGTCTGTCATGGCCACCGAATATGGCTCTTCTCAAGGCCTGGGGACATGACCCTGGGCACCTTCAGTTCTTTCTTATCACTCAGTTTACCCTTTAGCTTCTGTCCTGAGCTCTTGCTAACAGCACTGCAGCCAGAAACATCAACCAAACCAAATTCTAAAATGTACCATTGTCTCCAGAGTCTGGCTTTGCTGGCACTAAATCAGCCTATTGATTTCTGAAAGGCATCATCGAGTCCTCTAATGAGCTGCTGTGTGAACACACCTCCAAGTCTTCCCGCTTGCTTTGGCTCCTGCACAGACTTATTTTCTCATTTTTCATGGGCTCCTATTTACCTTTCCTCTGCAGTGTCGTATTGCTGAGATTCCCCATCCCCTTCACATACCATCTGTTTATTTCTGCACTTAACTAGCTTAAAAGCTCCACATCACTCTTCTGTGATTGTCAGGTGTAAAGGAAATCCTCTGGAATTGAATTCTTTTCTTTGAAACAACCCCAAGTTTATCTCTAAAGACATAGGGCTGGTGAAGAAATCTTCAGTTGCAATTACAAAGGAGCATGGCATAGATACTGAGAAAAGCATTCTGTAGTCAGTGTTTGGGGCTATTACATATAAGAGGGAGAGGGTCACAAAGGGGAAAGAACCACAGCTTATGGAAAAGAAGCAATTTAGAAGAATAATTTGCAGAAATAAGTATAAATGCTCACATTTGCTATTCATCTGGACAGATAATTCCTTGAACTAGAATAATGGTATCTGTCATGCAGAATATATTTGCATTAATAGTAACTATTTGGTTTCAATAAAAAAATCTAGCCCAGTTGGTCACACAAGAACTCTATGCCATTCATCAAATCCACACTTATGCATTAAGAAGTTGGGGCATGTGGCTGGAGAGATGGCTCAGTAGTTAAGAGCATGGCTGCTTTCCTGAGGGCCCAGGGTTTCATTCAAAGTACCCACATAGTAGGTCACAGCCATCTGTAACTACAGGAATCTGACATACTCTTCAGGGCCTCTGATGGCATTTCATACCTGTGGTGTGTAGACATATATTGAGGCAAAATACCCACATACCTAATAAAAGACCAAATACATCTTTAAAAAGGGAAGCGAGAGCACATGTTGGGAGTTTGCCATCTGTTGGGCAGTGCACTGTAGTATTCAGACAGCTAGTCAGACCTAGCCTTGTGTTCACAGAACTTGCAGTCAAATAGCATGCTTGCATATAATTTTCCCATGTCTATCAAATTAAAGAGCATATCTAAGGACCCCCCCCCACCAGAATTCCAGTTTACTAAACCTCTCCTCCACCTGTGGCAGCAAACATACTCACCTTGTCGTTGTTTCTCAAAACCAACGGGACTTCATAGACTTCACAGGGAGCATAGTTCTGAAATACAATTTCTGATGGAAAGGGCTGGAATAAGGCCTGATCCAAGTCAACTCCAGAATACTGCAATTGAAAGATAAAATTACTCGTACTGTGAACAATGACCATGGTGACTTGGGTAAATTATGCAGAGACCTAATTATTTAAAATAAAGAACACGGAGGATACTTAAAGAGGAAATCACCAGAACAATAGTTAAGATGAGTGAGATTATTTTCATTAATTTCACTACAAAAGAAGACTGAATATCTGGGAGCTGACCCAGTCACATATAGAGCTTATAGCATGGGCCTGAGGACATGAGTTCTGATCTCAGGACCTACCTAAGAATCCAGGCATGGTAGTGCGTGCTTGTAGTTCCAAGACCTGGGGAAACAAAGGCAGGTGGATCTCTGGGGCATGCTGGCCAACCAGCATAACCTAATCAGCTAGGTTCAGATCCTGGTAAGAGAACCTTAAAATCAAGATGGATGACTCCTCGGAAGTGGTATCCAGGGTTGACCTTGGGCCTGCGCTACTGTATGTGAATACAGGTATGCACAGAGAGGGGGGGGGGGAGGGAGAGGGAGGGAGAGGGAGAGGGTGAGGGTGGAGAGGGAGAGAGGGAGAGGGGGAAAGGGGGAGAGGGAGAGAGAGAGAGAGAGAGAGAGAGAGAGAGAGAGAGAGAGAGAGAGAGAGAGAGAGAATAACTCAAGAGTTCTAGCAACAACAACTATCTGTTTGGCCATACTGCTAACAAGATCACAAGGAATTGCTGGCTGTGCTCCAGGAGAAAGCACATGAATGGGTATGGAGAGTACAGGGGATAAAGTACTGTGAGTTCCGTCTGCCTCCATGCAGTACATGGGGTTGGGGGTGCTGAGATGTGTACATAACTCTTGAACCTGTAGCAAGGCTAACGAGAGAGATCAGTTTCCAAAGCTTGTCTAGGAAGGGTAGGGACTCTGATGGGCTTTACTGTCATTGACCTGTGGCTGGATGTACCACTGAGTAAGGATGAACTAAGGTCCCTCAGTCCTTCAGTGACAGCTCAGGGAGGGCTGGCACCAGCAACCAGGTCCCCTCTGAAGAAAAAGGGGTCACCACAGGATTTGGATAATTTATGCAACCTTCCAATTGTGACACTCTATAGCTTACAACCAAGAATGCTTTTTAAGATGCAAAAAAAATCCCTACACATTGTAATTATATAAGCCAGCCATAAATATGAGAAAACAGTATGTCAGCATAAAAAGCCAGCATAAACAAGAGGTGACAGAGACAGCAGTGTGACCCACTCTCTGGAACACAAGGCTCAGAATTTGGCAGAGGAGGAAATGGTAAGAAAGTAAATGCAAATCTACAGTGCACACACTAATGGGAAGAAGGGATCCAGGGTGTGTGTACTTAATAGCAGATTAGCCACAGCTCAAGTGTAGCTGGTATGGCGGTAGGCCAGACGAACCCTCAGATCAAGAAGACAGACTGAGATGACCGAAAACTCAGGAGAAGTAAAATGGGCAAATGATATATGAAAAAGCCTGGAGTGTGTGCATTTGGGGCCCAGAATGAGCAAGCGGGGAGGAGGCATTATTGCTAGAACAATGGCAGATAACACGGCCATTACAGCTGATGGAAGAGCCAATACAGATAAGCAGGAAGTCTTATGAACATCACTAGGATTAAAAGAAATCCAAATCTAGGTAGATAACTATAAAGCCACTGAAAACAGAGGCAAAAAATATGGAAGAGATGCTAACCCAAAAGAAGAGAGTATGTTTTATAACCAAGAAAGAAAAACGTGTTGCCTGCTCAACATGATTGAACAAGGTCAAAAGATGGAAAAATGTCAGTTAAACTGGGCAACAACTCCAAACCATATTCTCTACCCTAAAAATTCTCTTCAACCCAAGAAGTTCAAACAAACATTTTTAGGAAGATAAAAGTTATGATTTTAACAGTGTCCAAAGGAAAACACTGAAGGGTATTCTCAGAGGGAGAGATTTTGCTAGATCTTCAGATATAGAGGAGGGGGAGGTCTGGTCTACCTAAATGAACGTGGGTCATGCAGACAATAGCAGTAAGAACTCGCTTACCCATGGGATGTGTGCACCAGCTGGACACCTCACATCAGACCCAGGATGGCCAGAGCCCTACGGCTTCCTAGACTGCTGTAAGTCTCTCTGGGTACTTGCTTTTTATCAGAGCAGCGACCAACATCATATGAGAAATGAAAGAGACATTCCACTCACATAAAAAAAAAAAAAAGCTAGTCTACAAAGTGAAGGGGAGGTTAAGTGGAAAGAGCTAGTTGGTAGTAAGCCTGAGCCATGGGCCAAACAGTTTGTGACTAACGCAAGCCTTTGTGTGATTATTTGTGACTAAGCAACTGCAGGACTGCAGGTCCAGACCTCAGGGTCAGGCTGGGCCAGAAACTTCTGACTACAGAACCTAGGTCATCAATCTTGATGGAAAGCATTTTTACCAACTGATCAATCTTTCCAAGACCTCATTTACATTTTTAAACCTCATTCATGGTATTCAGTGGATCTGGCAATGGAGAGGTAAGACAGAAACAGAGGCTAGAGAGCTGGGGAGATAGCTTGGTGCATCGAGCACTTGGTGCACACCAGACAGACATGGTAGCCACCTGGAAACCTGGCACTCAGAAGACAGAGATGACTGATCCTATTAGCAGGCTAGCTAGTGAGAAACCTTGCCTTAATAAATAAGGTAGAGAGTGCAAGACCACATGTCAATCTCTACATGCATGCACTCACATGTATGTACACTCCCCTACACACATACATGTAAGCACAAACATGTATATGCACACCATACATAAATATGCCAAAGAAAGAAGAGAGGAAGGAAGAGAAGGGAAGGAAGGAAGGAGGGAGGGAGGGAGGGAGGGAGGGAGGGAGGGAGGGAGGGAGGGAGGGAGGGAAGAGGCTGTTTCCATGGTTCTATTTGGACAGTCTACATGCTGCTGAATGGACTGATGGTTGAGGAGACGGTAAAAAATGGCTTTCTCAAGATATTTGTGAAAGTCAAGGGTTTATAGAATGTTCTGTTAGATTTTGAGAGAGAAATAGAGAAGAGGAGAGAGAGAGGATAACTTTGAAGTAGCCTGGAAAACATGATAGATGGGATTACTATCTGTAGGCAACAAGAGGCAAAAGAAGAAACACGGCTTTAGGCTTTGAGAGACAGAAGACAAATCTGCATTTTGATCTCCACCACATCAAGTTTGAGCTGTCAGTGGTACGTGGAGCTGAATATATGATCCAGAGTTCAGTGACTGACATGAAGCATGAGATATAAATGTGAGGGTCTGCATCAAGCATGTGGGCTGGGGATGTGATTCAGTGGGAAAGCTGTTGCCTAGCAGGCATGAGGCATCCCATGTACCTCCCCAGCGCTGACAATGTTAAATACATAAATAACAGAAGAGATAAGATCTCCAAGGTGCCAGTCTCCTTGAAAAGGACACCTAAGGCACAGCTTCTTAACCTGTGGACCATGACCTCATATGGAGGTCACATAATTAAATATAAAAGGTCATGAAAAACTTGTGAACTGTAACAGTTTTCTGAATGCATGACCCCAAAATTAAGTTCAAAATCAAATGCATAATGAACCTTAGGTGTCTCTGTCAGCAAGGGCCTATGCTGTGCCTCAAGACCTTACTGCAGCCTCAGATCTAACACGCCATGCGTACTGATGAGATGGATGTGTACACGTCACACAGGTCGCCACTGCACCAAGGCATCTCAGCAAAGACTGCCTGAAACACTTCAGCTCAAATTCAAGGCTATTCTGTGCTATGAACTGCAATGCTTTTGCTGGACATTTAACACTTACTGTTCTTACAGAAATGTTTACTTATAGAAAAGGAACACCTTTGATGTTTTCTTAAATCACTCCTCAGTGTGGAAGTGTCAGATTAGCGCATGTCTGGACTAAACTGTGTGATTTTAAAATCTGTTATTTCCATTGCTGATTTGAGTTTTCTTTAAAAAAAAAAAAAAAAAAAAAGTTAGATGAATTTTGGGTTGGAATTCAGGTGGACTTTTCTAACTGTTCCTGAATGGCCCTAACCAGACTTCAGCCATCTTGTGCTCATATTTATGAGAAGCGGCATTTTCAGGACTGAGGGTTATGACTCTAAAATATGCATCAACTCTCAGAAGTGCTGGCGATCTTCTCCATCCTACATTGTATTTAACCAAGATTAAATATTAATGAAAAATGAACAAGTACATCCATTTCTTTATCATGCAAATATCCTTCCATATTTAGTAATTAAAACGGGGGGCCAGCAAAACAGCTTAGTGGGTAAAGGTACTCGTTGCCAAGTCTGAGGACCTATGTTTGGTTCCTGGAACCCACACAGTGGAAGGATGACTCCCACCAGATGCCCTCTGACCTCCACACACATGCCATGGTATTATGCATGCATATGAACACAAAGTAAACAAAATGCAACAAAATAAATGATAAAATGGCAAAAATTGTTTCAAAATCCACTATTTTATAATTTATTATCAGATGTTTATTTTGTATGTCTCTCTTTTCCAGAAAATTTTACTTTTAGATAATTTTAATATGTGCAAAGGATGTGAGTGTGTGTGTGTCTGTCTGTCTGTCTCTGTCTCTGTGTGTGTGTGTTCAGTGCATGCACTTCCATGGCACATGTGTAGCAGTCAGAAGAAATTCTAGGGTGTCAGCTCTTGATTCCCACTTGTTTCAGATGGAGAGGGTTTTTTGTTTGCTGACACACACACCAAGCTAGCTGGCCCACAAGCTCCCGGGATCTTCCTGTCTCTGCTCCTATCTCACAATAGGAGCCCACTCAGAATACAAACATATGCTACCAAGCCTGCCTCTACATGGGTTCTGGGAATTAGGATTCAGATCCTTATGTTTGCTCAGCAAGCAAGTTACCCACTGAGCCACTTCCCAAGGCCCATTTTACACATCTGTCTTCTATACCTACACAACCATTGTCACTTAACATTTTCTCAGACAAAAAGGGTCAGGTGTCAAAAAAAACCCAACCCAGTATCTAGGAGGACCAGATCTAGGAATGAATTTAGGAGAGAAAGAAGACCCCACAAATAAAGCTATGAAAGCAGAGTCAGGGTTATAAGACTTAGTAAAGAGACTGGCTTCAAATGGCCAAGATGGCCAGAGTCTGCAAAGGAGAAGACCCTGAGGACAGCCTGCCACTGTCATTTCAATAAAGCAGATGAACACAAAGTTAAAAGTGGGTTATGGAGGAAATGCCAGGAGCAGACAAGGAAGGCCCAACACATCCATAATTGATATTCCTAGAGGAAAAACTCAGAAGAACATGAAAAATAGTTGAAATTTTAAAAATAAACTTCCTGTAGGTAAAACAAGAACACGGTGACAAGGGGAAAACTCAGTCACCTCTAAGTAAAATATTTAGCATGAATGAAGAATTCACAATCAGAATGTGCAGACTAGAATGTTAACATGTCTGAGGGTTGAGGGAGGAGCTAGCTTTCCAACTTCTGTGAGCATCAGTTAATGTCAGAAGAATCATGAAGGAAAATATCCATGGAGTTGTTAAGGGAAAACCCCAGAACTTTATAATTGAAAGGGAAAGAAATCTGCAGAAAAATAAAAAGGCGGTATACAAACATTATGAAATATATAAAGCTAAGATCTGTGAGTTCATCTAGAAGGAATTAAGGGAGGCCAATGGTTTCCAACAGGAGAAGAATTGTCGTAATCTGGAGCACCAGTGGAAACAACCAAGTGATCTGGGGGAGATGGAAGGGATGCGAGGAACCTCACGATCTCATCCTTCATGGTGGCTCTCAGTGCGATCCACCAAAATATGATCTGTTGACTGTGCTGGCAGCGCTGGCCTGCTCTGCCAGTCCTCAGAGAAGAGGAAACAAACCCTGACGAGGCTGAGATGGTGTGGGGAAACACCGTTCCTGTTCTAATGTGAAGGGTTTTATTGGAGAAAGAAGATGACATCAGCAAATAAAGACAGAAATGCTAAGAAGAGCATGGTCCTGTGGGTCCCAGGCAGCAAGGGCAAAGGCTTCAGAGATTCATTCCCCTGTGGAATGAGGTTCAGGCAACTCAAGTGGTGCCAGGAACCCCACTGAGGGGGCCATCTGAGGGCATTTGATCAGCAAAGATTCATATCATAATTTATACAGACAAATTAGGCATAGAGTTTAGGAATTTAACCAAAAAGTCAGAAATAAGACAATTTAAAACATTTATTAATTTTAATTTTATGTGTATGAGTGTTTTGGCTGCATATATGTGTGTGTATCATGTGCAAAGTGTCTACAGGGGCCAGAAGAGGGTACCGGATCCCTGGAACTGTAGACAGTTACATTGGTGCTGGGAACTGAACCTGTTTCTGTGAAAGAAACCAGTGTTCTTAACTGCTGGGTCTTCTATCTGGTCCAGAGTCCTTTTTTTAATTACTTGCCCTTAAGGTCAAGAACATGTAGTTTATGCTAGAATACAAAAACATGAAACACTGACATTTTTTAGGTTGAAAGTCACTTAGAAAGGGGCCAAAACCAGACAGCCAATGCTGACTTTTCCACTCTCCCTCCATCGCTATGGGTAGTCAAGGAAGGAAGGATGGCTTGTGATGTGAAAGAGATAACTTAATTGGGCTTGGCTGATAGAATTCCTGGAATTACTCTTACCTTGCAAACAATTGTATCAAATACCAATCAGAAACAACTATATAGGAAGTATCATTGGTTAAAGGTGATTTAAAATAAGATTACCAGGTCACAGAGATTAACAGGAAAGGAGAGACAAAGCTACCCCTGGAAGGGACTGGCTATCCTAGAAACACTACTTTCTATGTATCATCTATTATCATGATAATTTATATGGTCTCCGCTCAGCTTGATGTGCTTTTTAAAGATTGTATTTTGAATTTTAATTATGTACATGTGTTAGGGGTTATCCACATGACTGCAATGTCTTTAGAGGCCAGAAGAGGGTATTAGATATCCTAGAGCTGAGGTTACAGGCAGTGGGAGCTGTCTGACAGGGGAACTGAACCTGGGTCCTCTGCAAGAGTTGCAATCCTTCGTAACCACAGAACCATCTCTCCAGCCTTTGAGGTACCTTTTGATGTGTTGTCTCTCCCATATCTAAGAGTTCGGTGATCTGTGGCCGGCATATAATTCGTGTACTTGCCAATTTCTGCTCCGTAGTGAGTGACATCTCCTTCAGGAACTCTGAGGGTGTCATCTAGAATCCAAACATGGTTAGGCTGAGGAAATGTTCTCCTAAGCACTAGTAATGAATAATTTGTATACGCAGCTTTCAGGATAATTGTGGAATGCCACTAAGTTCCCTTATAAAATATTGAGGACAACTAAATTATACAAGAGAAATCCCATGCACTTCTGAGGTCTTTGTACAGCAACTGAAAGTGGTGTGCACTAGCCCATCCCTTACAGTCTTGAGTTTTACACAGTGAAACCATAGAGAAAAGATGTCAAGGAACTGCACAGGAATCTGTTCAAAGAGCAGAACACCCATGCTCACAAGAGGTTCCTAAGATAACTCCACATGTGTAAACAAAGCCAAAACAGACAAATCACACACAACAAAACCACTTCCAAGAATCAGAGCTGAGAAGCTGGAGAAAGCTCTGTTTCTGAACCTACAGATCAGGTATGCAGAACACTGGGGTGTTTTATGAGACCACACCAGCCACTTAGAAAACATTCAGTGGCAAATTCCGAAGGAGCTGCAAGCTTGTGACAGATCTGAATCTTGCAGCCCATCACACTCACACACTGAAATTAGAACATGAAGTGCTTCAGTACTTATCAATTTTATGAGAAAATACATGTAACTTGTCATTTAAATAAAACTAAACCAGCAGTGAATTAGCTAGCCCAAGACTGTCATTGCTGTACTTATGGTTATTGTTCTAAAAATTGTTATTGTTCCAGGCCAACTTTTCATAAAGGAGAGGATGTGGTCATTGGCGGAGACTATGCCAAGACTGCATAGAAAGCTTGGAATACATAATTTAGCTGATTTAGGTTAGAGTCTAGAACTCTTCAATAATGCTTAACTCTGTAACTATCCATGAAGACTCGTTTCTAACATAGTTTTCAACTTGGTTTTATGTTCTTTTTGACAGGAGCACAGACTAGAACCACGGTGTTAAGAGACATCAGCAATAGTGTGGTATTTGTTAATACAACAAAATCTTAAAAACAAAAAGTCAGAGCCTTGTCTGAATAAGTACCAGCAGCCCACTACAAGAGGCAATGACTGACTTCACTTTTCTAATTGAAATGCAGCTTGAGATTGGGCATAACATGCCCTATACACTTTTTTAAATTGCTGTTTTCTACAGCATGTGGTTCATAATTCAGCTTTTAGCACACCATTTTTTCACTCATTGGAAATACAATTATTTTTATTTTAAAAGAAAACTACATATTTTCCCGGATACCAGTCATTCTTTCAAAACAGGGCTTTGTATCCTGAAAATTAGAAAAACAACTCTTGCCAGTATACAAATAGCTAACTATTAAGCTGAGCCATGTGAAGATCTCATATTTGACTATAATTGAGCTACATGCATGGCAACTCTCATGGCTCTACTACCATTCAGAACAGTTTGGTAAGTTCATTCACATTGCTCCACTATTTGGGCATGTCCTCAAGTTCATGTGTCAAAGCCCTAGTAAATGAATTAATGGTTCTCTTGGCACCTAGCTCCCTTCCTTCCACACCTGGGTACTTGAAGCATGGGGCCATTACCAGATAGAGCTACCCAGTGCTGGACTTCTTTTCTTAGTGGTCCAGCTTCTGACATTGTGCTACAGGAACAGAAAACGGACTCAGACAGAAACTCTTATTCCAGGTGATTACCCAATCCAACCCTGAGCCTTGAAGAATATGTGTGATGTAAGAGCTTCTCCAGTTTTGGAAGGCATTGATGCTTTCCAACATTCTAGTGGCTACCGTGCTATTAATCAGTGATTCTCTGATATTCTGAGAGAACAAAATAGCATTGCCCCAAGCATACTACACTAAGTATCTTACACAGAAATTCCTTGATACATTACCATCTGGTTCACTTCTTCCTCTGTGACCACCTTTGGGCTCATGGGTGGCAAGACTCTGCTCTGAAGCCCTGTGATCACGTTGGCCAGGCCGCTCTGCACAGCCCCCATGGATTCCTCAAACCTGTTATTAGTCATTTTCAGGTATTTCCTTTGTTTACCTAAGGAAAAGAAGGGGGGGTTGGATCAGATATCAGTTACTTCCTGCATACAGGTCACAGAATTTAACACATATGGCGTTTTGTCTGGATGTTTATCTGTGCACTGTATACATGCAGATGCCCACAGAGGCCAAAAGAGGGTGTTGAGTGCCCTGGAACTGGAGTTACAGATGGTTTTAAGCTTCCGTGTAGGTGCTGGGAATTGAACCTAAGTCCTTTAGAAGAGCAGCCAGACTCTTGCCCACTGAGTCATCTCTCTAGCTCCATGTTGTTGTGGGATTCAGGTGTCAGCTGATAAGGTCCAAAGAAGCTTATCCAGGGTCCCGGGCTCCTGGAGGGAGTGTGGCCAACCCCATTGATAAGGGGCTGCTGGGACGCTGGGAGGCTCTCTTCCTGGTTCCTGGCTGCTGGAGGGAGGATCCCATCGTTCATCCGTCTGCAGACTCCAGTTCCTGTTCAGGTGCTACTGTAATCTGTTGCCTGTACCGTGAGTGTTGGTTTATATTTTAATAAATACCTATCTGGTATTGGTGTCCTTGTGGGTAAACTCCGCCTACACCATGTCATACATTATTTATAGCTTCTTCATACATGGGGAAGCTGAGAAAATAATCTTCAAAGCTAGGTCAGATGCTCGGAACAAAAACGCAAACAGGGAGTAGATGTGATCTTATCTCAAGGTCAAGAATCCATTTTAGGCCAACTACAGGCTTTTCTGCTCATGAAGACATAAATGAACACACAAGCCACTCCCTCAGTCTGCCATGTTTAACTTCCAAACACGATAAACAGACACTGCCCACTACCCTGTGTCATCTCCTGCTTGATCAACAAAGTTCAAAGATTCTCCTCATGACAATCAACCTGACATATTAATCACAGGGCTTCCGGTCTTCAGAGCTGGGCAGAGACAAAAAGATAAAAAGAAAAAGAAAAATACAAGCAGCAGGAGACAGAGAAAAAGAAGGTTCTGGGAAAGATTTAAACGTTACAGTCATAAATATGTCACTTGTAAATCCACATCCTATAACATCTCTTCTTGTGTCTTCAAGGCTTTGGGGATGTCGGCTTAACTCTTGTGACCACTGTGTTCCAGAGTGTACTTGTCAAAGAGATTCTCTGACATACCATATTTGGGGGCACCAATCTTGTGCAAGTTGGTTACATGGCCACCCAGTTCTCCGATACATTCCCCCTGCTCATTCATGTAATGGGCATCGATGAAGTCACTAGGCAGAGCTCATTTTTGCCAGTGGCCAGATTGTGCAGATCCAGTAGTCACTAGGTTTTTTCAAGTGACTTACTAACTAGGACAACAGTGTGGCATCATTTCTCCCTGTTTTGGTTTGTTTTTTTTTTTTTTTTTAGTTTAGTTTAAATACACTTTCACATAGCCTACATGACATTCTTTTTTCCCAAACAAAGTAAAAAATAAACACAATGGCTCTGCTCTAAACACATTATGTATGTATGTATGTATGTATGTGTACACACACACACACACACACACACACACACATATATATATATATATCACTCAAAATTATATAGGTCTCATTTGTCTTAAGTCCTGGCATTGTAGAGATGACAGGCAGCAGTGGTTATGATGACAGGCGATAGATGCAAGGTAATTGGCCGACTCATTAGACTTTTTCTATCTAAAAGCCACTCTTCACAGATGGGGTCAGACATCTTCATGGTAGACCAGGACTGCAGCTGTGCTGTCTAGATTCATATTTTTATGAATAAAACCTGATAGTTATTGAAATCCTGCAGCCTCTGTCAAAAAAGGTTTTATTCTTTCTGGTCTCTGTCCTGCAAATCCTCCGGGTGATTTTATGCAATCATTATATATTTCTTGCATGGACTGGTTTTCTTTGATGGTTCATGACAATATCAAGAAACACTACTCAGTTCTGTGCTTTTGGTTCCATTGCTCCCAGGTCTTTGGTTAAGGTGTTTCCACTATGTCTCCTTCTGTCCCCCGAACACCTCTATCTCCAGGTGCATCATCCAGAGGTCTCCTGGATCTTTTAAATGTCAGAGAGCAGCCCTTCAGGGCAAGTGAGGTCCTGGTAGAGCATCAGTATGGCAGGTAGAGCGACATGGCTGCTCAGGAGCCCAGAGCTCAGAGCAAGTGCTGTATAACTAGCAGTGATAAGCAACCAGGGGAGCCCCTCACAGATTTTTTTAAAGCAAGCCAAAGATTAAGTTAAGCTCTTAAATTATTAAAGCTCAAGAAAAACATTTGATCATGTAAAAAAACAAGGAAAACAGCAGGCAAGATTCCTAATGACCCTCTAACACACACACACACACACACACACACACACACACACACACACATACACACACACATACACACATACACACACACATACACACACATACACACACATACACACACATACACACACATACACACACACATACACACACACACATACACACACATACCCACACACACATACACACACACATACACACACACATACACAAACATACACACATACACACACATACACACACATACACACACACACACACACACACACACACACACACACAAAGGGAGATTATTAGGATGGTGTTGTGGGATGGTCTTTCTTGATGCTTTGAATGTGTGTTGCTACCACTGGCTAATAAAAAAGCTTCTGTAGCTTATGTCAAGGCAGGACAAAATGAGGCAGGAAAATTGAGCAGAGAGAGTGGAAGCAAAGGAAAGCCAAGGCAGAGGTTATGGGCCACCTCAAGAAGTAAGATGTGGCAAGACATAGAGGACTAAAAATAGTAATGAGCCTAAGCCATAGGCCACACTGTATGTGATTGGTGTAAGCCTCTGGGTAATTATTTTATAAGCGGCTGTGGGACTGCAGCAGGGGGTGGAGGAGGATGTCAATGATGGGACCAAGAAACTTCCAGCTACAGGCTGGCTTACAGGCTGTAGTTTGGGTCGTCCAGCAATGGCTCTCACAACAGAAAAACCAAGAATCCAATAGCTGTTCAGGTTGGATGTCTCAGGAATGCTGATCTGGTGCTGGGGTCCTAGAGAGCTGATACCTTTAGTCTATGTTAAAAGTAGGTTATAACACCCAAGAGGCAATACCACAATAGCACAGGTGGATTCACCGATGAGAGAGAGGACAGGCAGTTAAAAGTCGGTTATAACACCCAAGAAGCAATACCTCAATAGCACAGGTGGATTCACCGATGAGAGAGAGTAAGGACAGGCAGTCAGGAGGCAAAGCTTCCTCCTTCCATCCATTACCTTTGATGAGGACGGCTACAAGAAGGTGTGACCTAGGTTTAGGGTGGGTTTTCCTCATTCAAATAGTCTGATTAGGAAAACTCCTCATGGCATGCACAGCAGTGTGTGGGATTAGTTGATTCTGCATGTAATCAAGTTGACAGTCGAGGTTAACCATCACCCTTCCCGAGGAATCCACCAGAAAATGAGCTTCACACAGTCAAAGAACTGAATAATTTCAACCAAAAGACTCACAATGGGTGTTTCTTGTGTTCAGACATTCAGATGAAATTGAAGTTGGGAACACCAGGCAAAGTATGCAAACATTTTTTGAGAAAGTTGAAAGAATGGAATTTAAAGACAGAAGGGAAAAAGAGGAAGCAAGAAGTAGAATAAGGTCATTGAGTACCAGATATATCGTAAGTAGGCATCAAACTGACCAGTCAGTATAAAGGACCATAAAGGGGATTATTACAGAGAGCCTATAAGACTTCAGTCTATAGCAGCCGTTTCCTGGCATTTGTGTATTTGAATCCTTTCTCCCTTTGAATACAAGCTCTGCCTGGACACTTCTGAACACGGTACGGTCTGAGTGGTGGGTGCTATTCCACAGGCCCTTTGGCTCTCAGATCACTACCTGCCATGTTGTTGGCTAGTCCAGAAACCTTCACAGATGACCATTCTGTGAAGTGAAGCAGCTGTACAGCAACAGTGAAGGTGAACAATGGCTCTTCTGAGGCCTGCTGGCACCCAGCAAGTGAGCTGAAGGTAGCTTCTAGACAGAGTGGAGTTCAGGCAAGTTCGTGCCTGGAGTATTCATGAGAGGGGTCCAGATAGGAGACTATTTTGGACACTTCGTCATGTAGCTAAATACTAGAGACATTATAAAGGATTTGATATAAAAGAAATTATTGGAGGATAAAGGCTTGGGGTCTGCTCAGCTCTCTCCGGAAGCTCCATCATGTGTAAATAAACAGTTCATATCTTCTATTATTGGTCCATGAGTATTTTTCACTAGCCTGACATCCTTCAAATTTTATTCAGTGAGGGAAATTCTGTCTTTGAGAGGTAACATTACCAGAAACAATTAAAAAAAAAAAAAAAAAAGCAGGGATACCGTAGTGAGACCTAACACTGTACACACCCATTGTTTATAAGAAGTGGAATATTTTAAAGAATTAAATAAAGAAGAAACTCCCGCAGTGCTAAAAAGCTATGCTTCATTGTAGCACGAATCCTAATTGATCTTAGTAATAAAAACCAAGAGCTAGATATTAAGGTAAATACTGTAAGATCAGAGACAATGGAGCCAGCCACTAGGGAGACTTCTTACCGCTACCAAATCCTCAGATCAAAGGGGCCGAGCTCCTTTTCCCTCCCACCTGATATTCCATGCTCTGCCCAGCCATATCATTTCCTGTCTCTACCTCCCTAGTGCTGGGATTAAAGGCGTAAACCTCCACTGCCTGGCTCTATTTCTCTTTTAGACTAGCTCAGTCTTATGTGGTCCAGGATGGTCTTGAACTCCTGATCTTCCTGCTTCCTCATCCCAAGTGCTGGGTGGGGGGGGGGGGGTAACGTGTGTGCTATCCACTGCCTAGCCTCTATGATTAAGCTAGCTCTGCCCTTTAATCATCAGGTAAGCTTTATTTGTTGAAGCTCAAATAAAACATCACCATACTTCATACTTCAAAACAAAGGTAAAATGAAGACAGTAATAGTTATTTATAAGAACGCAAAGTATAACAATAAAGGCAGAAATTACAGATGTACAGAAATATACAGGAACAAATTATTATAGATTTTTGAATACTTGACTTACAGGAAAAGACATGTTAGATAGTCAAAAATATGTACGATTATATCAGATTTAAACAATATAATGTTAATTTCAGGGATGCATACAAAATGATACATTTTAATGATATAAAATATACTCCTTCAAGAGCAAAAGAAACAGTTGTGAAAACACGATCACATAGTAGGGGATAAAATGATAGTAAGTTTCACAATCTACAGATGTTATGATTAATAAATACTTTGGTTATAATGTGACAAAAACAGAAATTAAACACATATCCCAGAAAAATGTAAAGCCTTCTGAGTTGGTTATGACAGGTCTCAGCTGTTCCCTCATTCCTCAGAAGCTGAAGCAAGAAGAGTAGCATAAGTCTGGGAAAGGCTGGATCACACAGTAAACTCCAGGCCAGGCTGGGCTACAGAGTGAGACCTCAACACTACACAACAGAACACAAAACTCTCTTCTTAATGAAGGACAGTTAAAAATCTATCAAAGAAACTAACATTTCTGCTTATACAATTATAGCAACAAAGTTAACATGGTGCTATGAAACATAGCACAAAATTGTAGGTTATGTCTCCAAAAGTCTAAATATGACCAACAAAATTTATTTGCATATTTTGGGGTTGTATGTACATGCATGTATGTGTCCAGCACCCCTATTCTAGGAACCTAGCCAAGTGATATATTGGTTGACACATGAACTGGCATACACAACAATGAGCCTGGTATCTATAACCTGTGGATTACTGTAGGACAGACAGGACGTACCCCCATTGTGGACTTCTGTGCAAATTTTTCACATATCAGAGACCCAAGAAGGGGGGAAATCAATCCGTAAAAACTGAAAACAAACTAAAACAAATTAACCTTTCTGTATATCAAGCTGGTATTAGTAATAAACAAATTCAAGAGAAAACAGTGATTCCAGCTGACCTGTCTGGACTGTTTGATCTTCCTTAGGATTTTCTGGGGAAAGAGAGAAGGCAGCACAGAAATCTTATCATCCACTCAATGGTTGTTAATTGTCAGACTATTAGTGATATTTTAAAAGTATTTATCTCAGTATTGTGAGGAACCAAGTGTCTCATCGTAAAAAGCAATACACTGGAAAAGGCTCTTTGCATAAAAATATTCTGGGTGCTGAGGATCAAGTTCAGAATATGTGCATGCTAAACATGTATTCTAGCACTGAGCTACACCCAGTCCTGCAGAGCCCATTGGATTACTTTCACATTGAAGGCTCATTGTGGCTTTCCCTTTGTAATGACCAGCTCATTAGAGCAACCAAAGACCAGCAGAAAACAGAAGACCAACAGAAGACCACAATCCAAGGATTGAGATTGTGAACCATTTACTTCTAAGAGAACCCACAGCTCCTAGAAGAAATGGTTCATCTGAGACTCAGGGCACACACTCTAAGATGAACCTAGAACATTCTATCACACTATAGGAAACATTAGAGGCTAGCCAGGATGGCGTCAAAGGCTAGGGGCAATTGTAACACTGAAAGCTTCAAACCCAGGCAGATGTGTGGCTTGATGCGCTCCACAAAACCACCGATAGCCCACCACCGATAGCCCATTAACAAAAGTCCAGATTTAGTTCTAACATGTTCTAGATGCCCCCACCCCCCCCATACATATACACACACATGCATGCATGCACGCACGCACGCACGCACGCATGCACAGCTGGAGAGAGGGGGAAGGGTGAACAAGAACCTCCTATAAGAATACAGTTAGAGCCAAAATGTGGGAAAGTTACAAGAAACAAGGAACAGTTTAGTGGGACAGTGAATGGATTGAGGAGAAAGTACTGAGCATGAAATACAGAGTCTTTAGCCAACCGAGTGCAAGGATAGACCTCGTTTGCCTGAAGAGCCCTCAAATGAGAAAGAAGGAGTAAAAGCCATCATTGTTCAATGAATTAAGTGTTTTTACTGTTTTAACTAATTAAAATTGCATCAAAACCTATACATTCCCAAAGCTTAGGGATTCTATCAGTGTTCGCACTTGCTAGGTATATCAATAAACTTGAAATATGCTTTAAAAATTGTTAGGTAGAAACAAGTGAAAGACCTGTATGACAAGAACTTTAAGCCGCTGAAGAAAGAAATGGAAGAAGATAGCAGGAAATGGAAAGATCTCTCATGCTCTTGGATAGGTAGGATTAGCATAATAAAAATGGCTATCTTACCAAAAGCAATCTACAGATTCAATACAATCTCCATCGAATTCCCAACACAATTCTTCACAGACTTAGAAAAAACAATACTCAATTTCATATGGAAAAACAAAAAATCCAAAATAGTCAAAACAACCATGTACAATAAAGGAACTTCCAGAGGCATCACCATCCCTGACCTCAAGCTCTACTCTAGAGCTATAGTGATTAATATATATTATATTATATATTATATTATATATATATGGTGTTGCCATAAAAACAGATCAACTGAACTGAACCGAAGAACCTGACATTACTCTACACACCTATGAACACCTGGTTTTTGCCAGGGGAAAAAAAACAAGCATCTTCAAAAAATGGTGCTGGCATAACTGGATGTCAACATGTAGAAGATTTCAATTAGGTTCATATCTATTGCCATGCCAAAACTCAAGTTCAAGTAGATCAAAGACCTCAACATAAATTCAGTTACAATGAACCTGATAAAGTGGGAAATACCCTTGAACACACTGGCACAGGAAACCATGACCTGGATATAACACCAGTAGCATCGACACTGAGAGCAGCAGAAACTGAGAAGCTTCTACAAGGCAAAGTGCACAGTAAATAAGAAAAAATGGCTGCCTGCCTACAGACTGAAAAAAAATCTTCACCAACCCCACATCTGATAGAGGGCTGATCTCCAAAACATATATATATAAAAACTCAAGAAACTAGATCTCAAATTACCAAACAATCCAATTTAAAAATGACCTACAGATCTAAACAGAATTCTCAATGGAAGAATCTTAAATGGCTGAAAAATGGAATTGCTCAACATCCTTAACCATCAGAGAAATGCAAATCAAAACAACTCTGAGATACCGTCTTAAACCTTTCAGAATGACTAAGTTTAAAAAAAAAAAAAAACCCACCAATGACAGCATATGTTGGAGAAGAGGCAGAGCAAGGGGAATGCTCCTCTACTGCTGCTGGGAGCTCAAACTCATACAGCCACTATGGTGATTTCTCAGAAAATTGTGAGTCAATCCACCTGAAGACACAACAGTGCCGCTCTTGGGCACATAACCAAAGGATGCATAATCATACCACAAGGACCCAATGCTCAACTGTGTTCATAGCAGCATTAGCTGTAATAGCCAGAATATGGAAACAACCTAGATGCCCCTCAACCAAAGACTACAAACGTACCAAAGTTGTACATTTACACTTTACACAGTGGAGTATTAACTCGGGGTGGGGGGGGGGGGTGTCACGCTCATCCTCGCCTGTGAGGAAAGACGCAACACCAGGCTCTTCTTTCAGCAGTTTATTCAGGAACCTTGAACATGGCTTCTTCTTCTTTGGGGTACCCGCTCCCAGCTAAATACCTTCTGGACTGCCAATCACGGGGCACCACGTGGGCCATGCCAATAGGTCCGGGTACACGAGAGCAAACCAAGAGCTTAGCCTTAGCCAAATAAGGAGTTGTTTATCTCAGAGAGTGCTCACCATGGGGAAGGTGGAAGGCGGAAGCCAGCGCCATCTTTAAGGTGTGGCCACGCAGCTCTGGGGGGGGGGGGGGGACGGACACGGACCATCATGAAACTTTCAGGCAAATGGATGAAACTAGAAAAAACTATCCTGAGTGAGGTGACCCAGAAAGACCAACATGGTATGTACTCACTCATGAGTAGATATTAGGTGTAAAGCAAAAGATAACCAGATTATAATCTACAACCTCAGAGAGGATAGGTAACAAGGAGGACCCTAAGACGGACACGTGGATCACCCTAGGAGGTAAACTGGAAGTGCGTGGGAATGGGGGGAGGTGGAGGATGGGATTTGGGGGCGGTGAGGTAGGGGATGAGAACACGAGGGAACAGAATGGTCAAGCTGGGGGCGGGACAGAGAGGAAAAGCAAAGAAAGATATTTTTATAGGAGCCATTATGAGGTTAGGGAGACCTGGTGCTAGGGAATTTTCAAGGAATCCACAAGGATGGTCCCAACTAAGACTCTAAGCAATAGTGGAGAGGGTGCCTGAACTGGCCTTGCCCTGTAATCAGATTGATAATGAACCTAAGTGTCATCATAAAACCTTCATCCAGTGACTGATGGAAGTAGATGCAGAGATCCATAGCTAAGCACTGAACCCCAGCTTCTGGCATCCAGTCAAAGAGAGGGAGAAGGGATTAAATGAGCAAGGGAGTCAAGATCATGATGGATAAACCCACAGAAACAACTGGCCTGAGCTATTGGGAACTCGTGAACTCTGGACTCACAGCTGGGGAGTCTTCATGGGACCAAATTAGGCCCTCTGAATATGGGTGATAGTTGTGGGGCTTGGGCAGTTTTTGGGGCCCCTCCCAGTGGGACCAGGATTTATCCCTTGTGCATGAACTGGCTTTTTGAAGCCCATTCTTTGTTGAGGGATACTTGGCTCAGCCTTGAGGAGAGACTTGGTTCTGCCTCAATTTGATATCCTAGACTTTGTTAACTCCACATGGAAAGCTTTACCCTCTCTGAGGAGTGAATGGGGGTGAGTGGGTGGGATTTGGAATGAGGTGGAAGTGGAAAGGGAAGAAGGAGGAACTTTAGTTAGTATGTAAAATTAAAAAATTTTAAATAAAAAATTGTTAGGTAGGAGCATAGACCAGCAAACCTGATTGTTTGTAAGAAAGTTATTACCCATTAGCAATTTTTAAGAAAATATTTGCAAGTAAAGAAAAATCATGTCTGATAGTGACTTTAGAACACTCCAGAAAAAAGCATGTCTACATGTGCTTGGATAGGGGAGTGGGGGTGGGGAAAAATTGAAGTTGGTTCATAATATACTTTCTAGTATGTGCATGTTTTAAATTTTTTATAATTGAAGATATTAATAAGGATAGTTAGTGTCTTAGTTACCATTGTACTACTGTGAAAAGGCATTGTGATCAAGGCAGCTTTTATACAAGAAAGCACTTAACTAGGGCTTGCTTACAGTTTCAGAGGTTTAGTCAGTTATCATGGTAAGCATGGCCATGTACAGGCAGGTGCTGGAGCAGTAGCTAAGAGCTAAATCATGATCCACAGGCAGAGGGGGGGGAGAAAGGGAGGGAGGGGGGAAGGGGGGAGGAGAGAGGGAGGGAAGGAAGGGGGAGGAGAGAGAGGGAAGGAGGGAGGGAGGAAGGGAAAGGGGGAGGAGACAGAGAGAAAGAGAGCCCATAGATAGCATGGGCTTTC
Source organism: Phyllotis vaccarum (assembly GCA_033318265.1). Lineage (NCBI taxonomy): Eukaryota > Metazoa > Chordata > Mammalia > Rodentia > Cricetidae > Phyllotis > Phyllotis vaccarum. Next base: position 110,092,312 of record JARWLC010000008.1, on the reverse strand, counting down.
CAAACCTCAAAGTCCCCCTCCAACCTGCCATGACATACCTCCTCCAACAAAACCACATCTCCTAAACCTTTTAACCCTTTCAAAAAGTGCCATTCCCTTGTGACTGAGCATTCAGATATATGAACCTATGGGGGCCATTTTTCTTCAAAGCACCACAGGTGGGGAGATGGTCAGTCATTGGAGTGCATGCTCCACAAGCAGGAGGACCTGAGTTTATTCTCCAGAACACTCATATAAAAGCAGGCACGATGACACTCACTCACAATCCCAGTGTTGGGGAGATGAAGACAGGTCAAATATAAACCAGTCACATTAGTCTAATACACAATGGCATGGTACAGAGTAAACATCCCTAATAGCAAGGGAAAGCTGGACCCACTAAATACAACTATTAAATGCCCTGCCTTGAGTTTTCTTCCTTATGAACCTGTCTATACTTGACTATAGAGATCACGTACCATCGGCATATAGAAGCTGTTTGGTAGATAATTGTCCAACTGGGTAGGTATTAAATTGTACTCACTCAAAGAATCTTCCAGAGGCCCAGCCATCTTTCAAAATAAACACTTCAACCTTTGCTTTGTCTTCCTACACTTAAATGTCAACTTTCATCTTCTACTATTCCTGCTTTAGGTTTGGGTTGAGTAAGTGCTCACTGCCTGTGGCTTGATAGCTTCTTTTCAAATACAATGAATAATGACAAGATGGGAAAATGTATTCCCAGCTACCCCTCAGGGCAGGAGTTGGGATTTTCCACTAGAGCTCTGCCTTCATATATCTGTATCACTGGCTTCCTTTTTGTGATGCTGAGGAGTAGCTGCTCATTTTCTATAGGGAGTTATATTCTCTCCACTCCTAGGAACTCAGAGCCGAGTCTACAGAGTTCAAATAAAGAATGGAATGCTGTTTGAGAAATCAGAATTTCATGATGTGTGTTATTAAATTGGTGAATTATCCAGATGCTACAGGACTGTGTGCTTGTCACATTAATAAGTACCATGATCACCATAATCACACCTCCATCCATCATCTCTATGTCATTCTTTCATCCTAAATGCCTCAAAACGCATCGCCTTCCGGCTTCCCTTTTATCAGCTTCCATTTCCAGACCCTACATCTTCTCAGAAAAGAGAAATGGAAAATGGCAAATTTGCTCTGAAATTAACTCTCCGAAGTGTTAAAATCCTTTCTAGCCAGTGAGAAATACATGAACTCTAAACAATCTTTGGAGCCAAACACTCCATTTCGAATTTATGATATATTTTCCTAGCCCACACCCTTTTAACACATTTTAACAAATAGGAGCTTTGATAGTCGAAAATGCTTCTCCCCAGTTAGAAGTTATTTTTTTTTTCTTTTGAGAAAAGAAAGGTAAAACAAATCCCCAATGAATTCTCATTTCTACTAGACTCAAAGGTTCTGGGGTCATTCTCCTTGGACTCCAAAATGGCAACAGAGTCTACTCTCACAATTACCCACTGCCACAGAACAGACGACTCCCAAATACAGAACAACACTGCTTACATAACCCTGACTAGGGTTATCATCCATGTGTCAAGTCCCAGAGACCAGAACAACTATAGGAAGCTTGGCTGGGTGATTTGGGCACAGGCTCTCTTGCTGTGTTTTAGTCAAAGATGGCACTATGGCTGCATAATCTGAAGGCTTCACTGGATTTAGAAAATTCAAGAAGGCTCACTCAAAAGGCTGGAAAGTCAGGCCTGGCTGTCAGCATAAGGCTTCAATCCCTTCTCTCACAGACCTCTCATCAGAACTGCTTGAGTGTCTCCTGAAGCACAGAGACAGGCATAAGCAACCTAGGAGCTCACATACAAACATAAATCCAAAAGTCACACAATCATTTTCACATCCAGCCATGCAGATCATCCCATTTCAGTGTGCAAAAGACCACAACAGGGCATCAACATCAAAATTTGGGGTGACTAGGAGCCGTCTTGGAAACTGCCTATGCACTTCAGGGGATTGTTCAAAAGACTGAATGTGGCAGTAGCTGTAAAGTGCTGTTTGCCCAGCACCTGGCATTTAATTGTCCTTGGAGTTACCATTGCTATATAGTTGGGTAAAGACCAAAACAACAAGAAGAAAGTCTAAAGAGAAGAAAATTCTGTTAATCTTGCTAGCTGAATGTAAATGTGAGAGCTGACACCCACACACATATCTTCAACCTCTGCTTCTACAGTTGTATGGGGTAGGGTAGCTATTCCATGGTGGGATGTGATGCTGGATACCACGCTAGCAGGAAAGGATCAAATGCAAAATATGGAAGTCAATACAACATGACTTTTGCTGTGAGAGTTGGGGTTTCTTTGGGCACTCACTGAGTAAAAAGATTAATTTTCATTTTATAATCCTGCTTCATCTTCTGATATCCTGCTGTTTATAAAGCTGCTATGCTTCTTGGTTTTCTATTTGTTTGATATCTTTAAAATTGGATCATTTCTGATGTTACCAGTTTCACATTGCCCTTTGCTCCCTTCCCCTTGAATATTTGCAGAAAACAATGTGTCTCTGCAGGATGTGTAACTTCTTGTATCTCAGGTAGATCAAAGAGAGAATTTTCAGAAGAAATCTTATTTGACCCATGTTAGAGAAAAGTAAGATTCAGATATACAAAGAAAAGCAACTTTTCCAAGGTCAAGTTACAGAGAAGAACTGTTTTTCCATAGGAAAATATCAAGTGTTGAAAACGTGTTTAAACTTTAGAAATGCCTAGACCTGACACACTGGGAATGTCAAACAGCTAATTAAAAGTCACACAGAAGAAGGTAACAAGAGAGAAAGAAAGTTCTCAAGTGCTCTTGCTGTAATTGTGAGCTCCAATTGACATCATTTTTAAAAGTTGTATTTTATTATATTAATTGTACAAAATAGTCTCATTATGATGTTTTCATTTATACATATAATTTTACAGCTAATATCATGATTATAAGAATTACAGCTTTAGGGCTGGTCAGACAGATGGCTCAATTGGAGAAGTACCTACAGAACACATATGGGGATCTGTGTTTGGATCCCAGCACCCATGTACAAGCAAGGCATGGTGGTGAGTGCCTGTAATCCTAGCATGGGAAAGGAAGCAGAGACGGCAGATCCCAGCACCTACAACCCTAGTACAAGGAAGGGAAAGAGCCAGGTGGATCCCCAAAACCTGAGGCCAGCGGTTTAGCCAACCAATGAGTTCTGGATTCAACGAGAGACTTTGCCTCACAAATTATGGTAAAGAGCAATAAATAAAGATACCTGATGTTGACCTCTGGCCTCCACATGTGCATGTGAGTATGCACACATATGCAGCCACACACATACATTAACATGCACACACCCCATTATCCCCAGAAATTAGAGAAACACAAGTTAAAACAACTTTGTGATTTTATCTTACCCTGAGAAGACTGGCAAAGATCAAAACAAACAAACAAACAAACAAACAAAAAAAAAAAAAACCAACAACAAATATGGGGAGGAAATGGGGAAAGGGGACCCCCTATGGAGGAAATGGGGAAAGGGGACCCCTGGGGAGGAAGTGGGGAGAGAGGACCCCCTATGGAGGAAATGGGGAAAGGGGACCCTTTTTCGTGGTTGTTGGAACCACAAACTGGTCCTGCCACTCTGCAAATCAGTGTGGAGAGCCTTCCAAAGGCTAAAACCAAATCTACCATCTGACCCAGCCACACCACTCGTCACCATCTGCCCAAATGACTCCTGCTCCATCATTAACTTGCTCAGCAATGTTCATTCCTGCTCTGCTCTCAGTAAGTAGGAAACAAAACAACAAAAACGTTCTTTAACTGGTGAGTTGATAATGAAAGCATAGTGCATACACTATAGAATACTATTCAGCTGTGAAGAAAAATGAAATCATGATATTTTCAGGCAAATGGATAAACTTAGAAAAGATCATATGGAGGGAGGTAACCCAGATTCAGAAAGAAAACCTGCATATTCTGCCTCATTTGTGGTTCTAAGTTTTGAATCTTCAAATGTGCATATTAAATCATACTATTATCTATCTGCCTAAGTTTATATATAATACATGTAAGTCTGATATACATATATAGTTTAAATGACTTTTTCCCATCTGGGCTAACAATATTCATCTCAAGAGCCACTGACTATCTAACAAATCCCCAATACAAGATATAAGAACCCTCTTTATGAGTTGTTGTTTTGAGCTGTTCCAGAACAGCCAGTATCTGGGACAGAGATGGAAGTTTAGTGCCTATTGTGGAAGACACACTATTAAATCCAGACCCAGAGGATTCAGGATGGTTCTGACTTGAAAGCCCCTCCTTGAGGGCTAATTTCCATGGTACCAGACAATGCCACTCAAGCTTCCAAAGGAGGGAAGCAGCTAAGAGTCCTACCAGCCATGATGCTTAGAAACGGAAGCAATGAACCAGTGTGGCATTGCACTACTAAGGGGGCACAAGTGGCACACGTACCTCAGGGATAACCTACAGCTCTCTAGTGGGACTTAAGACCTGCTCAACAAGAGGAAAAGCATCCAAGGCTAGTGAAGTCATGGATCTTGGAGGAGAGCCTACAACAGCCACTTTACTAAACCAGGATATTCCTAACTATGTTCTAAACATTTATCCTTACACCCACAGGTAGGTATAGATCTCATAAAAAACAGTATCTCTTTGAAACAGATGAAGAACATTACAGAAAAACAGACATGACCAAAATGCAGAAAATGAGTGACCTTGTGGTACCCGCCCCAACTGATACATCTACAACACATTTCCTGCATCTAAGGCTCACAGATCATAGTGAAAGAGGGAGCAGAAGGTTGTGAGATCCAGAAGAACAGAATTTGCTGTGGGATTCCATCTTCTAGAACTGTCAGAGAGTCTCAGCAACATGACTATCGAAACAGGACCTGAGTAAGAACAACACCAATAAACATGCTCATGTGGAAGGGGAACCTCACAAGACCTCAACCCAAGACAATTGCAGGCAACTAAGAAATGACAAGACTGGAAGAGAATAATCTTCCCCTGAGAAGAGCTCCCAGATCTGTTATCCAATACCAAGTCAGCTCTGAGATCATATTCATACAAGTAACATTATACAAACTGATCAGGTTACACTTATATATTTAGAAATATATACGTATATATATTTAAAGGAATAGAAGCCACAAATTTGAATGTGAGTAAGTGGGTGCATTGAAAGGGATGGAAAGAGGGAGAGAAGGGAGGAAATGATGTGATTATATTTTAGTTCAAAAAATAAAAAAATATACAAAATGTAAAAGTCAAAAAATAGATTACTTTCTCACAGGGGGTCATTTTTCCTGCAATTTAATAAAGAGTAGATGTGAAAGTTGGTCTGTGTGTGTATTTGAGTGGACCATAGTTTAGCCACCATGGTGGAGAGTTATTTCTGACTGTGTCTCAGGACTGGACTTGGTGGACTATTGGAGCAGCAACTAATGCACTTAGGGCATCCATGGGACTTCACCCCATCCCCTCAGGCTGCCTATCTGACACCGCACACCAATCCTCTCCTGCCACTGGTGCTCTTGGTTTTTAGGCTTTCAAATGTCAAAGTGTGGAATTCATTCCACTGGATCCCCAATCTTCAGCTTTCAAAGCACACCTTCTTTGGGTCTTTGTTTTCAGGGGGAAATTGGGGGACATCTCAGCTTCCATAGTCCTATGAATCAATACCTTAGAGTAAATATCTTCCTAAATATAGAATATAATATGAATATGAATTAGTTGTATTCTCATAGACGACAGTGACTATTGGAGTACTCACTATAAACAAAGGCATTGTGTTAATTGACTAGAAAGAAAATCATGAACCTGGGTGTGGTGCTTTATTCCTAAAATCTTAGCAATCAGGAGGCTGGGGCAGGGGGATTGCCATGAGTTCAAGGCCTGCCTAAGTTACACGATGAAATACATACCAGCAGTAGATTAAAAAGAAGGATAGAGAAAGGGGGAGGAAAGATGAGAGGCAGAGAGAGGAAGGGAGAGAGAGGAGAGAGACAGACAGACAAGTATATGGTTACAAGCGTCTAGAAATATAACTAGATTTTGAGCTTGGCTATATATCTGCCCACATTAAATCTTGATTCACATCTCTAAATGAAAATTATTGTCACATTTTGATTTAACAAGTGATACATTCAGATTTCAATAAGTTATATAAAAGATACATTCAGATTTCAATAAGTTATATAAAAGATACAATATAGTCGGAAATTTCTAGGTCCCACCTAGCTCTGAAGTCTGGATGAACCTCTCCCACCTGAGGTCCTGCAGCTTATAAAATGATTGTTCAGGAGCTGAATGTTATAGTAACTTCTGGGACAGTAGTTCAGGCTTATTACTAACCAGCTCTTACACTTAAATTAACACATAATTCTATCTATGCTTAGCCACATGGCTTAGTACCTTTCCTTCAGTCCAGCATTCTCATCTTGCTTCCTCTGCATCTGGCTGGCATCTGCTGCTCTGCCTTTCCTCTTCCCAGGATTCTCCCCACCTCTACTTCCTGTCTGCCTACTGGCCAATCAGCATTTCATTAAACCAATACAAGCCACAAATCTTTACAATGAGCAATAGCATTATCCCACAGCACAGAGTTTCTAGTGGGATAGAAACTTCAGACTACAATACAGTGGTGTCTTTTAGAATATTTTAACTTGAAATTTTCAAATAAGAAGATACTTCTCACACTAGGAAGAGTTGGAGGCAAATAATAGTACATGAATGTAATCGTATGTATGGTCTACTATATAACCCAGCTATACCACTCCTGAGAATATAGTCAAAAGACTTTATGTCTTACTACAGAGATAACTGAACATACATATTCATTGCCATTTTACCCACAATAGCTATTAAATGAAATAAACCTAATTTCCATCAACTGATGGATGGGTAATAAAAATGTGACACATATATACAATGAACTATTAGTGGTTAGAAAGTTAAATTATAAAATTTGCAGATAAATGAGTAGAACTGAAAAAATTTGGAAGCCAGGAAACCAGAAATTGGTATTGGAAAGAATATGCATTTAGCAAAGGGGATGCAGATGGAATTATAATAGAAAGGGGATAATTCTGGGTGAAGGAATGCTCAACACACAGTGAAGTGACGAGCATGCAGAAGTGAGGGGCCTTAGACAAAATGAAGTATGCATGAAAAAGCTGCTTGGGAACCTATGATCTCAGCATCATGGTAAAATACTGTGAGAGGGGATGGTAGAATATATGTGCTAAGAAATAATGCAGGGAGAATGGTGGGTGCTAAATGTTTAGTGGGTACTGTGGAAGAAAGAAGAAATAACAGGCAGGTTAACCAAAAGAAAGGACGCATAAAGCCTTATGAAACACTACTATAAACATAAACAAATATATTAGATACATTATATAATTAGTAATGTATTATATATAGCAGTATTGCGTGGTTTAAAGACTTTGAACAGATATTCCCCATCTCTGTTGAAGAGGAAGAGGAAATAACACAAGAGCTATAGGATGGGGGGTGGTCAATGAAATGCTGTCTGGACATGACTACTGCACACATAAACTCATAGCAGCTGTGGTTCCCTGCAAAAGATACAGCCAGTTAATAATTCCAGTATGGACGGGAGAGAGCCGCCAAGGTCCCACCCCTAACTGAGGAGCTCTGAGCAATTGATAGTTGCTAGAAAAGGAAGAGTCACTTTTCAAGTAGAGTGTGGCCCCTGGTAGGTTCTCTATGCCTCAATGAATGGCCCCATGCACATATGAGAATCACTAGTTCAACTCAATGGGTATCAGTTAATCACTCAAATAAATCAATCAGAAGGACTTGAAGTTTGCAGGGAAATATAATGGGGCTTGGGAGAGAAGTAAAGGGTAGATATGAACAACAAACATTGTATACATGTATTATATGTTCAAAGAATATATATAAATTAAAATAAAATACATAACTTTTAAAAGAATAAATAAAAATATCATTAAAAAAGTGTCCCACAAATGCACAGCTTGATGAATTATTACATTACAGGGGTTAGACCTGTGCAATAATCATGCCGGACAAGAAACAAAAACATGGCAATACCCCCTTTCAATTGCTCTTTCTACCAACTGCAGGGAACCTCACTTTCCTAGTCTAGACCTTCACAATGTAAACATACATCCCTGAGCATAACAGCTGTACTGGCTGGTTTTGTGCGTCAATTTGACACACTCTAGAGTCATCAGAGGAAGGAGCCTCAGCTGAAGAAATGCTTCCTTGAGATTCAGCTGTAAGGCATTTTTCTCATTTAGTGATCAATGGGGAAGGCCTAGCCCATGGCGACTGGTGCCATCCTAGGCTGTTGGGCCTGGGTTCTATAAGAAGGTAGACTGAGAAAGCCACGGGATGCAAGCCAGTAAGCAGCACCCTCCATGGCCTCTGCATCAGCTCCTGCCTCCTGGAGTCTCCCCTGTCTGAGTCCTGTCCTGACCTCCTTCAGTGATGAACAGCAACGCTGAAGTATAAGCCAAACTTTCCTCCCAAACTTGCTTCTCTGTCATACTAAGACAATAGTTAAGCTTGGTGCATAACATTCGGAAGTGTGGAATTACCCAGTGTGCACCCTTTCGTCTCTAGCTTCTGTTATCTAATCTGAATGCAGCTGGATGCTGTAACTGTAAGTTACATATAATTGTCACCTGTGATTTATTTGTCCATTCTGCCACTGATTATAACATGGATGGTTTCCAACACAATGGATTATAATGCCATACACATTCTTGTAAATGTCTCTCCACAAAGATAGACATCAAAGTCTGAGTATGCATTTAAGACAGTTACCTACACATAGGCATAGGCACAGGCATACATGCGCGTGCACACGCGCACACACACACACACCACTCATCTATTCTTTAAGTGTCTTGATGTGGGATGTCTATATGCTGCGAATAAAGGACTGTTTTCAGCCATGGCAGACACTGTAGAAGTAGGCAGAAGAATTGAAGCCTAGATAGGAGAAGGGGGCAGAGTTAAGAGAGACATGATCCAGCAGCCCAAAGAAGCAACATGTAAGGTAACCCAGGTGAGCCATGGGCCACATGGCAGGACAGATTAATAAAAATGGGTTGAATTAAGATGAAAGAGCTAGCTAGCAATATGTCTGAGCCAAAGGCCAAAAAGCATGAAATTAACATAAGTGTCTTATGAGTCATTTTGTGTGGGGGGGGGGGGGGCGGGGGGAACAGCTACAGCCAGGTCCAAATTGTGGAGCTAGACAGTGTATTGTAAATATTAGGCAATTTACATCATTTTTATTGAAAGTAAAATCTGCTGTGAAGACGATGTAGTATGAAGTTTCCGGCCTGTCTGGCCTGTGGTCCAGACCCACAGATCTGCTGTCCCACAGAAACACACAGACGCTTACATTTTATGCTGATTGGTCTAGAGCCCACGCATATAACTTGCTAATTCTTTACTCTTAAAATAACCCATGATTCTTATCTTGTTCAGCCATGAGGCTCAGTATCTTTTCTCAGAGCAGCATTTCAACTTCTTTCCTCTGTGTCTGCTGGTGTCACATCATCATGCTGTCTCCACCCATGTCTCGCTGCCCTGTTCTTCCTGTTCCCAGAGTTTTTAGTCTGGTAGCTCCACCCACACTTCCTGTCTGCCTTCAGCCAGTCAGTATTTTTATTAAACCAGTAGGCGGGACAATTCTTTACAAGGTAGCATAATCCCACTACAAAGAAATACTGAAAGTACAATTTACTAACAGCTCAAGCTTTTTAGGATTCTAACATCAAACCAATGCCCCTTCATATCTTACTAACAATAACAGATACAGAGACTGCCACCCACTAGGTCAGCAATAACCATTTCTTAATTTTTTACATTTATTTATTTATTGTGTGTGTCCTTGTGTCTGCATATGTGTGTATCACATAGGAGGTTCAGAAAATATTTGCAAGAGTCAGTTCTCTTCTACTGTGTGGGCTCTGGGGATCAAATCTGAGTTGTCAGGCTTGGCAACAAGACCCCTTACCTTCTGAGTCATCTTACTGGCCCTAGTATTTCTTAGTGATCTTGAGAAACAAATCTAAGCAAAGGTATATTAATTTCCTCTTCCCAACACTTGCATTGGTCCTTAATTAAATTGTCCTTTTTTGCATCTAGTTGTTATAATTGTTATAATCTGTAGAATTTTCTAGCATGATAAAATATCTTTCCCTATGCTGAAAATGAGTTTAAAATAATTTTCTTGACTTTATTTTGCTTGGACTCAAAATTGCATTCTCAAATGAAATACTGTTTAGCAGCTTTTGTTAGGGTGTGTGTATGCACACATCAGTGTGCATGTGTGTGCATGGAGTTAACGGACACTGTCTTCCTCTACTGCTCACCTAGTGTTTGGGACAGAGTCTTTCTCTGGACTCTTGGCTCACACTTGTCTAGGCTGCCTGGCCAGAGAGCTCCTGGCATCCACTGTCTGTCTCCCAATACTGGGGTTACAGACACTCACAGCTATATCTAAGTTTCATAAGGGATTCAAATCCAGCTTTTCTTGACTACATAGCAAATACTCTCATTGTTGAACACCAGTCCACTTTTTACAAAGAGGATGTCTGAAAATTTCTTGTGGTTATCTAATATATTTCCCCCCACCATTCTCCATCCTCTGGTAAGAATGCATCCGCTATCTTATCCACAAGAGTAGGCAATCAGTAGCTGTGTCCAATCAGAAATTCCTGTTCTCTTCTTGGAGTGATTGCAGGGATACACATGTGACATGTGACACTAACAATGCCAGTCACAATCCTTCTCGGACTAAGAGCTTGATAGTAGTAAAGGGAAATTCTTTCTTTGGACTCACTGAGCCACAAACAAATGTAACACTATTGGCATGACACCTTTCCTAAGACAAGAAGCAGCCCTTCTGTAGAACAAAGCAAAACCTTTGTTCTGCAGATAGAAAGCAAAGTTTCTATCACTTGCAATCCATCACCTTCTATGATAATTGCTACTTATAGGTATCAGACATTTACCTGAAATTTATTCATTGAGATTCATTAGGAGGGGCTTACATCTGCTCTGCAATGGCAAATTGACAATTATTATCAATTAGGAAAGAATAAGCTTATACATTATTGAAAATATATGGAATTTCCCAGATCAATCACCCTGTGCTAAGGGTGCCAGATGCACCTTAAAATGTATAAAAACCTGGAACTTAGGAGAAATCACTAGAGACTTGCATTAGATAACCCATAACTGTTAATCCTACACACCAATTACTCTGTTTTTATGAAGCCCACGTCCGAATGTAACCAGCACACAGAAAAGTGTTTGCAGAAGGGGTCATAGGGGCCTGAAGATCCCTGCTCTTTCAATGGGTGAGTTCAAGTTCACAGAACATGTGAGTCTAGAGAGAAATGGTTCATTTCCAGATTCTAGAGACCAGGGAGTTTATATGTTTTACATGCATTCTCAAAGAACTCACAATTCAACCTGCAAACATTATTTATCAGTGATTTGGGCATACCGCCCAAATGCCTGACAATCAGATACCTTCCAAGAAATGCATTTCAGAAGACTGTGTACACAGAACGGCAAATTTGGATTCACTCTTTGACTCTGCCTATGGCTCCCACTGACATCAGCAAAGAAAGAGCCTGATGCTTTCATCAGTGTTTGCCAGCCACTGGAGTGTCAGTCACCATTCCCAGAAGCAAGTGAACAGCAGGCACATTTGACCCTTCTCTATTGAACGCTCTCTGCTCATCTCTGGCCGCTGTGTCTTCACTGGCAGCTACCTGGTAAATGCAGCATTTCTACCTTTTATTAAAATGTCAAATGCAATTCTTTTAATTCAAATTGGATGGCTGTCACAGCAGAGTTCAGTAATGAAAACCAGTGACAGAGATTGGTTATATGCTATAACACTGTACTCAAAGTTGTCTGGCAGGCAACAGGGCCATTTTTCTTTTCCTGGTTATCAGGCCAGTAAATACTGACTAGAAAATTCTTACTGTGTCTCTTTAATGGAGTTTGGATAGATTGATTCCCACTGAAAAGCATGAATAATGTTTGTATCCACCCTACATCCCTAGTAAGAACAGTAATAAGATACCTTGACTTTAAAAGGAACTTTCATTCCCAGTAATGGCATGTAACCCATTAGCTGACCCAACCATCCATATGAACACAATCAAAAGCTCCCAATGAAAAACCTCCATCACCCTAAAAGCATTAAAGAGCTGTCAAAACAGTAAAGCAATTATCAGACCAAACCCCAAGAAAGACAAGAACCAGAGGATGCAAAGTACTGGAACATTACAGCCATCTGAGCCCTAGGGGCACTTGCTAATCCAGAACACACACACACACACACACACACACACACACACACACACACACACACACACACACATACACACAACAGGGAAGGGGAGGGGGAATGAAAATCAATCTTAAAAAAAAAAAAAGACAGAATGATTCTAAAGGACCGGTAAAAAGAAAACCAATAAAAATACAAAAAGATCTGTCCTTCTTGTAATTTTATAAGAAGCAAAAATGTCTTTTAAGAGCAAGGGCAAATTAAAGGCAGTCTACAACAGCATACTTATGACATCTCACCTTTTCAGTCTCTCAAAGTGATTTCAAATGAAAAACCCATGATGAAAAAATAGAGGGGGAACGTTGCTGTGTGAAGGGCTTTAGATGCATCCTGCCATACATGGGAGATTATGAGTTCTCTGTGTTGCAGGGATAAAGGAAAATCAGAGCCAGATCTCAGGGAAAGGCTGAGATATCAAAGAGAGGAAACACCACAGTCAGATCTCACCCAGCTGTCTTCCAGCTTCCTCAGCCTCGTTCCTCATGGCTTCTTTCTATACCTACCTATAATACCATCTTCACCCAGCTGTTTCACATCCAGGTTAAGATTAAAGGCATGGCACCACCACTGCCTGCCTGGGAGCCTGGAGCTCCCTCTGTAAACCAAGCTAACCTTAAACTCAGATCTGCTGGGATTTAAGGGCATAGTTCACCACTCCCAGATATTCCCTGTGCTGGGATTAAAGGTATGAATCACCACTCTCTGATCCTCCTGGATTGACTGTAAGTAGATCTCTGTGATATTTCAGGCTGGTTTTTATTAAATATGAAACATATCCCCACATCTCTGGGGGTCTCTTAGTTCTCACCCCACACAGCAGGAGTGGGAAAGGCGTGTTGGTATGAAGAGCTATCAATCATTGTTTCAGCCTCCAGGCTGACAGTCTCCAGGTACCTCTTCCAGCTGTTTAGATGATCTCTGTGAGACCACTGTCCTGCTGCCTACTGTCGTAGGTGAGTTATAACACGCTGTTAAACTGGTTTTATTCCCTTCCCTATCTTACCCTCTCAGCCTTGTTCCTATCCCTTAAGATCATTAACCAAAAACAAAATATCAACAATCAGGTTCTAGACGCAGCCACTACCTCTGGGGGAGTCCAAGAGGAGAGAGGAAGGAGGTCTGCTCTATCAAACAGGAACACATATTATAAAACCACGTCTGGGTCAAGAAGTCAATAAGCTAAGTCTAGCACACTTACTTGTGTCTGAAAGTCAGGAAACTATCCCGAGCTACAAGGGGTTGGGGATAAAATAGCGTCACTGCCCGTCTTAGGGTTTCCAGTGCTGTGATGAAATACCAGGACCAAAACAATGTGGAGAATAAGGGGTTCACTTTGTCCTACGGTTTAACATCACGTTCCGTCACCAAGGAGAGTCGGGACAGGAACCTGGAGGCAGACACTGAAGCAGAGGCCATGGTAGGGTGTTACTTTACTAGCTTTCTCCCCATAGCTTATCAATCCGCTTACAGCACCCAAGACCACCTGCCTGTTGGTAACACCACTCACAATTGTCTGACATTCCCCCTCCTCATCAGTCACTAATTAAGAAAATTTCCCCACAGAGCTTTCTACAGGCTCTTACAGAGGCGTTTTCTCTATTATACTTGCTTTTTCTCAGATAACTAACTCTAGCTGTGTCAAGCTGATAAAAAGCCGACCAGGACACTACGTAAACAAGACCTGGACAGTGTAAAAACTCATAGACATGCTAACACAGAAAGAGAAACTTCAGGGGTCCTCACCTCTAGACAGAGGGAGAATAACCTTCCCTGGGAAGGAGCCCCTTAACTGGTTAGCCAAGGGTCAGCCCTAAAATGTAGATATAAGCAGCACTACACAGACTCAGCAGTTTGCATTTCTATATCTACATATTTATAATTATTTAAATGAGCCATGAGTTTGAGAAGGAGTGAAGGAGGGGCCATGAGAGTCATTAAGTAGAGGATGAGGGAAGAAATGATATAATAATGTTTTAATTTTTAAAAATTGCAAAGGCTGGAGGGTAGCTCAGTGGCTAAACTCAGGTTCTGCTCTTGCAGAATATGAAAGTCCAGTTCTCAACACCCACACTGGGGGCCTCAAAACCACATGTAACTCCAGCTCCAGGGACCCAGTGCCCTCTTCCGGTCTCTGTGGGCATCTACACACACATATATAAATAAAAATAAAATCTAAAAACTGCAAAAAAAAAAAAAAAAAGACCCAAACTGGCATCGTATCCAATATGAACTTGAAGGGCTGTTCTCTCAGCCAAAACGAGCTACCTCAAATATACACCAATATACAGATTCATAATGAGTCTAAGCTCAGAAGTATGTGTAGAGGAACAGACAGAGAGCCAGGTGCTTATTATTTTCATCTTATTTAAATATATTTCATAGAAGCAACATAGTAAATGAGGGAAAAGGTCATTCTGTATAGGAACATTCTAAGTGAGAATGCCTGGTCACTGGAGGTATTTAAAAGCACCACAGCACACTTCTGTAGGACTGAGCTAAGCTCTATGCCAAAATCATTAGATGAGATCGTGAAGAAAACATTTCAACCAATCACAAGCAGGCTAGAAAAACTCGAACCCCATACTCAATCTTAGTTTCATTAACAATATGTGAGCAGATAGAAAGAAAACACTTCAGATTGTTCTTCTGAAATAAGAAATGAGCAGTTTGAAACATGATAACTCCTTTTGATCTAATCCCAGTTTACAGAGAGCACAGAACTGTTCTGTTGTCAGTACATCAAAGGCAAAAAAACAGTGAAATTTTTGGTATGGGAACTCAATGGGACAATTGCTAGACTCCTAAAACTTAAAATTAAAATTAAAAAGAACAAACTCCATGGAAAAGCCAGTAAGCTATGAGAGATCGCTCATTTGACAAGTGAACCGTACTTTGTCCAGAGCTTTGCAGACTCGGCTGTTAAAATATATGTCAAAGCCTGAGATGCAGTGACCAATGTTTGATGGTATCAAGAAATTACTGGACATTTTAGGTGTGTGTGTGTATGTACATGTGTGTGTGTACATGTGTTATGTATGTGTATGTGTGTGGTGTGTGTATGTATGCATGTGTATGTGTGTCTATATGTTCTGTATATGTGCATGTGTGTATGTGTGTGTAGGTATGTGTGTGTCATGTATGTGCATATGCACATGTGTGTATGTGTGTAGGTATGTGTGTGTCATGTATGTGCATATGCACATGTGTGGATGTGTGTATATTTGTATGTGTATGTATGTATGTGTGTATGTGTGTATATGTGTTGTGTATGTGTATGTGTGTGTACATGTGTATGTGTGTATGTATGTATGTGTGTATATGTGTATATATGTGTGTATGTGTGTAAGTATGTATGTGTATGTATACGTGTGTGTATGTATGTGTATGCGTGTATTGTTATGTATATGTATGTGTGTGAGAGTGTGTATATATGTGTTTGTGTATGTGTAGGGGTGTGTGTGTGGAGTGTGAGTGTGTGTGTATGTGCATGTGTGTATGTGTAGGTGTGTGCATGTGTGTATGTGTGTGTGGAGTGTGTGTGGAGCATGTGTGTGTATGTGTGTGTGGAGTGTGTGTGTGTATGTGTGTGTGTATGTGTGTGTGGAGTGTGTGTGTATGTGTGTGTGGAGTGTGTGTGTATGTGTGTGTGGAGTGTGTGTGTATGTGTAGGTGTGTGTGTGTGTATGTGTGTGTGTGTATGTGTATGTGTAGGTGTGTGTATGTGTGTGTATGTGTAGGTGTGTGTATGTGTGTATGTGTGTGTGTATGTGTGTGTGTATGTGTGTGTGTGTAGGTGTGTGTGTGGAGTGTGTGTGTGTATGTGTGTGTAGGTGTGTGTGTAGGTGTGTGTGTATGTGTGTATGCGTGTGTGTAGGTGTGTGTGTGTAGGTGTGTGTGTGTGTATGTGTGTGTGTAGGTGTGTGTGTATGTGTGTGTGTAGGTGTGTGTGTGTAGGTGTGTGTGTATGTGTGTGTGTGTATGTGTGTGTGGAGTGTGTGTGTGTATAGGTGTGTGTGTGTGAAGTGTGTGTATGTGTGTATGTGTGTGTGTGTAGGTGTGTGTGTGTATGTGTGTGTGTATGTGTGTGTATGTGTAGGTGTGTATATGTGTAGGTGTGTGTGTGTATGTGTGTGTGTGTATGTGTGTATGTGTGTGTGAAGTGTGTGTATGTGTGTGTATGTGTGTGTGTAGGTGTGTGTGTATATGTGTGTATGCGTGTGTATGTGTGTATGTGTGTAGGTGTGTGTGTGTATGTGTGTGTGTGTGTGTATGTGTGTGTGTGTGTGTATGTATGTGTGTGTGTATGTGTGTATGTGGAGTGTGTGTGTGTGTATGTGTGTGTATGCGTGTGTATGTGTGTATGTGTGTAGGTGTGTGTGTATGTGTGTGTATGTATGTGTGTGTGTATGTATGTGTGTGTGTGTGTGTGTAGGTGTGTGTGTGTGTGTGTGTGTATGTATGTGTGGAGTGTGTGTGTGTATGTATGTGTGTATGTGTGTATGTGTGTGTGTGTGTATGTGTAGGTGTGTGTGTGTGTGTGTGTGTGTGTGTGTGTGTGTGTGCAGAAGCCAATGTCAGTTGTGTTTTCCTCCGTCCTCTCCCTCTTGTTCTGGGGACAGGGTTTTCAATTCCTACTTTACATCACACATTTAGTTCCTGGTAGAACAGAGTTCCAAATGGGAAAGGCCGCCCAGAAACTGTCCAGAAGGCGACCTGGAAAGAGGGTCCCGTGAACACAGGAAGCACTGCCACAAAGAAAAGGTAAGATAGTTTTATGGCTTTGACTTAGAATTTCTGTTTAAATCCCATCTTACCAAAGACTGATAAAAGTCAAGCTTCCTCAAACAGGTGTTCTAATTGTCTGAAACTGTAACTGAAACCACCCAACCTCAGGTCCAGAACGCTTACAGGGTTCCTACAACACAGCATTTTAAAAGCACATCTAATAGGGATAAAACAAACAAAGGCCAATCTGAATGGCCAGTAAACATATGAAACATTCTTAGCTTTATCAATCAGGAAAACACATGTAAAAATTAAAATATGCCACTATATATTACTAGATCAGCAAAATTTGATTCTGATGATTTAAAAGCACAACCAGAAAGCTGCAACTGAAATAATAAGGCAGTATTATGTGTGTGTGGAGTGTGTGTGTATGTGTGTGTGTATGTGTCCACAAGAGGGAAAATTTGAGTCTGGTAGTTGTGAACACCAACCCCTTGTGTTGTAGTGAAATACTTGATGATGGGCTGGACTTGAACATAACCGCATCCAAAGCTAGCTTTTTATTACCTAATCAACTTAAGGGCACCTATGCCTGACTTATGACCCAGGAATTTTGCCCTGGTCCACCATCTTAAGAAATGCTGGCATGGGGCTGGAGAAATGGTTTAGAGGTTAAGAGTACTGGTTTCTGCTCCTCCAGAGGTCCTGAGTTCAATTCCCAGCAACTACATGGTGGCTCACAGCCATCCGTAATGAGATCTGACACCCTCTTCTGGCCTGCACGCAGACATACAGGCAAAACACTGTATACATTAAATAAATAAATGTTTAAAAAAAAAAAAACTGTTGGCATGTACATGCTACAGACACTGAACAAATGTGCCCATAGGACCCCTCTTTTTGATGAGGATGCATTGGGAGCCACCTGTACCTTCATGACAATGCACAGGACACACTGTTGTGCTCCTGTGACACACTCATCAACAAAGACAGTGAGAGGAAAAAAGGAATCAACCAAAACAACACATATACATGGTGATTCCGTTTACCTAATGTTCAAATGGAGGAAAAATAGAATCCCGTTTTTAGGAATGCATACAAGAGAGTAAACCTATAAAAGCCATAAAACAATAACAGTCATGTGAGTCAGGGGAGCAGTGATCTCTGAGATGAGGGCAGGAGAGGAAACATTCCTGGAATATCATCATAACCATGATGACTGTGAGTGCCTGAAATGGGAATGGATGGCCTCCATGGGCTCATAGGTTTGAATATTTGTTCCCTAGTTGATGGAACTGTTTGGGAAGGATTAGAAAGTGTGGCCATGATGGAAGAAGTGTGTCACTGGGGGGCGGGCCTTGAGGTTTTCAAGACTTGCATCATTCCCAGTTAGCTCTCTCTGCCTTGTGCTGGTGACATACGAACTCTCAGCTGCCTGCCACATTCACTATGTCACCCTGGACTCTAATTGTCTGAAACTGTAAACCCAAGAAACATCTTCTCTTGTATGTTGCTGCAGTCATGGTGTTTTATCTAATGCAGTGGTCAAGAGCACTTGCTGCTCTTTCAGAGGACCAAGTTTGGTTCCTATAACCCACATCAGGCAGCTTACAACTGCCCTCAACTCCAGCTCTAGTGGAAACAATGCCTCCATGCTTACTGCATGCACATGGTGCACATAAAATAATTTTTTTTTTTTTAGAAACACATTTGTGTGATAGTACCAATCTAATCTTGGCCCAGGTGAAGGCTGCACCTCTGAGCCCCTCAAGATTGCTCTCAAGTTATGCATATATGTCTACATACATGTGTCTATATGTGTATGTATCTATGTATGCTTCATATGTTTACATGGATATTGTATTTCACAACTGAAATTCCAAAGAGAGTTTGTTTTAAAAATTAAACCTTTTTCAAAACTTAGAACACATCCTTAAAACTATGTAACGTAACTTGTCCTAAGGTGGCCTTACTTCCAGTCACTGTTTCTACCTCAGATGTTGATTCATTAGGTCTATAGTAAGTCCTTGGTAGAACTATTTCAAATAATGCTGGTTTAGGAGGGACTGGAATCCAGACTCCATAAGCAGGTAAAGTGCTTTCCCCAAGAGCACACTGGGACAGAACTGTGCCAGCTTAAAGCTGTCCCATACCCAGGCAAGGGCAAAGGCTTATAGATTAAATGATGTAGTGGGTTTGATTGACAGGTTCCTGTAAGTTTCCAGTTAAATGATACTTGATAGTCATGAATTAGTGCTGACTGTTAATTTGATCTGTGCTAAACCTGAGAATTCTCCTCTCCAGTATTCTGCTGTTAACCCTTCAATCCCTCTACTAAGTCACAAGAAGAATATACAACAGTTTCTGGAAAGGATACGGAACTGGTTGGGACCCACAAACTGATCATATTTTACGTCTGTTATGCTCAAGGTTACCATCAAGCAAGTTCACAACTACATGAACCCCCACCCATGTGCTGCTCTCCAAAGTGAGATTCCATAACAATGTAAACCGAGCAGGATCCTGTTGGTTCCTGAGTGATAATTACCAGCCTATCCTACTGTTCTGTATTCATCGCTCTGCCCCAACAGAAATCCCACTACACACATTTGAGTTTTACCTCCGATCAAAACAAAACAAAACTCTGTGAATGGTGACCTCTGGAGGACCTGGTTAAATTTAAAGATTCATTGTTAAAGGTCAACGTCCTTTGCTACAAATACAGTTCCTATTCAGATGAGAAGCTGAACCTGCCCCATGGCGCCGAGCATAATTAGCCAGCTGCACCCTCATAATAAAGTGCAGATGGTTAATTGCACCAGCAAATGACTGCTTACTTGTGGGCATAAAAGCCTGTACCTAAAAGCATCGATAGTATACTTGGGCGTATTTATGCTCAGGCTAACAAGACACATTTCCCAAATTTCATCTGTGACAAGACCTTGGCAGGCTCCAACTGCACAGCTTTGTGTTTCACACTGCTAAGGTCAAGTTCAAGGGAGGGACCAATGGCCACAGAGCAGCATCTCAACTGCTGAATCTTTTCTTGGGGATGAGGAATCTGTTCTGGAAAATCCCTTCATTTATAGTGATAGGATTCAGTAAATAAAGTGAGAGTTTAATCACATGCTCCTGAGCTGCATTGTTATCACCGAAGACTCAATCCACAGAGTCAATCTGCCATGACTAAAATCTCTAAAACCACAAGACAAAAACCCAATTTTCTTTATTTTAAGATAATTTATGCCAGCCATTTGTTATAATAATGAAAAGTAACACACCATGAAATGAAGATGTACTGGCTCTCTCTCTCTCTCTCTCTCTCTCTCTCTCTCTCTCTCTCTCTCTCTCTCTCTCTCTCTCCCCCCCCCTTCCTCCCTCCTTCTCAAGCAAAAGCACATCCACATTAGTTTTCTGAGTTTATAAAGCAAAAAACAAACAAACAAACAAACAAAGAAACAAAAAAACCAGGATTGATTTTCCCATACCCATGATAACTTTCTTGTGCTAGCTAGAGTTTAGCTATCATAGACAAATGCACCCAATGGTTGTAAGACATTCTTCCAAAGATCTCATTTAAAAATGAGATACATGATCGTGGCAAGAATAAGAGTTGAGGAGAAAGCAGAGGAGAAGTAACCCATGTTTATTTGGAAGCCTTCTGCCAGCTGCATAGCTCTAGGCTTTATAAGAGGTCAAGATGTCAGGGCTTGGGGCAGAACACTAATCTTGTGCCTAAGAAGGCTCTTCTCAAGAAGCCCTGGGAGATGTGCTTCTATTCAGTGTAATTGCATGTTAGGAGGAGAAAGAAGCAGCTTGCATTGGTTTTAATTATCAAGGACACACTAGCCTTTTCAGAACCATCTGTTTAATTGTGATTACAAACAGCGATGCAAAAACACAAGTGATTAACCAACACCAAGTTCCCTACCACCAACAGATCTAACATAACAAGCCGCATTGTGGAAAAGTGTGGCACCCCTCCCTCACTGCAATATTTCATGGTTTAGCAACTGACAGCCTACGATTTATTACAGAACCTCATTCTGAAAGAGCTCAAATTATTAATTAGTGTTCTTCGATTACATCCCCTGGTTATTCCTTTTTATTAAAGCTGAATTCCCTGAGAGTAAAGGGGATTATATGAGAAACGGAGCAGGTCGGAGTCTCTTCTTTCGACTTCCCACCAAATTCTGGCAGCTTCCCACAACACACAGCATCTATAATTAACTACCAGGCACACTCCTTAGTGGTGTGAGCCTCATCTTTGGCTTTCTGCTTTCCTGGTGTTGGTTAATGTGCCTGTCATACTGTCATTTTAAAAGCTGTGAGTGTTGGGAACTGTTCTCAGGCACAAATAAAAACTGTATAACCTTGACATTTATTTTAATTAAGAGATCCTTCTGTGCCACCGTTGCAAGTTTGGGTGATTTGCTTATTGATAACAACAACAACAATGATAATTGTAAGCAGCAACAACATCATGGCCAAAGATGGAATCAGGCAAAGATGCTCAACTTTGGATTAGGATGCCAGATTAAGTAAATAAAAACAAGATACAGAGACAGTCGGATCACCACTGTATCTTCCACCTAGGACATTTTAGATAGCTTATTAAAGCCATTTTCAAAGAAAACATTGGGGTTTATGAGCAGCCACTGTAGTTGTGAGAGATTTATTTTATTTCATTTATTCTTCTCTCATATATTATATCCTGACTGAAATCCCCCCTCCCCCCAAGAGATTTCTTAAGCCTTTGCACACACTCAACACAGTGGACCTTTTGGTAATTGATTTAAAATGAAGACCACTATGTTAAAACATCATACACTTCCCCCACAAGCTTTTTAATCAAGGGCAGAACACTTTAAAGCCCACTTTCCTTCCCCTATACCTCAAGGGATAAACAGGAGCCTTAAAAAAAAATCAAAGGACTAAAGGCAACGAAATTCTCAAAGAAATGAAAGGGCTGTGTGGTTTTTCAAATTCAGTTGGCGGCGGCACTGTGCATTAGATCAATTCCTCACTCGTCCTTCTCTATTGCAACCCGAAATCCCCCCAGCCATGAGTCTACAATTATTTCTGCCTCATTTCAAGCCCAATCCCTGTGAAGAGTCAAATGCAGAAAGCTTGTGCGGTATTAATGAGGAAGCAGATCTTAGAATCGTTTGAGAGCAAGGAAGGGAAAGGGCCATCTATCATTTCCTCACTTTTAATGATGGTGACTTGGTTAGTGGGGTGGATTATTGTCCGCTGCATTCAAAATTGGTGAAGCAGTGACCTTTAACCTCTGTGGTTCAAGTCTTGGTGGGAATCTGATGAAGGCAGGTGAAGCTAGAACCCACAAACCCAGAGCAACAAATCGCTAAGCAATCCCAAACATGAACCAATTAAAACATCCCTTCAAACACCAACCATCTCTGTGGGTTGCCTTCAAGCTTGAGGAGAGTTTTTATGTTCTGAATACCGGAGAAACCATCTCCAAATTGTGTCGTGTGCCCATGACTCCACCACACTGCTCAGTGACAGACATTACCTCTTTTTGACATTTGCATGGACCAGTCTCACACAGTCAGAGATACTGTTGAAATTTCCCCAAACAACCAACTTTACATCAGCTGTTAAGACACTGAACACCTTCCAAGCACTATTGCTTGAAGCTGTACAGACTTGTGTTGATGTTCACAATACTAAACGCAGCAGAGAAGAAAGTACACCCACTTTACACAGACAGGAAACAGCTCTCTGTCTAAATGCGTCTGCTCCTCAATTGGCATTTTCAAAATTTTAATTTTCCAGCTTTGTCCTCCATGAAAATGATCAATAAATCCAAATGTGAGATTGACTCTAAAGCTAAGTATAGAGGCTGTGTCTTTAATCCCAGAGGCACATGAATTGTGGCGAATTTAAGGTCAGCCTAGTTTACGTAATGAGTTCCAAGCCAACCAGGGCTACATAGAGAGACCCTGTCTTTAAAAAGAAAGGAAGGAAGGAAGGAAGGAAGGAAGGAAGGAAGGAAGGAAGGAAGGAAGGAAGGAAGGAACAAAAGCCGCTTACTCAAGTGTTCCCAACAAATAATTCAGTACATAAATTAATAAATTTAGTTACTTCTGGGGACTAGGCTTGAGAACTGGAGAGGAAGAAAAAGCTATGCTTGTGTTTCGACAGTATTTTTCACAAAGCATGTGAGCTATAGTGCTAAAACACAAAAGTAATGCTGAGTATAATGTGTATAAGGATAAAGATGGCATGTGATCCCTTTAAAAATTAAACAGTAAATCAGTGGAGGCTGGAGAGAGGGCTCAGTGTTAAGAGCACTGGCTTCTCTTCCTGAGGACCCAGGTTCAATCTTCAACACCCACATGACAGCTTCCAGTCATCTGTAGCTGCAGTCCCAGGGCATCCAACACCCTCCTCTGGCTTCTTTGAGCATCAGACATGTGGTACACAGACATACATACAGAAAACTCTCTGTCTCTCTGTCTCTCTCTGTCTCTCTCTGTCTCTCTCTGTCTCTGTCTCTGTCTCTGTCTCTCTCTCTCTCTCTCTCTCTCTCTCTCTCTCTCTCTCACACACACACACACACACACACACACACAGTAAATTATTTAAAAATAAAATGTTATTTTCTAACATGGCCTGGGTTATTGAAGGAATCCAGAATCCCCATACTCAGGAGGTGTGGGCAAGAAAGGTTCAGGACCAGTCTCAGAACACAGTTCTAGGGCTGTTAGGGCTACTTGTATTAAGTATAATAAAACCATTTTAAACCTCTCCAAACTATCAATGAGCAAAATAGACCACAAAGAGTTAAACAGGCCAACATGAACTGAAGCCCTGTGGGTAAGGAGACCTGAGCAGATTCTGTGGTGAGATCATCTGTTAGTGCTGAATTCTGCTGTGGCTCCCTGCAGGGCTCGGGAAGGTTTTAAGTGTGAGCCCATTCTAAGGGCGCAAGTGTGCAGACCGATAGGAGACTCTGCCTCGGAGGCAGAACAGAAGTAAACGTGCTCTGTCTGACCATCCACAGTGAAATACAAATGAAGTCTCCTCCGTGCCAGGGACAAGAGAAAAAAGGGAGGGAAAGAAGTACGTCCCTGGGGCACTGGAGTCACCAGCTAGCTCTCTAATTTGTGAGCATCCCAAACCACATCACCTGTGAGCTCCAAAAGTATCCAGGCAGAGGGAGGAGAGAGAGAAGAGAGAAGAGAGAGAGAGAGAGAGAGAGAGAGAGAGAGAGAGAGAGAGAGAGAGAGAGAGAGAGAGAGGATTTACACTTGGTGGGCAGCTTTTTAAGAGGGTGGGTGCTAGGTGCATGCCCTCTGTACGCGGAGTTCTGCTGGGGCCATGTTCGGTTTACCACATGGCCGCTACATGCTGTGAATCATAACACCTCCCATACTATTTGTCCAAGGAAGTAAAGCAGCTGGCAGTTGACAGGAACAAGCATGTTCAGAGGATGCAAGCACCCGAAAAGAGGCCAACACAAAAAAAAGAAAACCAACAGATAAAAATGGCACAAATCATAATCAAAACTGAAGGCACCAAACTAGAAAGTCTTATTTCTAATCAGAACAAGGATGCTTTTGGTATGTACTCAGCAGCAGGGCATATTCCTCAAAAACAAAAAACAAAACCAAAATACAAACAAACAAGAAACCATCCAAAGAAAACTAACCCAAGAGCTAGAGAGGTGAATCAGCGGCTAAGATACTTACTCTTCAGAAGACCAGAGCTGAGTTCCCAGCACCCGTACCCCGCAGTTTAACAACCACCACCTGTAACTCCAGCTCAGGGGCTCTGACTCCTCCTCTGGCCTCTGAGGGCACTCACACATTATCCGGATCTTTTATTTGGGTAAATGACTCTCTGTATGCATTCCATGCTGACCAGGAGCTTTTGATCCTGGCCAGTCCTCCCAAGTGCTGAGGACTCCTATTTTTAAAGATATAGAAAGCTATAGAACCATGTGGTACAGAACAGCGATTCTCACAAACCTAGCCTGAGGACTCCTATTTTTAAAGATATAGAAAGCTATAGAACCATGTGGTACAGAACAGCGATTCTCACAAACCTTTTCACTTTGGGAAATTTTCACACAGCCATAGGTATGTGGGTAGATAAACCCACAAAACACTGAAAATCATAAAGAAATTGATTTTACAATAGACCCTTGATATACATGTGGTTTTACTATTTATTAAAGGTGAGAGCAAATGTGCTTGGAAGTGCGATAGATGTGCTTTTTAACTCTCCATACAGAGAAAGTATGGCTCATGTTTGACATGCAAGTGATAGCCTCTGCAGTATCATTCAGGGTTGATTGAGAGTTTCATTTTATAGTAGTCAATGCTAAGAAAGACCCTTTGCATAAATACGTAGTGCAGAGTAGATTTAGGGCCATTCCAGAAATTGTTGGAAATTCTGTCTAAATTCAGTTATTAAAGCACAGAGGCCTGTGCTGGGGGAGAGGAGTGGATCTCATGTCTTTGCTGGGGGGGTGGGGTGGGGTGGGAGGGCATGTCTGTGCTCCAGAGGGGATCTCATGCCTGTGCTGAGGTATGGAGGTTATGCCTGTGCTCCAGGGGGGACCCCATGCCTGTGCTGGGGTATGTAGGGTATGTCTGTGTGCCAATAGGGGACCCCATGCCCGTGCTCCAGTGGAGGACCCCATGTTTGTGTTACAGGGAAGTACTCCATATATGTGCTCCAGGCGGGGACCCCATGTCTGTGCTTCAGGGGTACCCAGTGCCCATGCATTTGGGGAGAGCACTAGCATTGTGGGTTATCAAAAAAATTTTTTTGAATTTGGGAAAGCAGCATGTTAAGAGGAATATGGGAAAACCCCAGGGAGAGATAGGGTAGATATAAAGATATAATCATATTTCAGGGTATATGTGTATGAAGTACTCAAAATTAAATAAAAAATTTAATGATAAAAGTAAAAGGATGATGCTTACGTGATATGTAGCTGACAGCAAAACGACCTAGCCACATGCCTTTAACATTCTGGAAAGGAAAAGAAAGAAGACGAGACAGAAGCACTATTTGAAAATTAACGGCTGAGTTCCCCAATCAATGTGAGACATCACCCCAAGGACAAAATACTGTTTTAAAAAATTATAAAAAAAAAAACAAAACAAAAAACAGTGTTGTTTATAAGTTGTTATAGATAAGAGGGGAAAAGAATATTGGATTTGGAGTTCTTTTTGTTTTAAAAGGAGAAAGGGGGATATGTGGGAGATTGTGTTGTTTCATTGTAAATAATTGTCCCACCCACTGGTTTAATAAAAAGCGCTGATGGGCCAAAGGCAGGCAGGAAGTGTGGGCAGGGCTATCAAGTGATATGCCTGGGCCTTAGGCCGATCAGCCTAAAATTATTGTAAGCATCTGTGTGTCTCTGCTGGACTGTGGGTCTGTGAGTCTAAACCTTGAGGCTAGGCCCGAAAGTCCGGGCCAGAAACCTCCTACTACAAATGGCAGCCCAACGTGGGTAAAATATACCCACATAAAGTCATAGAAAGCTTAAAAATGGTTGAGAGCCCAAAGCAGTCTCTGAATTGTGTCTCTCACGTGAGATGTGGTACAGAGATGCCCATGGCACATGGGCTTGAGCTACAATGGCGGGCTTTTGGACTGAAGCATAAAGAATAAAATGGCTGGTTCCTCAAGTCTCACAGGACCCTCAATATAAGCAAAACGTTGTAAATGATGTATTTAAGGTTTCTGTTCATAAGGACAAAAAGGGAACAGAGTCAAAGATGGCTTCTTATTGGTGATGTTTTCTTGGATCAGCTCTGATTGCCGGAGGCAAACTGAGGCTTGACTTTTTAAAGAGAAACTTCCTGATTCAGCCTCAGAGGCAAAATACTTGTGAGTTTTTTAAGAGGCCCTGCTGCCTAATACTTAAATGGAGTTAATGAGCAGCAGATGGCAAAGCTTTACTTGGTAATTATATGGACCCTAAAATTCCCCAGAGTACCTGGGCTAAAAAGATAAATTCTATGAAATTAGACTAGAAGCTGGGTGGAGCCATCCACCCATCCTACCAGCCTTGAACCTTGGCAGATTAAAGGTGTGGTCAGAAACAGAAAGAAATATAAGAATCTGGGTGGAGTCAATCACCCTAGCCAAGCAAAGGTGTGGTCAGAGACAGAAAAGTTAAGAAATAAATATACAGTAAAGACAGTTTTTTAAAAAAAGTCTAAGTGGTTTAGAATGTGTTGAATATATATATATACACATAGGCTTAGAGAAAGAAAAGGTAGAGAAAGTCCTTTAAAAAGAAATAGAGTAAAATAAAGAAAGAAAGAAAGAAAGCAATAAATAAATAAATAAATAAATAAATAAATAAATAAATAAATAAATAAATAAATAAATAAAAATAAGCCACGTAAAGATGGAAAATACAAAGAATGTCTGGATACTGTATGTTATTATCTTATCTTTAAGCTTCTTGACTGAAAATGACTTAGTAAAAGCTGCTAAAAGACAGTTGATTATAAATGCTGTTGGATTAATTCAACCTATATATTCTGTAAATAAGTTGACTTTAAAATTAAAATCCAAAGATATGCTACTTTGGAGAAGAGGTTTCATTTATATTTTCACAGAAAATGAGAGGCTGTGGATTTATTCCTGGATAAAGAACATAAAGTTTGATAGAGGAAGACCACCTGAAATATCTCCAGTGGAAATGAATGGACCAGATGATTCAGCATTTCAGAACACCTCTGTTGAAGTTTCCTGAGCTCTGTATCCAGAACAATTTCAAGAAGACTGACTGAGATGACACAGCCTTACAGACTACTCCACTAAAGACTTGTCCATAATCCTAAATTTTTCTTTGTATTCTCTTGAGATTGCCAGTGCCCCCATTCAGCAGGAAGTAGCCTAGAGAACGACGCCCACATTCTCAAAACATGGATTATGGATGTTTGTGTTTATTTACAGTGTTGTTTATAAGTTGTTATAGATAAGAGGGAAAAAGAATATAGATTTGGAGTTCTTTTTGTTTTAAAAGGAGAAAAGGGGATATGTAGGGGTATTGTGTTGTTTTATGGTAAATAATTGTCCCTCCCACTGGTTTAATAAAAAGCGCTGATTGGCCAAAGGCAGGCAGGAAGTGTGGGCGGGGCTACCAGACTAAGAAAACTCTGAGAACAGGAAGCACAGAGCAGAATGCCAGAGAGAAGCCAGAAGAAGCAGAGGACAACTATGCTGCTCTGAGAAAAGGTACCGAGCCGCATGGCTGAACAGGATAAGAGTCATGGGTTAGATGAAGGGTAAAGAGCTAGCAAGTTATATGCCTGGGCCTTAGGCCGATCAGCCTAAAACTATTGTAAGCATCTGTGTGTCTCTGCTGGTCTGTGGGTCTGTGAGTCTAAACCTTGAGGCTAGGCCCGAAAGTCCAGGCCGGAAACCTCCTACTACAAAGGACTAAGGTACAATGAGAAAGACAAAGAGCATCATGGACGATGTTAGCTATAAAAGGAGGTCCAGGGCTGGAGAGACAGCTCAGAGGCTAAAGCGCTGGCTGCTCTTCCAGTGGATCTGGGTCTATAGCAACACTGAATGTAAAGATGGCTTGTGATAATTTTTTTGTTTTTGTTTTTCAAGACAGGGTTTCTCTGTGCAGCCCTGGCTGTCCTGGAACTCACTCTGTAGACCAGGCTGGCCTCGAACTCACAGAGATCTGCCTGCCTCAGCCTCCCCAATGCTGGGACTAACCTGGGCTTTCCTTTGCTGTTGTTCTTGTTATCTGTTTTTGAGGGTGGTTCTCATGATGATTTTTAAAATTCATGAAAAAGGCCATGCATTTGGAGACACTTGCTTTATGCCAGTAACAACTCCGCATAGCACTGCAGGCTGTTGACATTATAGGAACTAAGCATCTGAGCACCCAAATGCAATGAACCAAAATTCTGCTATTCTACACCATTATGTAAATGCTTTTAAAATCTGTCCCCAAATCTGCTAAAACTGATATTATGAGTTAACAAAGTTTCAAGCACAAACTTGATAACCAACAATGAAAAATAGAAACTAAACATCTTAAATTATCATGTTATCATGAAGGGCCAGGGAGATGGCTCAGTGGGTAAGGGAACTTGCCACCAAGTCGGGTGACCTAATTCCAATCCCCAGGAACCACATGGTAGAAAAGAGAGAACTGACTCCTTCCATGGCATGTGCACGCACACACACACACACACACACACACACACACACACACACACACACACATACACAGAGTAAATTAATGAAAATGTAACCTTAATTTAAAATTGATATCATAAATATGCAGCTAATAAAACATGCATTAAAGTTACATATTTAAAACTACAAAACCTCATTGAGTAAGATACAGAGGTAGGACAAAAAGGACTTTTTGGAGGATTCACTATTGCCAAGATATTAGCTCTTCCTGACCTATTCGAGAAGCATCCACCACTGAGTTGTGGAAACTTCCAGGGTCCTGCAGTAAAGAGTTTCTCCATGCTTAGTCATGGCCTCTATATAGGTAGAACAGAAGAATTCTGCCAGCTGTTTGGTGACAGGTTGGCCAAATTAAAGTCCCACTGAGACTTTAAACAAGCATCAACAGTGTAGTCCAAAGTTTGATATGAAATGGTAAAAGAGCCAAAAGAGCCAGGTCAATTCTAAAAAAGAACTCAAGCTACCTGATTCCAGAAGTCATTGTAAAATTACAAATTCATGCAATTATATTTTTAAAGCCAAAATCCTACTTACATATAACAATCCATAAAATTATATTCTTACAGCTCAATTAAAAAAGGACTAAATAAGGGCCAAATAAAATATGGGTCAATCATATGAACCAAAGGTCAATGAGCCTCAACAACGGCTTAACAACAAGTAAATACATTGTTTGATGTCATCAGTCTATTAAAATGCAAATTCAAACTAGACTAAGACAGGGGGTGCATTGGACCAGCCAGGTAAAGCTCTACAAACTTGACTACACAAGTTCAATGCCCAGAAGCCATGGAGGCAGGAAAAAAGCTGTTCCTGAAAGCTCTGTGTGACCCCACACACATGCTGTGAGGTGCATGCATTTCACACCTACAAGAATAGAAGAGAAACAAAATGATCATGGCTGGCAAGGCCTTGGAGCAGGGGAAACCCAACAGCTACATTGGCAGAAACGGAAAATGGTACACTTACTTTAAAAACAATGTGGCAAGAAACCTTGTAAAATCAACATATATGTACAGTATAATCCAGAAACCCTCCTGTTGTGGCGTAATCTTTTTGTTCACTGTGAAGATGAGTCACTCAGATTGGTGTAATAAAAAGCTGAATGGCCAATAGCTAAGCAGGATTTTTCTGGACAGAGAAGACACTGGGAAGAAAAAGGGAGATGCTAGGAGACACAGAGCAAGCACTGTGGACATTACAAAGTAAACGTAATGGAGACACATAAAATAATGTAGATTAAAAGATATGGGTTAATTTAAGTTGTAAGAGCTAGTTAGAAACAAACCTAAGATATCAGCCAAGCTTTCATAATTAATAATAAGTCTCCATGTCATTTTATGCAAGTTGGCAGCACAAAAAAAAGTCCCCCACTCTCTAGTTATTTACCAAAACATTAATAATGTACAATCATACAAAGACCCATAGATGACTGTTTGTAGCAGAATTATTTACAACTGGAGTAACCCAAATGTCCACCATCTGGTGGTATATCCAATTTGAAGGATTAGTATTCGGTAATTTAAAA
Organism: Phyllotis vaccarum; assembly: GCA_033318265.1. NCBI lineage: Eukaryota > Metazoa > Chordata > Mammalia > Rodentia > Cricetidae > Phyllotis > Phyllotis vaccarum. The sequence goes on along the minus strand of JARWLC010000008.1, from coordinate 110,061,453 downwards.
AATGGATTGCTGTCATATACAACAATGTGCATAAATTTCAGGTGCAATACACTAAATAACAGTCCAGACAAAAGGTTTTACAATGTTATGATTCCAAGTATCTGGAGAGTTCAGAATCAGAAGTAGGGTCATTGTCACAGGCTGGAGGTGGAGCAAACAAGCCTACTAGAACCAGACACAAAACAACTGCTTGAACTACTAGAATAATTTTATATACTTACTGTGGTGGGTTGTGACATTACATGAGTTTATATTTTTAAAGTCAGCTTGTGGAATTTTACAGATAAATGGGAGCTATTTTATAGTACAAACTACATGTCAATAAATCGGACTTTTAAAATAATACGACATAATTACGAGTGTGTTATAAATCCCACAAAGAACAATTAATTTTTTTTATTTTTATTTAGTACAATTTCATAGAAAAAATAGCTGAGAACACTGTCCTAATTTGGTGTTGTTGGTTGCTTTTTACTTTGCTTTTTGGGAGTCCACAACCCAACTCCCAAATAAACACACAGAGACTTAATTATTTCCTTATTAATTCCTGGCCTTAGGTTGGCTTCTTTCTAGATAGCTTTTTCTCAACTTAAATTGTCCCATCTACCTTTTGCCTCTGGGGCTTTACCTTTCTCTATTTCTGTGTATATTTTCTTTCCTTCTTATTCCGTGTCTGGGTGACTGTGTGTCTAGGTGTCTGGGTGACTGTGTATTTGGGTGTCTGTGTGTTAGGGTGGCTGAGTGTCTGGGTAGCTGGGTGACTGTGTGGCTGTGTGGCTAGGTGGCTGTATGATTGAATGTCTGGGTGGCTGGGTGACTGTGTGGCTGGGTGGTTGGGTGGCTGTATGTGGCTGTGTGGCTGGGTGGTTGGGTGGCTGTATGTGGCTGTGTGGCTGGGTGGCTGGGTGGCAGCGTGGCTGTGCAGATGGGTGGCTGAGTGGCTGGGTGGCTGGGTGGCTGGGTGGCTGTGTGGTTGAGTGGCTGTGTGGCTGGGTGGCTAGGTGGCTGGGTGGCTGTGTGTGGCTGGGTGGCTGTGTGTGGCTGGGTGGCTGTGTGGCTGGGTGGCTGTGTGGCTGTGTGGCTGGGTGGCTGGGTGGCTAGGTGGCTGGGTGGCTGTGTGGCTGTGTGGCTGTGTGGCTGTGTGGCTGTGTGGCTGTGTGGCTGGGTGGCTAGGTGGCTGTGTGGCTGTGTGGCTGTGTGGCTGTGTGGCTGTGTGGCTGGGTGCTGTGTGGTTGGGTGGCTGTGTGGCTGTGTGGCTGTGTGGCTGTGTGGCTGGGTGGCTGGGTGGCAGCATGGCTGTGTAGATGGATGGCTGGGTGGCTGGGTGGCTGGGTGGCTGGGTGGCTGGGTGGCTGTGTGGCTGGGTGGCTGTGTGGCTGTGTGGCTGGCCCCAGGCATCCTCCTCTCTTTTTCTCATTCTTCCTTTCCTATTCTTCTTCTCTTCCTGTTTATTCTCTCTGCCTGCCAGACCCACCATCCCTCTCCTGCCTCATATTGGCCGATCAGCCCTTTATTAGACCAATCAGGTGTTTTAGGCAGGCAAAGTACACAGCTTCACAGAAATAAACAAATGCAAAATAAAAAAAATACAACACATCTTTGTATAATTCAGCAAGTATTCCACAGTATAACGGAATGTAACACATCTTTAACTAATATTCCACAATAGCGTTGTTTTTTTGATAAATATTCTAACCAAAAGCAGCTTAGGGAGCAAAGTGTTCATTTAGCCTATAGGTAGGTTCCAGTCCATCATCAAGGAATGAAGGCAGGAACTGAAAGCAGGCACTGTGTAGCCCTGGCTGTCCTGGAACTCACTCTGTAGACCAGACTGGCTTTGAACCCAGAGATTCACCAGCCTCTGCCTCTCAGTTGCTAGAATTAAAGGCATGCACCACCACCACTGCCTGGCTCAATTAGTTTCTTTACAGCCCAGGCCTCCATGTCTATTAGGGATGGCACTGCCTACAGGGGTTAGGCCCTCCTACTTTGATTAGCAATTAAGAAAATGCCCAACAGACCAATCCGATCAAGACAATTATTCAGCTGAGGCTCTCTCTTCCCAGAAAAAGGTTTGTGTCAAATTAACAGCTGAACTTAACTATGATCAGCATACTGGGATAGAGATATTAATTTTATTTCAAGGAAACATACAATGTATTATATCCCGAGTATGTACAGTACCCCCAATGTTCTAGTGTCTTTTCTGGTACTTTGACACATACAATAACCAAAGCAACTTACAGGGAGGAAAGTTCTATTTGAGTTTATAGGTTACAGTCCATCAGTGAGAGAAATCAGTCAGATACCTGAAGCGGAATCCATAGAACACCACTGCTTGCTGGCTCACTGGCAGGCTCATGCCTAGCTTTCTTACAGCCCAGGGCCACCTGCTAGGCAATGGTTCTGCCCATAGTGGACTGGCTCTTTTACATCAGTTAATAATCAAGAAGATTCCCCACAGCCATGCCCACAAGCCAGTCCTGAGCCTCCCTTCTCAGGTAATTCTAGGCTGTGGACAGTGAAAGCTAAATAGGATATCTAGAAAAGAATACAAAAAGGACATCTGCATTTTAAAAGACAGCCGATTCACATTAGAGCAGCTGTCAATAAAAAACAGTCACAAACTCCTTGATCTGACTTGTAATCAGGGAAATAAAAATAAAGTGATCACCATTATTTTCCCATCAGAAAGAAAGACAAAAGCTTTAAGGAATGATCATTTTAAGTATTTATCAATATTCAAGGCAAGCTATACAAACGAAGATGAAGATTCCCATACCTACACTTAGATGTATCAGAAAACAAAAAAAGGTAACTTTTAAAATAGTTGGATGATTTTTTTTTTTTGCAGGTCCATACATGAGTGGGCCTGTGCCATAAAGCAAGATGAACGTTCCTAATTGTGCCGGTGACCATAGTGCAGAACAGCCATACAGACTATAGAAATCACCCAGGTCTGAGCACAGGACAGTAAGAATGGACCCCACACACACCAAGCAAAGAGTAAGCCCCACTGACAATGATTGATTCCCTCCATGCTCTCCAGGAAGAAACTGGTGTGAACTGGGGATCCCCCCAAATTCAAATGAATAATGAGGAAGTGGATGAGTCCACACACCCTCCACTGATTTGTGATGACAGATGGGAAAACTAATAAAATAAAATTCTTATAAATTTTATAAAATTTCCTTAAGGAGCCCCACATTTAAAGCTTTTTGGTGGCTCCATAGCTGACTGGGCTACTCTTGAATTATCCTGTATGAGTTTGCCATTTTTTTAAAAAGCTAGTCTCAACTTTGACCTTAATTAAGGTCTGATTTCTAACACAGTTACTGTGGGGATATGATTTATTATATTTGAACCACATCCCCACAAGTTACCCTTAAGTACACTGTTTATGCTCATTTAAAACGGAGATCTTGTTTTACAATCTTCCTGAAAAGCTGGTTTGTACTAGACATGAAGTGGAGTTTCAGTTGCTTTAGGATAAGAAAAAAACAAAACAAAACAAAAAGCCAAAGAGACAGCCCCAAGAGAAACCCCAACAGAAGCAGCAATGAAAAGCCTCAAGTTCACACAGAGCCCAGAAGACCTAGCTCCAGCCATGAGGCACTTTCTTTTTGATTGATTTATTTATTTTAGTTGATCGGGCATTTGATCTTCAGGGTCATTTTGAGGAGGGAGCAGGAACAGCTGAAGGAGTGGCAGGGACCTGCTCTCTATTTTCCTAGGGAGGGAAGACCGAAAGTGATTTGCCCAAGGCTGAAGTTAGAAGCGAGGTTACCCCCTTTCTGGCGCTTCCAGGCGGGAATCTCCAGAACAGAAATCCAAGATCCCGTAATTTTAACAAGATGAACACTGGAGCCAAGGACAGGCAGGGGACAGCTCATCAGTCCCCATAATTCCACTCTTTCGCCCCAAGACCATTCAGAGGTCCGGTGACCTCCGTGCACCCAGATCCCATGTCAGGTCCACACCTTTCTCCTTTCTGCGACTGACTTTGAACTCACAGTCTGTGCACCTCCGACAGTCGGTCTTTTCCTGAGCCACTTGGTCCATCTTGTTACCATCTGTTGCCACAGCAACCGCAGAGCCGCTCACACTCTAACAAGAAAAGCGCTGATTGGAGAAGGTAGGCGTCCCTAGCAACCGACAGGCGCCAAAGCAAGGTGCCAAAGCAATACTTTTAATTTACAGTTTCTTGGGACACACGCTTCACTCCTATACCAACGCTATTAGCCAGACCTTTCCCGGGCTTTCAAAGCCACTTCACACGTGATTTCCGTGCACACCTGCCTCTTCATGATACAGCAGCTCCCCGTTTGCATAGGTATGTTTATCCTGTGGCCCTTTGACCTCTTCCTCAGGTCTGTGAATGCCCTTCAGTCATGTGCTAAAAGAGCTGGAAGCTTATAGCATCCTGAAAAAGTAACTTCTAGACGAATTAGCCCATCTTCCTTTTCGGAGACAGAAAACAAAGTGGTTTTCTACTCAGAGCTTATTTACATTTATTTCAACTGGCCTTCAAGACACCTCCTAAAGACTTTAACTACTCATCTTCCTTCACCCGTTCAATTAAAAAAAAAAAAAAGTCATTTGTAATGATCAATGACTATTGGTCAACTATGAGTCATCAAGGAATATTCTAGGCACCGAAAGACTTCAACTGTCAAGAAGGGCTTCACCAAGACTTTACGTCTGTTACACACAAGGTTATAGGTGGTGTTAGCATAATGTGGTCAAACTGTGCAGAGTGATGAGCATGGTGATCGCTGGACAGGGTGGTCAGGGGTGGCTTCTGCTGAAGCATGGGCATAGAAAAGTGATGGAGAGGTCAAGGAGAAAGCAACTCATAACAGAAACGGCAGTAAGGGAACACTTGAGTTTGAGTTAGTCTAGAAAAGGGTCAGCCAGGCTGCAACAGAGAGCACATGAAGGACAGTGATAAGATGTGATGAGATGGTGCATTGCAGAACTGTCCCCTCCCAGTATCTGGTGCTCCTGTCCCCTGTCACACCCTGTCACAGAAATGTCCCCTCCCAGTATCTGGTGCTCCTGTCCCCTGTCACACCCTGTCACGTCACCCTATTTATTTCCTTCTCAGACCTTGTTAGCTTCTTTTCCCCTGTGGGCTCCATCAGCACAGATTGTGTTATTTGTATCCCAGCACCTAAAATTGTAACTGGTCCAAGACCAACATTAAGTAAATATTTGTTGGCCGCATGGAGTTCCAAGCCACGATACTGGGAATCGGGGACTGTCTGTCAGAGTGTGGGAGAAATACCTCTGCTTTGGGGACTGTGAATGCCTAGAAAAGAAATGAATTACAAACTATATTGGTAAATTAATTGTGTGCAGAATTGGCTGGTTTAGCCTCTGAATGATAGTTTCTTTATTCTTTCAATTCCATCTCAATGAAAGGTCGCAAGAACAGAATACCTACTATATACTGAGTACTGATACAAAGCCATCATGTCAGACATCAGCTCTGCCTGTAGCACTTATGGTCTGTGGATAGTATGTCTACCTCAGCTGACACTTGTAGCTCAATGGCTCCTACGGCCCTGAGTTCTTTATATGTGTCTGATCCCAGCTGGAAGGTCGACTAGATATAAATTTGGGTCATAAAGACTTTGAGCCAAAGAAGAATGGAAAATATCTCTTTGCTAATTTAAAAATATTGACTTTGTATTAAAATAACAATGTTTTAGATATACCAGATAAATATCCAATGTTTTGGATATAGTGCTATTAAAACTAATATTAATTCTATTTTCTACTGTTTAATATGGATTTTTTTAATGTTCAAATATATATGTGGCTGGCCTTAAGTGTGCATTTGACAATGCTTCCCCTCTAGGAGCTTCATGCGAGCTGAATATACAAATGAATTCACTTGGAGCTTGGCACATGGACTAGGAAATTTCAAACTGAGGAAGTAGACCAATATTTTTCAAATAAAACAAGGCAAACATCTTCCATAAGCTTATTGCACATACTGGGCATGCGTAGGGTCAGAAGCGGGTCACTGAGGAAGGTTCCCTCAGACAGGGCTGAGACCTGACATCCTTGAAACCTCCAGACCAAAAAAATGGGGCTTTGAGGAGACCCTGGGGTAAGTGTAAACTGTGGTACTACCTGCAGGAGTTTAAATTATACAAGGTGTATGGTAGGCTTGACTTTGAACCCCATAGGTAAACTCTCAAGGGCAAAAGATGAGCCCGTGAGTGGGCCCCAACAAAGTAAGGGAAGAACTGCTAGGCTGGAAACAACCTACCACCGCCCTCATCCCAGCCCCTCCTACTTCATCTTCATTCATGTGAGCATTCTATGGCACAAGACATGGGCTACCCCAGAAACTGTACTTAGTGGGACAAGGAGCCCTCAGCAAAGGAGAGCTGAATGAAAGAGCCTCCCAGACCCACACCAATGTTGGTCCTCCAAAGAGGGATTTGGCTATGAGAGCTGTCCCCCCATGAATGGCATTAAGGGCTCAGGGAGGAAGGAGGTTCTCCCTTCTCAAGTTCCCACCTTCTGCTAGGAGGAGATGCAGTATTCTTCACCTCCAAATAGTACATCTTGAGAGCAGAGACCCGGCTCTCTCAGAACAATGAGTCTTCCTGAACCCTGATCTTGGACTCCCCAACTTCAGAACTATGAAAATAAACCTAAGTGTGTATAGTTCTGTTGTTTATAAATTCTCCAGTCTCGGGTATTTTGTTACAGAAGCACAAGCAAAGCACCAGCCAGACAAGAGGCATATCTGACCTCATTTCTTAATGGTTTCCTAGTTATGGGGGTAAAATGACACATCCCTTAGCCACAGAAGTGTTAGACAAGAAACAACTGTCTTACTATCCCCTCCCCTCTTCCTTCCCATGCTCCAGTTCAAGAAGGGCCATCTGTCCCCACAACTGAAGAACTGGGTTTGGGCCCTTCTTGGATTTACCTTCAGTAAACAGCCAGCATTGAACGAGCTGGACCACAGCTTGTAAGTCATTCTAATAAATCCCTTTATACACACATATACGTGTGTATGTATCTAATCAGGTCTGTTCCTCTGGAGACCTCTGGCTAATACTACACTTGCCTTTCCCCTTGAACACATCCTGTCTTCAGCAGATACAAGGTGAAAGAGAAGACTTACATCTTTTTGCTTTTGTTTGCTTGTTTGTTTTCTTTGGTTTTGATTCTTTCGGGGAGGGAGTGTCTCATGTAGCCTAGGCTGCTCTTGAACTCTCTAGGTCACTGAGGATGACCTTGAACTCCTGATCATTCCACCTCTGCTTCTCAATCGCTGGGATTGTAGGCATGTGCCCCCACCCCTGGCTCACAGACTTTCAATTAAACGGTATTAAGACTGTGTTTTTGACACGTAGGAGGGTCCAGAGATGCCTTGGCATCTGATGGTGTCAATCCACAGGAAGGGAAATAATTTGCCTCACAAACTTTGAAGGGATACTAAAGACAAAAGTAAAGCTGCATTGGGAATACAGCCCACAAGTCACATTATTTCCATTTAAAGGTTACATAAAAAAATACATACATAGGCTTTAAATGTGGGCAAAATTGTGTTCATCTTGAGGAATACAGTGAATGTGTAATGTTAGAGACTGAAGTGCCTATTCTTCCTCCAGCAAGGAAATGAGTTACATAAAGTCAAAGGACACCTTAGCCTCAGACAATCTCCTGTCCCCAGAGGGAATTTTTTGGGTCTGCTGGGAGGAGCAGACAGTGGCGCTCTGTTGCTCCTGCTACTCGGGGGTGGGGGATTGGGAGGGTGAGGCCATCTGCAGCTGATGCACAATGACAGAAGCCTGAGCTGAAAGATGTTCCTAGTACCACAAAGACTGGCAGGCAGGCAGGCAGGGGAAAAAACAAATACAAAACCCAAAAGACAGATGGAAAGAGACATCTCATCAAAGGCTGACGATGTAATTTAAAAGTAGATAAAATTTGTAATTTTTATTCGCTTGAATTTCCCATAAGTATAGAGTGTAATAGAAAGGATATAAACTTTATCCTTAACCAGACTCCCAAGAAACACCATGCTTGGGTTGGATATAGCACAGGAGCCCAGTGTTTTATTATTGCTAAGGTATAATTGAACCAGTGAAGTCTTCAAGGTTGGGCCATCTTCAGATAGAAAGTGTTAAGCAAGTCAGATGCCCACAAATTCTATTCAAGCAAAAGAGGGATCTGGGCAAGAACTTGGGAGCTAAAACTAGGAAAACCATGGAAAGCATCTTAGAGATGAATATGTACAAAACTCTTACAACAAAGCAGTTGTTCAGTATGGGAGCCATGATTGTTCCTACAATAGAGATGATGTGGATTCCACCATCTGTTACTGCTCAGAACTTGCGGCTAAAACTCTCTGTGCCGCAGCCCCCACTTCTGTAAAAGTGGGACAGTAGCCATCATAAGACTGTTAAAGAAGTGGGATGCTTGCAATGTCGAGCCTGACCCCCATGCTCCTTCATATTTTCCGTTTTGTCTTAATTAATCCTCTTGGTTGAAAAGTAGAGGGATCCAATGAAGCTAGCAAATGAATTTGGTGAAGAAGTTGACTACATTGTAGAATGTAGCGCAACCATGCCCTGGTAGATTGTACCAAGACCCAGAAAGTCAACCCCATAGGACCCCTCCTCTCTGTCTCTTTGGGGGCCCACATGCTTCTTTATTTCTGATTTTCTCTGTATCCGCTTCACTTTCATCCTTTGAATCAGACCCATCTTTCTAGGTTTCTTCAAGAGTCATCCTAGCTCCCACAAGTCCACTCTCTCACATGCATCTGTCTCTGAGCACAGAGGTTTGAATAATGTCCTAAGCATGTTATCTCAATGTCTGATACCAAGATTCTGCAAATGATACCTTATTTGGAAAAGGTAATCTTTACAGGTATAATTTGGTTAAAGGTTTTAAAACAAAATTATTCCAACCTCACCTATTAGACCTTAACTCCAATATCTCATAAGAAACAGAACAGGAAAGGACACAGGCCCTGTGAGCAGAAAGTCATGGATCAGTGGTGCAGCTAAAGAAACCAGGGACATCATCAGGCACCAGAAGATAGAAGAAGCCAATGAGCAATTGTCATCTTGAGCCTCCAGAGGGGAGAACACTTTGGCTGGTTGACACCATGACTTTGAGCCTGGAGCCGTGAAAGAATACATTTCCACCACCTCACTCCACCCAGCTAGTGGTCATTTGTTGCAAAAGCCACAGAAGAGAAATTCAAGGGTACTGGGGAGATGACTAGGTGGGTAGGAGCACTTCCTGTGCAAGGGTGGGTACCAAGTTCAAATCCCCAGCATCCATGTAAAAACATCAGACACGGTCACATGAGCCTATAAACCAAGCACTGTTAGAATCAGAGGCAGGGAGATTGCTGGAGTTGGCTAATTTGAGATTCTGCAAGTAGGAAACCTCATATCATAGGGATAAAGTGGAGAGTGATATGAACATGTGGATGTGTGGAGAACCAGAAGAGGATGCTGCATGTGTGTGTGGGGGGAGTGGGGGGTGATGTGCAGGTATGTGTATACAAGTGTGTGGATACACACGGAGACTAGAGGTCAACCTCTGGTGCTGTTCCTCAGATGCTGCCCATCTTTTTTGGGTTTTTTGAGACAGGGTTTAACTGGCCTGGAACTCACTAAGGAGTCTAGGCTGGATGGCTAGTGAACTTCAGAGGTCCATCTGTGTCTCTCCCCAGTGTGGTATCCCAAGCACATATCACAATGTCTTGCTTTTTCAGAAGGGATCTGAAGAACAAACTCAAGTTATCATGCCTGCACAGCAAGCTCCTTTTCCACCGAGGTATACCTCTAGTTCTTTGTTCTCTCTGCTTCCATCTTTTTCACCTATAAACATTCACTCAGAACTTACTATGCCTTGTCAATTCCCTGCCACAGTTCTACAACAAACCAGTTTCATATCATGCCTTGTCATGCCTTGATCTGCCACCACTGTTCCCAAACTGTGTCCTGGACACCCTAGGGTGTCACAGACAATTCACAAGAGTGTATTGGGATAGGTCAAGATTTCCTGATAGATACTGCAGAAGAGCAACTAATATGCGGGGGATCACAATTTCAACATTAGATTATTATACTTCATCCAATGACATCAAATCTACTCAACGCCAGGTTCCCAGCAGTTGTAGTGATAAAAAAGCAAATGTTTCTAAAGAATCAACAGGAAAGAATAAATAAGGGAAGGACAGCCAATGAAAACCCAAGGCTCAAGAGGGTTAACGGGCACCAAATTGTTTGTACCTGAATACTTATTGAAGCTGCTTAAAAATGGAGTTGTTAGTTTTCCCTTCAGCCCTCTGATGCTGTGAAATAATAAGACACTGAAAATATTGCCCACTCTTCCAACTTGATCTTTCCGTGGGGAGATGGAAGCCATTTTCATGCTTAAGATGAGTCACGACTAACACATCATTAATGCTCTTTGGGGAGGATTAGCTGGGCTCTTCTGAATGAAATGATTTCCTAAGATCATTTGCTGTTTCACGTAGAAAGTATGTTTCCTTTGCTTCCTCTTGTGGGACTGTCTAATACATTCCAATTCAAGAAGCATGCACTGGGCATTTAATGAATAGCTAGGAATCAAGAGCACAGGAGCTGATAAAAAGGTTAGAGACTCAGTTCTACTGTTTATTAACTTGATGATCTGAGGCCAGTCATTTCAGCTCTCTACACTTGCGTTTCTGCAGCTAATAAGAATTATATAGTCAGGAAGAGATGTTATTTAAGAGCCTACTATGTGCTTGGCTCTATTCTGTGATGCAAGATAGTCTCTTCAACCCTTGTTATTTCCTTGTAGCTCCCCTAAGGAATCTGTTAGATGTTCTCATCCTTACTGCCTTCTCCAGATTTTAATACCATATGTACTCAATGCCATTATTTACTAAATGTATATGTATACTTCACTGTGTATGTGAATTTGTATGCATGTGTGCCGGCTAGTTTTATGTCAGCTTCACACAATCTAGAGGAAGGAGCCTGAGTTGAGAATATGCTTCCACAAGACTGAGTTGTAGGAAAGAGCATCTTCTTAGTTAGTGATTGATGTGGGATGGCCCAGCCCATTGTGGGTGTTTCCACCCTGGGTTGGAAGCCCTGGTTCTGTATGAAAGCAGACTGAGCAAGCCATATAGAGCAAACCAATAAACAGCTCTCCTTCATGGCCTCTGCATCAGCTTCCAGCTCCAGGGTCTTGCTATGCCCTGACTTCTTTCAGTGGTGTACTGTGATGTGGAGATGTAAGAAAAACTAACCCTGTTCTCTCCAATTTCTTTTTGGGTATGGTGTCTCATCCCAACAAAGATAACCTCAACCAAGATAATATGTATGAATGTGAATGTAATACATGTGCCTATGGTGTATGAGCACATGAAGAAGCACCTAGGTCACAGGTATACATATATAAATATTCTTTTCACTATCAAGGACTAACTTTGCTTCTTTTGAGACATTATCACCTCATATTGGGAATTTAAGTTTTAAAGAGAGAAAGTGGACAGCCTTTCTGCCCTCACAAAGCTTGGGTTCTACGGTGAGCATCTATATAATAAATAAAAAGGATAGAAAGTGAATCTCTATGAAGTGGTATCACAGGGAATGATTCCAAAGCCTCTCTGAAGAACCTGATGGTGAGGTCTCAATGGCAAACCAGGGATCACCTGTACATAGATGAAGGTGAGCCTCATAGCAAGAAGCCACTTGTGAGGAGATCACTTGCTGAATAAAATGAGGCAGAGGTAGGACGTAAAGAAGAAGCCCAGCCAGCAAAGAGAACACTGCCACCAGAGGGTCATTTTGAAAAATAGTGTATGAAAGAACACTTAGTAAACAGTAGATGGCTACATATTATCTACAAAATGCTTCCTTCTTGCTCACAGGTGCTACGAGCAGAAAATGCCCAAGCTCTGCCTTGGGAAACCATCTCAAGAGGCTAAATACTGAGGCAAACTAATACAACCAAAGATACCAGGTATCTATATAGATCTAGAAGAAAAAGAAATGTTCAAAGTGAATGGTCTGTGGAATTTTCTCAAGGGTTTACTAGATGCATCTGTGCTCATGATGCTTTGCTGCTCATGAATCCTCACAAACTTACATGGTTGTTCTTCCAAGTTCAAAGATGAGGAACTGATGCTCAGAAAGCATGGGTGACCCGTCCCAAACCATATCGCTGTTCAGTAGCCCAAGTGAGCACCTGCCTGACTATGGCTAAGATTTTAGCTAAAATAATACAGGCCCCACCCCACCCCCAACACACACACTTCAGAGCTCTGTCTTCCAGCCTCTTCCCTCTGTCAATGAGATGAGTTCATTCAATTTGCAGAACTGAATGTCAGGCTTAGAACTAATGATGAGAAGCCTAGTTATAAGCTTTTATAAGATCTAAGGATAAATGTCATGCACAGCACATTTAACTACTTGTTAACTTACTTGTAACCAGAAAATATATCTTACTGCATGGCCTGAGAATTAATTGGTATGTCATAATGTATATCTAGGTTGTAAGAGAATGCAAAAGCGGGTTTTACTTTGATTTTAGATGCATTTGAAACATGATTCTAGGGTCTTCTAACAGAACATCCCAGTGATTATCTGTCAAGAGGAGAGCCAGGAAGAAGCCCTGTTGGGAGCTACCAGGCACTAGGAAGCACTCAAAAGCTAATGACTGAAACTAAAGAGCAACCGACATCTGCACCCGGGAGCAGGGACTGATTCATGATGTGACGCCATCGTAAGAATCTGTACTATAAGTGTGAGAGAGGAGACCTAAGACTAAAAAGAGAATGAGGGACCGGCAAGAGGGCTCAAGAGATAAAGGACCTTGCCACCGAGCACAGCAACCTGAGTTTAATCCTCAAGACTCACATGATAGAAGGACTGACCTCCACACAGCCCCCTGCTGCATAAGCACATGTCTTAGCTAGGCTTTCTATTCCAAAGTCTATAAAACACATCCAATCACACTCGCCTCTTCCATTCCGAAATATTCGTGAGCTCATGGAGGTCATTGGGCGTGAGAGTACTGCTTCACAAACTGGCAGTCTTGACTCAGACTGGAGTGTGGGGTCATTATGCCGGTGTGGTGACAAGGTGCAAGAGCTAAGTCTTTAAGAGGAAGGAGGACAGGCAGGGGCAAGTGCTGAGCCCGGTCTTCTGGATTGTACAGAAAGTCAAAGTTAAAAGCATCTTCATTGCCCTCATCTTGACATTAGACTAACTTTGAGGTTCTGGGGAGTGCTCAGGCCCCTGGGCTCATTAGAAAAGCAGATGGACACATTAGAGGGGTTAATAGAAGCCAGTGAGGACCAAATAGGACTTAGTCCTGCTACTGCCAATGTCTAGAGGTGGCCATGACTTTGAACATGGAAGGATAGACTCTTGAAAGGGCAAAAACAGTAAGGAAGCGGCTCTTCTTTCCAGGGATACAAGAAGGGAGACATGAAGTTAAAATAAAATGGCAGTAACATTGCATAGCCATTTGCTAAGGCAAATATTATCTGCCTGGCCTACTTAAGGTAGTTATGGCATTAGTAATATACAAAAAGGAAGCATCTCAACTTTTCCTTAAATGTTGAATTAATGAGGGTAAAACTGACTGAAGGAACATTACGTCTGATACATGCATAGATGGACAGCGCAGGGTGTGTGTACACCTTTGTGTACATGTATATTTCCTTGTCGCCACGATGACAATGAACATAAAAACTCACAGCCACGTGGAGTGACATAGCTCATGTGTGTTCTTTAGAGTTCTCATAGTTTTGCCCTGCCGAGTGTCTGACCTCGCCACTAAGCCCTTCACAAGCAAGCTTCACTCTGCTGCTGGCAACTCTCACCCCCGGATCACCCAGGGCCATGTGAGAAAGAACCTCTCTATGCAACGGGGATTCGCTTGTAGCTGTGGCTTTGTTGTTGTGGGTTTGTTATGTGGGAGCTCAAGAAATAAAAGTGTTTCTAAGTCACTTGTAATTATATCTACACAGTCTCCATTTTCCCAATAGCTTGCACAGTGTCACCAAGTCAACAATGGTCCTGCGTTCATAAACACGCAAAGACGGAGGTTAAGCTCTAAGCTCTTGCCTAAGCGCATGCCCCGACCCAAGGTTCCTACTCTGTCTGCTGTTGTTCTGGACACCCATAGCCTTCTCCCCGTCTAGCAGTGGAGAGCAGATGAGAAAGGAGTCTCTGTCTCCTGCATCCCACAGCAAGCTACCTGAAAGCTTTTCACAAATTTCTCTTGCACCTTTAAACTTTAATAATGGAGACTGGATTTGTGTGAACAAGTGACAGATGGAAATTGAAAGGCAATTTATTTTTGTTCATTAAAATGTAGCACAGCCCTCTCAGACCTCCAAGCACAGGGGTGCTTCAGCCATCTAATGAAACAGACAGCTGGCTGTCCCAGGCAAGAAAGAATTCAACTTTACATTTAAATGCCATCCCTGGAGTGTGACTGGGGCTTTCTCTGTTATGAAAGTTTAAAGCAAGTGAGGTTTAGCTGGCAGATCTTTGAAAGTGTGATCAAAATGAGAAAATGGAGAAGCTGCCACCTGGATGAGGAGGAACCTGTGAGAAGCCCTTAGCCGGAGGAGGCAGGAAGCTGTGTTTCCTGACCCACAGAAACAGTGAGATTAAAAGATGCTCTGTGTTGAGAAGCACCCACACATACTTCCATATACTCTCCTGGTACCATCTTTTTTGCTGTCATCTTTGCTATTAGATGCTGCAAGTTGGCAGGCACCAAACTAGAGCGTGGGTAGTTCTTTTTCCCACCAAAAGCCACGACCTGTAGAGAGAGAGAGAGATTCATCTCTAGGAAGGTCTGCCCATCACACATATGCATGCACCATTTTATTGACTTACTGGAAAAAGTCTGTTCTATATGAAAATGCCAATTAATGCTTAAGATAAACAGACTTCCATAAGTCCATAGGAAACTAATACTGACCACAGCTCAAAGGATGGAAAGTCTATGACCAGAAATGTTCTGTGGCTTTGATGCTCTGGTTAGAGGTAAAGAAGAGGTGGAGGGGACAGACTCTGAGTACCAGACTGGTTTAATAAAAATCCTGGGTGGGGCTACCAGACTAAGAAAACTCTGGGAACTGTGGAAAGAGGTTTTTGGCCTGGACTTTTGGGCCTAGCCTCAAGGTTTAGGCCTGCAGACCCACAGACTCATAGAGACACACAGATACTTATAATAGTTTTAGGCTGATTGTCCTAAGGCCCAGGCATACAGCTTGTTAATTTCTTATTTTTAATCTAACTTATGACTCTTATCTTGTTTAGCCATGTGGCTCGGTATCTTTTTTTTAGAGTAGCATAGTTGGGGTTTTTTGGGGTTTTTTTTTTTTTTTAGCTTTTTTTTTTTTTTTTGGCATTTTGTCTGTTTTTAGAATCTTTTTAGTCTGGTAGCCCCGCCCACACTTTTTGTCTGCCTTTGGCCAATCAGCGCTTTTCTTAAACTCATGGGCAGGGACAATTATTTACAATGGAACAACATAATCTCCCTACAGGGAACAGGAAGAGCAGAGCCGAGAAGCCAGGGAGATTTCACAGAGAGACCATTAGACTCCAGCGGACACAGAGAGAAGTTGAAATGCTGCCCTGAGAAGAAGGTACTGAGCTGCCCCATGACTGAACAGGATAAGAATCATGGGTTAGTTTAAGGGTAGAGAGCAAGTTGTATGCCTGAGCCCTAAGCCAATCAGCCTAAAATTAATGTAAGCGTCTGTGTGTTTTTGTGGGACAGCTGATTAGAACCTCAGGGCTAGGCTGGAAAGGCCAGGCCAGAAACTTCATACTACAAGACTTGACTTTGAGTCATGGTTCCTCCACACACCAACTATTTGACTTTGAACAAATCCCTCTTCATTTTATAAAAATAGTCCCAGGGACATAATCTGCAGGAACAGGCCATTGTGAAAATGAAACATTACACTCTGGGTAATGTGTCAATGCATACAGCCTGGCATATGGTATCAAAGTTAGCTGAAAGTCTCCTCTGCAAGAGAAGCATGCACCAGCTCCACCATGAAAGATTGCACAAAGCCAAATGCCTGTGGCTCCTATGGCCAGAAGCTGAGGGCAAGGACACCCAGGGGTAAGGTAAGAACACAGCTGTCAGGGTTTGAACCTCAGCTATGGGGCTTCCTATTTTTCTTGCCTTGGGCAAGTAACAACTCTTCGGGCAATGATAAAATGAAGGCAGTAATAGGAACTACACTGTAGACCTACTGTAAGAACTCAGGGAGATTTTCCATACTGTAGCATTAGTAGGTCCACTTTCATGCTGTGCACTACTGAGATATAATGTGCTCTGCTCATCCATTCTACTGTCAGCAGAAGTTTGAGCTGCTTCCAGACTGGGGCTATGAAAAATTCTGATAGTTTCTGGTGCATCTACAAATCCACATGCAAAACTTCAGGGTCAAGTGGAATTTCTTGACCAAAGGGTATCAGCTTCAATAGACACTGGCAGCCAATTTGCTAAACCTGCTGCTCCGTTTGAGACCCCTCCTGGTCACCCTGTGACAACTGACTTGTTCTACACGGCAGCAGCACTGGGAACTTTGGAATGTTTTTATTGTATCCCTCTGAGTGAGCGCAGCGCTAATATAATGTAGTTTATATGTACATTTCCCCAATGCTTAGTAAATTCGAACACTAAATGTGTGTGTGCTAAACATGGTGTGTGACATGAAGTATGCATCTGATGAATGTCAGCTATTGTCTTCATTATTATTCTTTGAAGCATAATTTTTTCAAGAAGAGAAATAAGCCAAAGTTTCTAGAAGCTTTTAACATTTTAAACTCCTTTGGCTAGCCTTGTATCTTACACACACACACACACACACACACACACACACACACCTTTCCAGCCCTTTCCTGGCCAACTGATCCCACTCCTGATTGGTCCAGACATGCTAAATGAGAGGACTGGAAAAGCCAGGGAAACTTTCAACCTCCACTGCAAACAGGCTTTCACCTCTGCTTGGCTGTGTCACTTCCAAGAGACTCAAGCTGCTGAGACTCTAGGACACCCCAGTCTCATCCTTTTCACCCCAGCTCCCCCTGTTTCTTCCTGATGAATGGCTTTGACAACTTTCTTATTACTATGGCCACTGGTCCAAAGCTGACTTGAATCTTTAATGCTTTCTGTTAGCAAAGATGCATACTTTGGTTTTTAAGACACTCACACAATTCCCTTTGCTAAGCCTGTATCCTGAGGGGTTTGTTAATGCATCAAACCACAGACCTCTGAGGAAAATTCTATGATGTTCCCAAAACAAGAAAGCAGTTAAGCTCTTAGCAACCCCCATCATCCCCCAGTTTAGCTCTTAATGGTGAACTCCAGTCGAATAGAAGAAAAAGCCATCGTGTAATTGACGGTGTCCTTACATCTTTCAGGTTCTTGGGGAAAAGAGAAAATGAAGGCAGCTTAAAAATGTCTAAATCAGGCCAAACATTTTCATTTATGTTTATATAAAAAGCCTCCATTATGTAATGTAAGGGAAATAATGTATTCTCTAAGAAGCTGGGTTAAGAACTTTTAGATGAGACCCAGTGCCACTGGGGCATTCTCTTGGAATATTCACATGGACACAAATGTGAGACCTTCCCATCAGGAACTGTGAGAGGCAGAAATAGTCCAATGTGACCAGTGAAATAAAGTCATGCCCTGGATCTCATCAAGCCCATCACCCTAGACTGCTTGCTCCATTATGTGAAACAGTTTCTCAAGCCTTGAGAGATTCCATTTTATTCAGAACTTCTGACTCCACTTTGAGGGAAACCCTGGATGAACTCACACACTGTACCATCTTCTAGGTACCATGTATCCAGAATAAAGAGATAAATGACTTATTCCTAGGAGCTGAACAGAAACCACTCTAAAATTTATTCAGGAGAGTAGAGAGTGCAGGAAGTGTCCCATGGTGTATTAAAATCATATCAGGAAAAACCAGGATCAGAAATGTATCATACACATCAGACCAAAGGAAGGTTATAACTCCCACACCTGGATCCCAAAAAGTGATGGATACCTAACATCATGGTTAAATTACCCCATAGCAATCTATCATCTGACTCCTGATATATGTGTCAAGGACCAACAAGCAGAGGATTTCCTGACTCCCTGGGCCTTCAGCCCAGTATTCTGCTGTTGACACAATGTACTCAACAGCCTCTCCACACTCTGTTTCACCCACCTGGACTTGAACTTCCCTTTCCCTACTCTGAGATGCGGGTTCAGCCTTGCTCCGCACAGCTGGACTCCACAGCTTTCCTCTGGACCACCTACTCTGACAGCCACAGCAGCACCCCCTCCTGGTGCTGGGCTGGTTTATCTTACAGACTTTCTTGGCTGCTTCTGAAACCCTGCTGTAGCTCCTTACCTTGTCTTCTGTAAACCACACACATACAGACAGATTTGCTGTGTGAAGTGTGAGACAAGAGTTAACATTTTTTAATCAGTTAAGATTTGAATAAACTAACCTGCACTTGTCTCAGCCAGAGTACGAGTAAGTGGGATGATCTAGAAAACTGCTCCTCTTCAAAGTGTTGAACCTTGTGAGTTGACTATTACGCAGTAAATCCTGACTTGTGAAGAGACACAAACCTGTTCATCTGTTTCTGCATAGCATAATTGTACAAATGCATACAAACAGGGTGAAGGAGATGGGTCAGCAGGTAAGGTGCTTGCTACCCAAGCTTGAAAACCTGAGAAAGTCCCAGAACTCACAGGGAAAAGAGAACCTGGACCAATCCCTGAAAGTTGTCTTCTGACCCCCACATGTGCCCACCACACACACACACACACACACACACACACACACACACACACACACACTATCATCTGTCTGCCTGTCTGTCTATCATCTATCTATCCATCTCTATCTCCCTCCCATAATAGTAAATAAAATTAATTAACATAAAAGGCACAAAAATAAATGTTCTGATTGTTACAGAGCCTAGAGAGGGACACAATGGGTGTGTACATGTGCTAAAAGCTCAGCATGTGATAAAAGGCTGTTCACTAGAGCATGTGGCCCTTACGTCTTCCAAACGGTTGCCCACCTCACTGAAAACATAGCACAAATGCATCTGTTGTAGAAATTCAGGAAGGAACAAAGCTGGGTACACAGGGCAGCCTGGGAGACGAAAGCCTGAATAAAGAATCCATAAAACAGAGAGCATAAAAACCAAGCTGTTTGGAATTAGCAAAAGATGTGATAGGGGTTTTGGTTCAGATAGGTGCAGAGTGATCGATCTATCAGTTTGTACAAGATTTGTCCAAATGTTGTCACTGAAAATCTCAAGTGTCAGGAAACCCCTTCTTCCCAGGTGAACTGAGCCAGTTACACAGTGAAGGATCTGAATTGGGTTTACCTAAATTTTCTAGGTGCATGAAGGCTCTAGATAATGACATGGTTAAAATAAAAACAGCATATGTCCTGTTCAACACTGGAGTCCCGAGAACCTCCTACATTCAATATATAAACATACACATATACCCTCCAGAAATACCTGTTAAGGTTCTAAGAGCTAACACCTCTTCACCATGCTTTGACAGCTTGCTGTCTTTTGTGTGTTATAAGAACTGAGGCATTAGGACTGGAGAGGTGGTTCAATGGTTAGAGCATCGGCTGCTCTTCCTGAGGACCTGGATATAAGCCCCAGCACCCACATGGCAGCTGACAACTGTCTATAACTCCAGCTCCAGAGAATCTGAAATCTTCACACCAATGTACATAAAATAAAATTAAATAAATTACTATTTTTCTTTAAAGAGAGAAAAATTAAGATGTTGTCAGTCAGTTAAACTGCTTAAACTTCCAAATTCAACGGCCTTCACACTGGCCATTCACTGGCCATTGAAAGAGTGATCCTGACCCCTGAAAAAAGTGAGCATAAGCTGTAGACCAAGAGGCTCTTCTTTGAGATCCTTCTCCCCCGCCACACACATCATTTGCATACAACTTGGGAGAACTGTCTAAGGAAGACGTGAAACAAAAGTCTGGATCTCAGCTACAGTTTAAATGTATGTGATACATTTAACTCAGATCTTTAAACTTTTTTGTTTTTGTTTTGTTTTCTGGGACTGGGTTTCTCTGTGAAACAGTCCTGGTTGTTCCGGAATTCACTCTGTAGACCAGGCTGAACTTGAACTCACAGAGGTCTGCCTGCCTCTGTCTCCTGAGTTCTGGGACTAAAGGTGTGTGCCAGCACCACCCAAGCAGAGCTTTAATTTTTATAGTGTTAAAAAGCAGAGGAAGTATATACTAATCAAATGGGATCGCAGTCTGGAGAGATAGCTCAGCTGGTAAAGTGTTTGAGTTGCAGCAACTATGTTAAAAAATTAAAAAGTGGAGAGAGTCCGGCAGGCACACCTGTAACTCCCAATTGCTGGTGGAGGCAGAGACAAGTAGCCCTGGGTTTTCTGGCCGGCCAGCCTCATGAGAGAGCCCCGGGGTCCACTGAGAGACTCTGCCTCAAAAACAAACCAACACACAAACACAACTAAGGTTTTAGCTGTAAGATGGCTCTGTGGATGCTGGTACTTCCCACCAAGTGTGACAACTCCAGGAGCCCAGAGAGAGAGAGAGAAAAAGAGAGAGAGAGAGAGAGAGAGAGAGAGAGAGAGAGAGAGAGAGAGAGAGAGAGAGAGAGAGAGAGAGCCTATTCCAATTGCCTTCAGATTGCCGTACACTGTGTGGGGTATACTCTCTCTTTCTCTCTGACACATGCATAATAAGCAAATAAATACATACTTTGTAAATGCATAACAAAGGAAGGAAGGGGATTTCGGGGATCGCTTTCATGTTACTCCTGAGAAACGACACTCAAAGATGACCTCTGGCCTCCACATGTGCACATTCAAGAACACACACATTTTATTTTTTATTTCCATTATTATTATTTGCAACAGTGAGTTGGAAAGTAATGAACGCTGAGAGAGATATCAAGAATTGAGCGCAGGGCATCTTAAGGAGTTACTGCAGCAGCCTGGTATCACAGCCGAAGGTCTGATTCTCCTCCAGGAAGAGCCAGTAGGTTTAGGATAGAGAACTACAGGGCTGGAGATAAAAGACAGAACAGGGGTCAGCTCTGCCACTTCCAAGCTGTGTTATTTTAGAGAAATCTCTTAGCATCAGTAAACTGAAAAGAACACTCGTTCTTAGCCCACCTGGGATATGTTCTAGTTTGCTTTCTGCTGTTGTGGGAAACACGGTGACCAGAGTAATGTAGGGGAGAAAAGGGTTGATTTGGCTTATACTTTCCCATCACAGCTCATCTGGGGGAAGCCCGAAGAACCAAGACAGGGAACTGAAGCAGGAAGCAGGGAGGCATGCTGCCTACCAGCCTGCTTGCTCTCTGGGGCACTCTCTACTTGCTTTCTTATACAGCCCAGGACCACCTGCCCAGGGATAACACCACCCACATGGGCTGACACCCCCAAACACATACACACCAGTCAGCAATCAAGATTAATTCCTTACAGACATGGCCTCGGACCAATCGAATCTGGGAAATCCTTTAACTGAGATGCCCTCATTTAATGCTGGGCTGTGTCAAATTGATGACTGGCTGTTATAATAAAAGTACTGTGGACTAAGTGGATTCATCCCCATCCCCCCCACCCGGCCCCCAGTCTGGAGGCTGGGAAATCCGAGAGTAAAGTCCCACAGGTTGTGTCTGGTGGGGACCTTCTTCCTGGTTCAAAGATGTCTGTATTCTTACTTTGTCTTCACCAGACAAGGGGGACAAGGGAGTCATCTGACATCCCTTTCACAAGGATATTGAATGTTCACCTAATACATTCCAAATCACTTCCTAACCTCCCTAATTACCTTCCCCAAAGCCTCATATCTGACTAACTCCACTTATAAAGACAAGCAACAGTTAGTTCATGGTGCTATTACACAATACCTGTGAGTGTTAGATTGTAATAGGCGGGCGCCCCTAGAGCACCCCAGGACACCCCAAGACCACGGCTAATGACCACCGTTAACATTAAAGAAAAAGAGAGTTTAATGAATATGAATTCCGATACACACATGTGTGGGCTCTAGGCACTGAAGAAAAGCCTGGGGCCCCGATATTTTCAGGGCAGAATTCTTATACCCCACTCTGGGTAGGGGAGGGGGTATGGGTGGGCTCAGCGCGATAACAGGGCGGGGCCAAAGGTCAGTTTAGGACAGAGTTTAGGAATGCAGGCAGGAAAGCTATTTCCTGTGAAACAATAGGACCACCTGAAGACATTCATTTCCTGGAGTAATGGTCAGGATCCTGCCTAGGCAAACAGTTAACAGTTTTCATGGTAGGGCTTTCCTGGGTGGCCTTACCCAGTTTGCTACATCAGGAATAAGGAATGCGGTCTCACCAGGTTGCTAGGAATGCAGTCCCAGCCAGGCAATGGGGGAAGTACAACCTGTAAACAGAGCTTTTCCAAGAAACAGCCATCTCAACCTTGGCTAGTTTCAGGGACCTCAGGAAGGGGTCGAGGGAGAGAGAGTTACAGGATTTTTCTATTTTCACAAGATGAGTAAGAATACTCTGTAAACTAGGTTAGGCATCACTACTATTTATCTCATTATAGCTGCAGAAAGAGTGATTAGATATGGCTGTATCTTTATCAACCAACATGCAAAAGTTATCCACTGTGCGTCTCAATTCAGCGGTTCCAATGTTCCTGCAGATGTAGTCACTCAGGTAGAATGATGAATGGGTTATATATTTGTAATAACAATAGGAAAGAGGGGCTAGAGAGATTGGCTCAGCAGTTAAGAGCACTGGCTGCGCTTCCAGAGGACCCTGGTTCTATTCTAAGCACCCACATGGTAGCTCACAACTAAGTCTGTAACTCTAGTTCCAGGCGATCTGGAACCTTCACACCAATGCACATAAAATTGAAAGACCCCCGGGGGTGCGGGACCCCCGAAATGGACCTTTCCTCAGGAGGAGACCCCAGGACCCAAAGACCGAGCTGAGACCACGGTTCAGATGCAAACAGCACGAGGTTTATTGGGTAGACACAGGTACCTGCGGGCCGAGCCACTCGGGAGGGCTTGCGTGCCCAGCCCTTTGTTCAGGGCCTTTTTATAGGGTTAGGGAAGCAAAAGCGTGTATACAGAAGCAGAAGCGAAGTTACAAGGTTTTCATTGGCTGGTTTGAATAAAATCACCCGTTGAGGGGTGAGGGCCCCCAGGCTGCCATCTGGCCTGACCAAAGGTTATGGTTATCACCCGCCCCTAGGCCTGCTGCTTGTTCTTCCTTTGTTCCTTATCTCTTCCTGGAATTCCTCCCCTGATCCTGATCACATAGCCAAGTAACTGCTTCCCCTCCCTTCCCCCTCTGCCCTGCTGACATACACTGTGAAAGTTTTTATTACTAAATTTTACAGGGATGCTGGTGTCTCCAGCACCAGGATATATGTTTTAAGAGCAGGTTTTAAGAGCAGATGTACAGCCCACAGGGGAATCACCCAGGGGGTGGGGGATGTTTGGCGTCTGGCTCCTGACCACGGCTCCTGACCAAGGCTCCTGACCACATTCTTTTGTCTCCGCCCCAGGCACCTGGTCTTAGTCCTAACTGCAGTTCTTCTTTTATCAGCAGAGCTAATCTTTACTGTCCTGTTAACATGTCTTAGGCAAGTTTACTTACTGTCCTTGCAACGTACTGTTGCTAGCACTACTTCTTGGGTAAGAGGAAATCGCTAAAAGAGGGGGCTGCTTATGCAAAAGGGAGGAAAGGGAAAGGGGTCTCACAAAATAAAATTAAATAAGAATTTAAAAAAACAATAGAAAAGAAATTTGCAGACAGTCACTGTTTTGTTGTTGTGAAAAGACACCATGACCAAGGCAACTCTTCTAGGAGAAAGCATTTAACTGGGAGCTCGCTCACAGTTTCAGAGGGTTAGTGAATGATCATCATGGCAGAAAGCAAAGAGGCTTGGAGCTGAAGCTGGAGCTGGAGCAGTAGCTGACAGCTTTTACATCCTGACTCATAGACAGTAGGCAGGTAAAGGAGTGGAGGGAGAGAGGGAGGGCGACGGTAAGAGGGGGAGGGAGCATTGTGATTGATTGGGTCTGGTGTGGGCTTTGAAATCTCAAAACCCACCCCCAACAACACACTTCCTCCAACAAGCCACAGTTCTTGATCCCTCTCACCCTTCTTAAACAACACCACTCCCCGGTGACCAAGCATTTAAATATATGAGTTTGGGGGAAGGGGCACTCTCATTAACAGACCACACACTTCAAACATACAGCGACACAGAATATACATTATGATTCCAAAAGGGAGGAAAAGGGATCAGAGTGAGGAAACACCGGACCAAAGCAAAACCAAAACCCAGCAGGGCAAAAATCCAAATTCTGGATGTTATATTTCCATGTCTGATGTCAAAGCTTTCTTCATATCTCCAACTCTTTTTTTTTTAGCCTTGTTGACTGCAACACACTTCTCTCTTGGCCTGTTCCACACCCAGTCTGCAGCGCTCCTGGTCAGGTATCCTACCACTTTGGCGTCTCCAGCATCTTGGGGTCTCAAATGTAATTCTCACTTGATTTTCGCAGGTTCATGTAATGGCCTCTCTGGTCATCCATGCAGGGACTGGCCTGGGAAACACCTAGTCTCAAGGGTTTTCCTTACTCTAACAGTGGAGGAAGATTCCTTAATCTCTTTCCTGTATCATTCTTGACTGTAAATTTAAATCACTAGTTCAAAGTTGCCAAGTCTTCTAATCCCTGGGGATGGAATTTGGGCCCTTCCTTGATTTGTATTTGCATAATCTTCCTGTCACTGAGGTTTTCCTTTTTTGTCAATACTTTAATTCCTTTTCACAAACTGGAAGCTTGTCTGGGTGGGGTCTGGCCCTGAGGTCACCATTTCCTTTATTCCATCTCACATCAGGCTTTTCTTTAAGCTTTTTATCTGCTTGAGCACAGGACTTGGCTCCAACATTTTATTTCCTGGCTCTTTTTTCCTCAAACTGTACATTCTGTGTTTCTCTTTTGCCCAGCTTGCCCCTTTCATTGTCCACCTGCATTTGGGTGACTACTAATTGGGTGACACAGTCAGCATCAGGCTGCCTTAAAATCTCTGCCAACAACATTAATCCAAAATTCTCCTATTCAGCCTTCAGCAAATTTTTAGGACAGGGACAGAAAGCAGCTTCCTTTTTGCTAACAGGCCACAAGAATGGTCTCTAAGCCCCTTGACAACATCCTCCTCTCTGTAAGCTCTTGGGCTTGGACTATGTAGTCTACTCTGCCCTCAGCACTGTAATAGGCGGGTGCCCCTAGAGCACCCCAAGACACCCCAAGACAACAGCTAATGACCACTGTTAACATTAAAGAAAAAGAGAGTTTAATGAATATGAATATGAATACCGGTACACACATGTGTGGGCTCTAGGCACTGTATAGAAGCCTAGAACCCCGATATTTTCGGGGCAGAATTCTTATACCCCACTCTGGGTAGGGGAGGGGGTATGGGCGGGCTCAGCGTGATAACAGGGCGGGGCCAAAGGTCAGCTTAGGACAGAGTTTAGGAATGCAGGCAGGCAAGCTATTTCCTGTGAAACAATAGGACCACCTGAAGACATTCATTTCCTGGAGCAGGGCACATTGTGCAAGCTTCAGAAAGTTCTTGCCTGCTAGGGTTAACATTCTCAAGGTAGGGCTTTCCTGGGTGGCCCCACCCAGGTTTCTAGATCAGGAATGTGGTCCCAGGGCCTTATCTTGGAAGTTCAAGCTGCTCACCAGGTGGGTCTCAGGAATTCAGGAAGTATCAGGCTCAGGCTGCCGGGTGTGTCCCAAGCAGCCATCAATCCTGTGAATAGCCATCTAATTTAGTGATACAATGAAGCCAAAACTCTGTCAACCTTGGCTAGTTTCAGGGACCTCAGGAAGGGGTTGAGGGGGAGAGAGTTATAGGATTTTTTTCTATTTTCACAAGCACCACTGTCTTCCATGCTCTTACTAGGAAGGCCCATTCACTCCTGCTTAAAGAGTTTGGCTACTTTCCTAATCTATAGCCCTAAAGTCTTCTATATTCCTCCAAACAACAGCACGGTCAGCCTATCACAGCAACACTCCACTGCTGATACCAATTTCTGTCTTAGTCATTGTTCTATCAGTATGAAGACACACATGACCAAAGCACCTTTTATAAGAGAAAGCATTAAATTCGGGGCTTGTTTATAGTTTTATAGGGTTAGTCCATTATCATCATGGCAGGAAACAGGTTCAGTACTGGAGCAGCAGTGTGAAGCCAAAACAGGAAAAATATACTTTGCAGATACATTAAGACTTGTATTTTCATTTAAGAATAAGTACCCATTTGCAGCTGCTATGCTTATCAATTGTTAGCAGGAGGCACTTGGGCAGGAAGTACAGGGCATATGCTTGCTCCTGATTGGACCTGATAGGAAATACAGTGGTCCCGTGCTTTTGCCTTTTTAAGCCCTTGCAAAATAGGATTCATGGCCATTTTCTGGAAACCCAGAGATGGACATGGCCAGAGCCCAGCCACCTGGCAAGTATTTAATTAAAGTTTGCTTCCAATCTGCCTTTAAATTGTGGTCCTAATCCCATTGTCAACCAGTGGGATTAACAGTAGCTAAGAATTTTATATCCTGACCCACAGACAGCAAGCAGAGAGCTACACACTGGGCCTGCTGTGAGCTTTTGAAACCTCAAAGCCCAGGCAGTGACATATTTCCTTCAACAATGGCCACACCTCCTAATCCTTCTAGTTTTTCTTAAACAGTGCCACTTCCCTGGATATGTGCTCATGGAAGCCATTTTTATTTAAACCAAAAGTGTGTGCCTGTGATAGATTAAGTTGACTAACAGTGTCTCACTCATACTGTGAAATATCAGGTATTAAATGTATTGGGAAGTTTTATATATGCTGATGTCTTGTTTCTTGGGATATTAAAGTATTAAATGTGCCATTTATTATAATTGTAATTTATTGTGAGATTGTAAAGTTCTAAGTGAGGCATGAGGTGGCTCAGCAGGCAAAGTCACTGGCTGCCAACCTGGCAACCAGAGCTTGACTGCTGGGACTCACATGGAGGAGGGAGAAAATTAATCCTGAAATTTGCACTTTGTGCGTGCATGCATGCCTGTGTTTGTGTGTCTGTGTGTCTCCGTGTACCTGTGTTTAAGGTGCATCCATGTCTGCGTGTATTGCTGACAGCATATATGTATGTATTTCAACATGTGCTTTATATTCTTATTGCGTACTTTGATACTTCATAGCAAAAAACCACAAGGGTCTATACCATACTGTTGAGAGCAGCTGTTAGGGACAGTCTGTATAGGGACGCTCAGGGTCCACTCACCACTGGGTATTACAACTGGAGACTGGAAGAATACGATCACTTTCTCCTTTACGCTGGCATTCTTGGGGGCTTTATAACAAAGGAAAGGTTGCTTTTTTTTTCAAGACAAAATATATCCTAAAGATATGTTACACTAATGCCTGGGGCCTGAGGCCTAGGAAGGATGTGTCCACCTCCATGTCCAAAACACAATCTGCTGGGTTCCAACTTCATTTCAGTTCTGCAAGCCACAGTGGCCTTCCCATCAACCCATGGGGTCCCAGAGTAGCAGTGGTCCAGCCAGGGGGAAACACTGGGCTGGAAAGAAGCACTTGAGAAAGGAAAAAGAGGATGCAAATATGTCCTGAAAGCAGATGGTGTCTGGGAGAGAAAAGCCTGTTTGGCAACAAGGAAGAAATGAAATCACAGGGGAGCCAAGAAAACAGCCCAAAAGAAGCAGCTAAAGGAGGTGGTAATTAAGTGTGAAGCTGGAGATTTCCAAGGGACTTTTCAGCTTCGGTGAAAGTCTGGCCCCTGGACAGTTCTGAGGCAGTGCTCAGGTACTGTTTTTCATTATGTTTCTTTTTTGAAAGGAATCACTCCAGCTTGAGCCCTGAACCTGATCCTAACCAACACCAGTTTACTTCAAATCATTTCTTCAGAGTGAAAGATTGCCTGGGGCGAGCCCACTCTCTCCCTGGAGTTCTGGTAGGCTCCCACTGCTAGGGTAAGCAGGACAACCATCATGTTAATACACCCAGAACTATCAAGACACATTTCATTTCCAGGCCCTTCATAGCATTAACCAAGGCAATAGCATCTGGAATGTCTAATAACAAAGAGATTAATTGATGGATTATTTTGCACTAAATTGCTTGCTGTCACAGCTGCTCTGGGCATTAATGAGCAGCAGAAAGTGATGGCTGCTCCAGCAGTGAACAGCTGTAGAGGCTGTAGGCCAAGTCCCTAACCAGGGAGAGACAGCTGTCCCTAGGTCTACACTGACCCCTCTAGCCATTCCAGCAACCGTTTAGGAAGGCTAGATTTTGTATGTGGTCCTACTTAACATTTAGGTGTCACATATACTGTCACAAAAATGCATTATGACATCTCAGTACCAGCAATCAAACTAATGGCAGAGAGACAAATCTCCTCCAGACACAGTCAAAACCTTCCCAGACATTTTAACAGGGAGTTTTGGGACTAAATGGTCTCTAAACATTGCATATAGAAGATGGGACAGTCTAGATGATTATATACAAATCTTGAGTTTAGTTTCAGAAAGCAAATACATGCATGGGGTTGGAGGGTAGCTTAGCAGACAAGAATACTTGATGCTTTTGCACGGGATCCAAGTCTGGATTCCAGCACCCACATTGGGCAACTTGCAAATGAAGTATCCCCAGCTCTGGGGAATTTAATACCCTCTTCTGGCTTCTATAGGAACACACACACACACATGAGACACACAAAGAGACATTCACAAATATATAAACAAAATACATTGTGTGTGTGTGTGTGTGTGTGTGTGTGTGTATTTGTGGGATGGTAAATTAGTTTTTCCACCTACAGAGTTCATTTGTATGTTAGTTTCCTCTCTGTGAAAGAATCTGTCAATATAAATACAATATCTTTATCACACATAACAAAACTGGTAAGTCTTTAAAATCATCTAAGTTTTAGTTGAATCAAATTTCCCCGATATATTTATTCAAACCAGAACATACACAAAGTTAATATATTACATCTCACACACACACCTCCATTTCCTCTAGTTCTGTACACGGATACCACAAAGGATTGGATGAGGTGAAACCCCAATAACAATAGCCAGCCTTTGATTCTAACTCCTAGTCTCTTCCAAAAGGAAACAGGTCCTTGGGAAAATGGCTGCCTCAAAGTCTGAGACAAGGAAAAGTCCCAGACGTGCTTGAAATACATCAAGCCAAAAAGCAAGGAAGTCTTCAAAGATGAACTATGCCAAACAGACCCAGAAGCCAGACTAATTGATAGGGCATGAGGGATTTTAATTCATCTAGGATATTTGAGGATCAAAATAAATAATGATAGTAATAGATGGTACATAATTCATTGAACAAAATGAGAATCCATGAGTCTGACTCATGGATTAAATAAATTAATCAGACGAATGTTTGATAAAGAACATGATATTTAAATATTCTCAAAATATATGCTCATAAAATACCTACGAATCAGGAAGAGAATGACTTCACAATGACGAAGCCTGACAGACGCGACCTTATCAAGTGACTGCAGTAAATATCGTTAGCAATGGAGCTACCAAAATGATTCAATTCATCCCTGACAAGATGCTCAAGGAAGAACACAGCCTCAGTAAGATGTTCTAATCATGAGAAAACGTCAAGGGGCCGAGGAAAGGGCTCAGTGACAAAGGGTACCCACTATGTAAGTGTATGGACCTGAGTTCAAATCCCTTGCACTCATAAGGGGCTACAGCTCCGACGCTGTGGTGGGTAGAAATAGGAGGACCACTGAGAATTGCTAGGAGATGTAGCTCCAGGTTCAGTGACAGACACTGTCTCAGGGAAATAAAGAGGACAGTGACAGAGCAGGACACTCGATGTCCTTTTCTGGCCTTCATGCACACCTGCACTTACACATGAGTATACAATACAAACCCTCCCAACATCAAACAAGCCCAGAGTCAAGTACTGTCTATAAAGCAAGCGACCAGTGATCATCGAGAATGCCAAGGTCAGAGCAGGGAATTAAAATGTAAAAAGACAAAAGAAAGTTAACAATGAAAGGCAACGTGTGACTCATCAATGTTAATTTTCTGGGTTTGATCATATCTCAGTTACTTAAGACAGTGTCTTTGTTTGTAGGGAATTCACGCCAAAGTATTCATTCAAGTATGCTGGGACCTCAGGTTGGTGACTTAGCTTTCTATGCCTCAAAGTGGCATGTCTCCCCACAATCCATACCTCAAAGTGACATGGCTCTCCACAATCCATACCTCAGGGCGACACGGCTCTCCACAGTCCATACCTCCAGGTGACATGGCTCTCCATACCTCAAGGACATGAGCTTCCCTGTAGTTCACTATACTTGGCTGGCACTTTAGTAAGTCTGAAGTTGTTTTAAAATGTTTTTGGTCTCTGTTTTAAAAGGGGGGTGGTATGGAGCTGGAAGGGTAGGAAGAGAGAGGAGAAGATTTGGGAGGAATTGTAGGAGGGAAAATATGATTAAAATATATGTAAAACTATTTTAAATAAAAATGTTCAGTGAGGAGAAAAGATATATAATGAACAAAATAACTTCCTCATAGGCATTTCCCCTAGTGTGGCTCATACAAGAAAACAGTTGCTCGGTTCAGAGCCTATATCAGTGTTCTGAATCATGCATGGGTACCAGAGAAACTCCAAGTGATAATTTTTAAATATTAATATGGACTCAGAGATTTCCATGTTTGGTGTCCTTCAATCAGTTTCTACTAACTGTTCTGATTCCCAAATTGTTTCTGTATCCGTCTGACAAAACTCTGTTAGACAACAAACGACCCTTCCCCTCCCTCCTTCCTTCCTCTTTCCCTCCCTCCTTCCTTCCTTCCCTCCCCTCCCTCCCTCCTTCCTTCCTCTTTCCCTCCCTCCTTCCTTCCTTCCCTCCCCTCCCTCCCTCCTTCCTTCCCTCCCCTCCTTCCTTCCTTCCCTCCCCTCCCTCCTTCCTTCCTCTTTCCCTCCCTCCTTCCTTCCTTCCCTCCCCTCCCTCCCTCCTTCCTTCTCCTCCCTCAGCCCTTCTCTTCCCTTCTCCTTTTCTTTGTATAATAAAAGGCTTTAAGTTCACTGTTTTTATCTGCTGTCTCATACCTGGAATCAAATTCTAGGACTTGAAAAACTCATCATCACTTGATTCTTTCTGAGAAAATAAGAACAGAATTTTAAATGCCTTGTTTTTCAGCTCCCTTGTGGACATTGGCCTCTTCTCCCCCATCCCCATCTGTGGACTTCTCAGAAGAATGGGTAAATGAAACAGAACCGGCTCCAGGTCACGCTGTTGTCTTACAACTGCCTACTTCCTAGATTAGAGACAAGATAGACGTATGAAAATGCCATATGTAACTTGCTACTTTGGAGAAATTAGAAAACTACTGTAATAATCCAGACAGAAGATGGTGGCCACCAAAGCAAGATGGTGGTAGTTAAGAAGCTGCAAAATCGTAATGTGGTGGCTGTCTTCCAAAATTAGGACTTGGTGAAGTTGACAAAAAAGACAGGACTGCCCTCCTCCCCCATATATTGAGGACTCAAGGTTAATCAATCCCTAGAGTTTGGTTCAGGGCATCCAGAGTGTGGACATTCCATTACCTCTGGTAGGCGATGTGAGAGAAGCAGGTTTGGGGAAAGACACTCAGGAGCTCAGCCTTGGACAAAGTAGGTTGGAGATATCTGTTAAATAGACAAATGGAGATGCTAAGTGCATGGTTGAATGTCCAGTTCTAGAGGCCAGGAGAGCTGAAAGGGAGGAGACAGATGTCTAGACATTGTAATGACTGTGACAGCCATGATAATGTTCTTCAAAGATGTCCGTGCCTCCATCTTCAGCACCTGTGAGATACTGCCTCACGTGGCAAAAAGGACTTTGTAGATGTGACTGAGGGTCTAGGCCCTTCAATGGAGATACTAACCTGGCTATCAGTGGGGGTCCAGTCTGGTTATATGGGCCCTTAAAATCAAAGACTTTTCTCACCATGATTAAGAGGAGATAAGATTTATCTGACATGAGAACAGGGCTTCCTACTAGAAAATAGGAAGAGCTTCTAGAAGGTGGAAAAAGGAAGGAGACGGGGTCTCACTTAGAACCCCCCAAAAAGAATGCTGCCCCAGGAATAACTGGTTCTAGCCCAAGGGCACTATGCCAGACTGCCAACTGATAGGAGCATGAGATCATAAGTTAGCATTGTCTTTAGTCACAGCTTGTAGAGTCATTTGCTACAGTGACGATAGAGTACAGAGCAGACTGTTGGCTTAGCAGTTAAAAGCATTTACTGCTCTTGAAGATGACCCAGGTTCAGACCCCATTACCCACATGACAGTTTACAGCCAGCGAATTTCAGTTCCAGGGTGTCCAATGGATGCTCTCTTTGGGCCTTTGCAGGCACACAAGCAAAACACATATACACATAAAATGAGTATTAATAAATCTTTGGAAATGCATGTTGGTATCATCAGTATGTAGAAAATATATAAATCTGCTTTTAAAAAAAAATCTAGTGATTGCTGACAGAAAAGATCCTGAGGAGCTTGTGACATTGTAATATTAAGTCAGTGACTCAGAATTTTATTGGTGCAACAAAACTCTTTGACCAAAAAACAAGCTGGGGAGGGAAGGGTTTATCTGGTTTACATTTCCATATCACTGTTCATCATTGAAAGAGGTCAGGATAGGAACTTGGGCAGGAACCTGGAGGCAGGAGCTGATGCAGGGGTCATGGAGGGATGCTGCTGGGCCCTCCCCCATCAATCTCTAATTAAGGAAATGTCTTACAACCAGATGTTATGAGGCATCTTCTCAGTTGAGGTTCCCTCCTCTCAGATTGTGTCTAAGACTAATCAGTATCGTCAGGAAAATAAGAATGAGCCACCAGGGCCTGGGAACAAACCAGGAGACAATGGTTTTTTTTTTTTTTGTTGTTTGTTTGTTTGTTTGTTTGTTTGTTTGTTGTTTTTTGGGTTTTTTTTGAAGACAAGTGAAGAACCTATGTCACATGTAGCATTGAAGACCAAACCAGAAAACAAGGTGGACAGAACAGTGATGGTGCTGGCAGAACCAAGTGGGCTCTGGCACCTGCCACTCAAGCCCCAACAATTGAGAGACCTTGGATGACAGAACCTCACAGTGGGCTGGTCACCTACAAATGTGACACACTGAACAACCCAGAATGCGTGGAATCAGAAGGGCTCTGTTCCTCCCTTGAAGCAGGAGGCTTTGAGAACATGGAGGGAGGAGGAAGAGGAGAGAGAGAGACAGGAACTTCAATTCCATGGCCATCTCCGTATGAGGCTCTAACTTGTTAAATGACATGTGCCCTAAGCCCAAGAAAATTAAACAATATTTCAAGACTAAGAAATGCCTTCCTATTCCTTAGTAAAGGCATGACCTCATCAATATTAAATACATGACCTTCTGCTACCTGACATTTCTTGACTGTAATACCTTCAGGGAACCTTTGCTGTGATGGCTGTTCTTAGTTGTTAACTTGACTACATTTGGAGTTAACTAAAACCCAAGTAGTTGTGTACATCTGTGAAGAATATTTTTTTGAATTAAATCATTTGAAGTGGAAAGGCCAACTTAAAATACACACACACACACACACACACACACACACACACACACACACACATTGGGGTTTTGCCTGCATGTATGTCTATATGTGGATGCCAGACCCTCTGGAACTGGAGTTACAGACAATTGTGAGCTGCAATGTGGGTGCTAGGAATTGAACTCATGTCCTTTGGAATAAGAGCCAGAGTCGCCAGTGCTCTTAACCACCAAGCCATCTCTCCAGCCTGGGAAGACCCACCTTTGATCCAGATCTCTTGAGTGGGAAGATCCACCTTTAATCTGGGCCATGCCTTCTGCTGGCAGCCTAGATAAAGGACATGCAAGAAGGAAGCTTGGTCGGTGCCTGCTTGCTCTCACTCTCACTGGCAAGTCCATTCTACATTGGCATTAGGGCCCACTTCTTAAGAATTTTAATGTGTACTGAGACACACTGTGAGCCGAGACATCTAGCCTTGTGGACTGAACAATTACTAGATTTTTGGACCATCCATTGGTAAACAGCCATTGTTGGGCTAGCTGGACCACAGCCTATAAAACACTCTAATAATCTCCTTTCTAAATATAGAAAGCACATGTTCATTCTATCAGTCCCGTTCCTCTAGAGAACCCTAACAAATAGACCTCATTTGAGGAGGTTCTTGTAGCCTAAGACAAATATCCTTGGCATAGTGCTTCACACTGACTCATGGTTGCTCATTTGCAGACCATCTTCTCCACTAGACTCAGGAGTCCTCAAAGGGGTGAGGATGTGTGCTTTCAACACCCAGTTATAAAAACAGAACGTCACAAGTTTGCCATTCACTAAACCCCCACATGTGTCAGATAGTGCTATGGGTAGCATTTACTCCATTTTGCAGATAAGAAAGTTGAGGTTCAGGGAGATTAAAATATTTAATTGATAGTATTCAACCAGAGAGCAGCAGAGCAGTTCATGCCCAAATCTGTGACGAGCAGCCACCTAAAATGACCACATTCTCATTCCCAGAAGCTGTGAGTTATGGGGAAAGTAGGTCTTTGCAGATTTGATTAAGGAT
Organism: Phyllotis vaccarum; assembly: GCA_033318265.1. Lineage (NCBI taxonomy): Eukaryota > Metazoa > Chordata > Mammalia > Rodentia > Cricetidae > Phyllotis > Phyllotis vaccarum. Next base: position 110,026,717 of record JARWLC010000008.1, on the reverse strand, counting down.
TTTTAGGTGATGTAACTATAAGAGCCCTTTGAAAAGCAGTTGCAGAAGAAGCAAGGACAGAAGCATTAACAAAGGGGTGTGAGCCAAGAAACACTGATTATGTCTTAAACCTAAAAAGAATAAGGAGACAGATTTTCCTTAGACCTTCCAGGAAGAAACACAGTCAGCCTGCCAACCTTGTGGCCTTAGATTTCTATCCTTAGAGCAGTAAGCTAACCTCCACTGTGCAGTGTTAAGCTGATGAGCCCTCAGGACTAGTTATAGCAATGGCAGGAAGTGTGACCTAGTGCTTCGCCTCTGTGCTTCTGTGGTCTTTACATCCCAGGACTTAAGCAGTGCTGACAGAGGAGCATAGGGCATTTGATGGAGATCTGCCAAGTGAGTTATAGGAAGGGTGGGGAGGGTTACTCAACAGCCTCTTCGATGTGCCCTGTCTGAATTCCTGACCAAGACAGAGAAGCACCCCAAGAGCAGTGGGGTAACAGGTATTTCCTTATTTCCGAGTTGGGTGTATGTGGGCAGGGCTACTAGACTAAGAAAACTCTGGGAACAGGAAGAATAGAGCAGAAATGCCACAGAGACTCCAGAGTTGCCAGAGAAGCCAGCAGATGCAGCGGACAACTATACTGCTCTGAGAAAAGGTACCGAACCGTATGGCTGAACAGGATAAGAATCATGGGTTAGTTTAAGTGTAAAGAGTTAGCAAGTTATATGCCTGGGCCTTAGGCCGATCAGCCTAAAATTATTGTAAGCGTCTGTGTGTCTCTGCGGGTGTGTGGGTCTAAACCTTGAGGCTAGGCCTGAAAGTCTGGGCCAGAAACCTCTTACATATCTTACCAGGTGTATGGTCTAGGTATTACCTGAAGGTTATTCAATGATAGTCAGAACATTTCTAAAGACGATAAAAATGTAACCTCAACTTACAGTTGTGCCTTAGAGTCAGGAGAGCTGGAGGGAGGAGAGGAATGGGCCTTTATGTCAACAATTTAGGATTGTTTTTCCTGCTTCCTACAGCAACACATTAAGCATCATGAATGACCAGCAGCATGAGCAAGATGATCAGCAATCACTTACTTCATACCATTGCATCGTAGCAAGTAGAGCAACCAACCTAAGGAAACAGCCTACGAATGCATAATACTAGTTCCCTTCCCTCGATACCACCACAGTCCAGTCTTTACCCAGGGAGGATGGCATTTTCCATAAGTGTATCAATAAAGAGAAAGTTTTCCACTGATAGAGTTAGTAGACACCACTACTTACCCGTTTGAGAATGAAGAGGAGGAACCCAAAAGTTGCTTAGGCCCCAGATGGCTTGTCATGCCATGAAAGCCTGTTTCTCCCTCCACTAGCCCTTTCCTCTTGCTAGTTAAAAGTTCCATACTAAGAAATTACAAAGGCAAAGGTATAGCTCAGTTGGTAGAGAACCTGCCTAGCATACATGAAGTCCTGGATTCAATCCCTACCCAGCACAGCATAAATGGGGTGTGATGGTCCACCCCTATATAACTGTAATACTTGGGATGTGGAAGCAGGAGGATCAGAAGTTCAAGACCAGTCTGGGCTACTGTCTCAAAAGAATGATGAGAAAGACCAATCTAAATGGCATCTGTTATTTTAAGGACATCTACTACACAGGCAGAATGACAGCTAAGACTCAGCTACAAACAACCACTTAGAATGTCATCTAAAAACCATGTCTCTGGTGGTATCAATGTGTAGTTGACAAAAAAGGTACAGTGATTTGCTGGGTAGACTTCAGCAGAGGCCAGTCACTACCCTTCTGATTCAGGTCTTCTGGTAAGGCTGGCAATTTGAAAGGTATTCTCAGCCTGCCCAGTACGGCAGCCAAAGCTCCCAGGGGTCATAAATTGCTCTAGAATCTAGATAAATCACACACACTAAAGGTCTATCAAGACCACCAGAAACCCAATTTATCTGTGACCTGAGACAGGGTTTTATTGCTTTTCAGATTAACAATTTAAAGTGTTTTGCTTTTCATCCTCAGGAGTATTGGTTTGATGTATGAGGCAGGGAGGTTATTAAATCTCTGGTGCCTTCCATAGATGTAAATTAAGCCACCACACCTCCTTAGCCACCTTCCCGGTACAAGCTGGGATTTATTATTAACTTGTCACTTCTGCATGCTCATCAAAATAAGCAGAACCATGATTAATTATTCCTGTTGACTTAAGGCTTCCTGTCATCCCACCTTTTTGTGGAGAGGATATTACAAAGTCTCCTGGTTTGTTTTTGCAGAAGAGCAGTATGCAAGAGCCCTTAAGAAGACCTGGAGCTTCTATGCTGGTATGTTTATACATGGTGCTGTGTCTGTAACTCTACATTGCTCTGAATGGTTTCAGTGAAAGTAAGCTGCATTTTGTGCTCCCTTTCCTGGTCACATCACCGTGGCTGCCTCTGCTTATCTGGATCCCTTCCAGAGCGGTCTGAAGAGGTATGACACTAAATGAACCATAAACATCAAAATTCTGTTTTCAATTTGGTTGCAGTTCAGTTTAAGAAAAATGGTATTTGCTAGATTGCACCTATCTGGCAGGCAGGAAATTTGAATATATTTGTTCATTTCCTAATATAATATTATCATTGCAGGAGACATTAAATAAAAGACATACGTCTCTCTCTTCACATATTTTTAAATACATCCTTTCTTAGTCTTTGTGCAGCTGTGATCAGATGGATCTTGGTATAACAACATAAGGGGTTAGACTTTGCCAATGCAGGGCTTAGTCCATAGCTTCTTTGCCCAATTCTTCCATCATCATGGCAAAAGGAGTAGACAGACAGGAAACCAGAGGGACAGAGATAAGACACCCCTGAACAACTCCCTTCAGCTCCTGAAGTTTCCAGAACTTTCCAAAACAGCACCATCAGTTGGGAACCAAGATTTTAGCACAGGAGCCTTGGTAGGCGGGAGGGTGGGGGGGAGGGGCAGGAATCTTATAGTCAATCCGAAACAACCCCAAATATTTCAGAATGTGTCTCTAAGAAGCAAAAGTTTAAACTATCATTATAATATCTACCAAAATATCAATCCTTTAATATCTAGTTGATGTTCAAATACTACTCATAACCTAAAAATTTTAAATATATATATACTTAAAAATGGCATCAAGTCCATACAAGGTATTTAATTGATGTCTTTCACGTAAAGATTTTCTCTATCACCAAGGCATATTCAACAACAGTTGATTTTTATTCAGGGTACAATCTGTCCAAACTTGACAGAGGGTCGTGGTCAAACCTTATCATGTTCTGTTTTCAGATGTCCAGTAGACATGGTGACCACAAAATTTACTGTTCTAATACAGACAACCTTGACTGAATGAGGATGGGGCACTGGTGGGATCCCAGCTGACCAGCAGCAAAAGATATTAAAGGTAAAAGAGGGTCCAGCTTCTGAATTATACTGGGGAAACATCTAGAAACAGTCATCTCACATTACAATGTTTTTAAAAATTAAATTATAACTTAAAAACTTTTCTTGGAGGAAGACCAATTCTCCGAGGAGAAATAGGGAGACACACCATGTAGGGATTCACCTCTAACCCTAACGAATGGAAGTGGCTGCACACACAGCCACATAGGGTTCCCAGCACCCTCAGGCTTCATTGGATAAACAACAGAGCGAGAGTTCTGGAAAACAGAAAACAGCTCCTGGAGGAAGGGTATGGCCCCCACTCTCCCCATCTCCCTGTTTCAGAAGTCCCAGCAGACTGGGAATAAAGATACCTTTAGGACAGTGCTAAACACCCCCTGTGTTTTGGGAAGAAAACAGTTACGGCCCTCCATGCCTCCAGAAGAGGACAGGAACACAGATATGATCAAAAACCTTGAGGTCCACAGGCCCAGACCTCCTCCTCCTCTTACCACCACCAGGATAAAATGCACTAGGTAACAAAGCGCCGTTCTAGGAGGAGGTAAGCAAACGCATACAGACAACATCAGAGTCATGGCAAGAGAAGAAAGCATAGAGCCAACGGTGGGTTGGACGATGAGAAAATACCCCTGGGTTGAGAAACTCGCATTTATCCTATAGAGCAACATTCTGATACAGGATTGGAAGCTTTTGGTAGACTAAATATAGACAAAGAAATGAACCCCAAACTTACCTATCTTGATTGTTTACATCATGCTCTAAAAAAGTGCAGAGAACTGTTAAATGTGCTTGTTTACAAACATAAAATCCATGTACCCCAGTCTATGCTTTCTTATATAATATTTCCATTTTTTAACAATAAAACCCTGTCACGCACAACTCACATCCCAGAAAGCACAACCCATAGGATGAGATGCATATATGACGCCTATTTGGAAATAGCAGGCAGGAAGTTGGAAGTTGTAAATTTATATCAAAAATGTCAACACCATCTATGAAATAATTGAGCAGGTCTAGATGTCTCATGAAAACTGTATTTTTAAAAGTCAAAGATATTCTTCACTTCAGAATAAACACTATAGAATGAAAGAGCAATGGCTGATGATGTAGCTCGTGGCCAAGAACTGGCCAGGCCTGCACGGGCTATGGGTGCAGTCCTCAGTGTGCGGATAGAAAAACAGTGACAGAACATAATAGCAAGGTTAGGTGACCTGTTCCTACTAGTAGACGCTCCTGACTACTTTATCAACATAAAAGAAAACAAAAGTAATAGGAATGAATGAAGATGAAAATCTCTGAAAATTTATTACCACAGTCAAAACAGTTCATGTTTTAAAGATGGGGAGAACCACAGATATATGACCAAAAAAGTGATTAAGTTACAGAAATACATTTGAATCATGAGTCATCACATGATTCAATAAACAGGGAAAAGTGAAAATCTACATCCAATAAACATTCTAGGACTATCATCCAAAACTGACACCAAGAAGTCAGACGTTCTGAACAGATGAAGCCTCTGGAGAGGCCGAGGAGGTGAGGGAGCACTTCCTGCAGAGCACAGCACAGGGGTGAGGGAGAATTTCCTTCAAAGTACAGCAGAGGGGGTGAGGGAGCACTTCCTTCAGAGCACAGCACAGGGGGTGAGGGAGCAGTTTCTTCAGAGCACAGCACAGGGGGTGAGGGAGCACTTCCTGCAGAGCACAGCACAGGGGGTGAGGGAGCACTTCCTGCAGAGAACAGCACAGGGGGTGAGGGAGCACTTCCTTCAGAGCACAGCACAGGGGGTGAGGGAGCACTTCCTTCAGAGCACAGCACGGGGGTGAGGGAGACTTCCTGAAGAACAAACACAGCACACTGGGCTGTTTTCACAATGTTTTCCCCAAACCTTCAAAGATCGATTCTTTGGGAAGACTAAGCTATTTCAGAGCACAGAAAAGGGAGGAGGGGTGAAGGGCAGAGAGGAGAAGGAAGTGGGCAGGGGAGCTTTCCAGAACAGGTCCAACAGGGAAACACCAGGGCAGCAGTCTCACAAACTCTTCCAAGGTCTGTATACTTTCCTGCCAGCACCAAGACTTAGATATTATTTCATCTTTCACAAGATAATGGCCAAACTTTTGTTGCAGAAGCTGGAGTAGGCAAAACAGCTGATGTCTCAGCATGTACTCAGGAGGGGTGGGCATTTTTACTCAAAAATGGCCTAGAGTAAATTTTTAAGAATTATAAAGTCCTGAGCTCTATCCCTGACCCCATCCTCATCAAATCTCAACTTTTGATGGTATGTCTTTAGTATTTATCTGTGCCAGGTTTAGAGCTCAGGCCCTCAGTTCACAGAGCAAAGCCTTTATGGTTGAGCATCTCCTCAAGCTATGAATTTTCAGAGTACATATGAACTATCTCTAGCTTCAGGAAGTGCTGGGAACATTTCCTCAAAAATGGACAAACCAAGCTGTCATTTCAAAGAAAGTGCCAGCACTGGTTGCCATGACAACGATGTCATGGGAACCTTAGAAAACTGTTTGCCACCTTCATGCACTACTGATGAGAACGGTGGTGATTGTTTGAAAATGGAAATTTTGATACTGTGAAATTAAATATGTCAGCGTTTACAAACTCTGCATCGCTCACTAAACCAGTATTTTCAAAACGACAATTTTAGTTTGAAAATAAAATCACATGGGTAAATGATCCATCCAAAGTGTGAGGTTGACAAATGGATTTCGGAGTAGCAGAATGAAAAAACACTCTTAACTACCAAAGATTCATTTCAACAAATACATAAGAAGCTACCATCTGTCAAGCTTTGATGTGGCAAAGACTATGTATGATAACTTTAAAAGTTATTAGAATTATACTTGGTTTTCCAACCTGACCTCCTGGGACAAGCCTGTAATTCCAGCTACTTGGGAGGCTGAGGCAGGAAAGCCAAAGTTCAAGGCAAACTTGGCATCTTAGGTAGACTCTGGGGGGGGGCGCACTCAGTGGTAGAGTACTTACATAGCACAGCAGGTACACAGGTACAAGGTCCTGGGTTCAATCCTGAGGGAAAAAAAATACTCTTCCCTTTCCAACTACATATATTATATAAGGGCATTTTATGTGTATGGGTTTGTTGCTCATGTATGTGCACCATAAGCATGCCTAGTGCCCATGTAATTCAGAGAGCTGGTTACTAGCTAGGCAGGCAGAGGTTAGGTGGGACTTCTGGGGACAGAGAGAGCTCTGGAAGAAGAAAGGAAGGATCACTAGCCAGACACACAGGAAGCAGTGTAGAGCAAAAGTGTAAGGCCCCTTCCCTTTTCCTCCCTTTTGCTTGAGCAGCCCCCTCTTGTTTTAGCAATTTCCTCTTACCCAAGAAGTAGTGCTAGCAACAGCACGTTGCAAGGACAGTAAGTAAACTTGCCTAAGACATGTTAACAGGACAGTAAAGATTAGCTCCGCTGATAAAAAAGAACTGTAGTTAGGAATAAGACCAGGTGCCTGGGGCGGAGACAAAGGAATGTGGTCAGGAGCCTTGGTCAGGAGCCAGACGCCAAACATTCCCCAACCAAGGACAAACTGATTCCCCTGTGGGCTGTACATCTGCTCTTAAAACATATATCCTGGTGCTGGAGACACCAGCATCCCTGTAAAACTTAGTAATAAAAACTTTCACAGTGTATGTCAGCAGGGCAGAGGGGGAAGGGAGGGGAAGCAGTTACTTGGCTATGTGATCAGGCCCAGTCACGGATCAGGGGAGGAATTCCAGGAAGAGATAAGGAACAAAGGAAGAACAAGCAGCAGGCCTGGGGGCGGGTGATAACCAGAACCTTTGGTCAGGCCAGATGGCAGCCTGGGGGCCCTCACCCCTCAACTGATGATTTCATTCAAACCAGCCAATGAAAACCTTGTAACTTCGCTTCTGCTTCTGTACACACGCTTTTGCTTCCCTAACCCTATAAAAAGGCCCTGAACAAAGGGCTGGGTGAGCCAGCCCTCCTGAGTGGCTTGGTAGCCCGCAGGTACCTGTGTTATTCAATAAACCTCGTGCTGTTTGCAGCTGATCTGTGGCTCAGTCCTCCTTGGGTCCTGGGGTTTCTCCCTGAAGAAAGGTCCGTTTCGGGGGTCCCCCACCCCCGGGGTGGTCTTTCAAAAGTAACCAAGCCACATAAAAGATTTAAAAATCCAGGTTAGTTTAAGTTATAAGGACTAGCTATGAACAAGCCTACACTCAAGCTGACCTTTCATAGTTAATAAGTGTCCGTGCCATGATTTGAGGGCTGGTAGTGCAGAAAGGCCTGCTATAAATGGTGCCCAGTGTTCAGCCACATGTATCCACTTAAGGCCTGAGAAAGCTTAGGGGGAAAAATGTTCCGGAACACAGAGTCAAGCATGGCTTCCTGGTGGCTGCAGAGACTGCCTATGGGCTGGAGCCAGCTGCCAGCGTCATCCTCCAGCACCATGAACTAAGCTGAGCCGCATAGTGACTGACAGCAGTTTTAGCATTGATCACACTGGATCAGAGAACACTGCAGGTACTCAGTAAAGACAAAACTCTAAACAGGTTACAGTGTGCTTAAAAAATGTGTGTAGGCTTAGAAAGAAAATGGGTATAGACACTGAAAAAGATAGTTTATTTTTTAATTCTCTTTATAATAAAAGGGGATAGGTAAGTAAAGATGGAAAATAGTCTTCTGGATCCTTTCTAGTGTCTTGTTGACTGTAAAGTTTTTGAATTCTGATGAACAGGGAACACAGCTGCTGAGAGACATAGACGGCAAGAGGGACTGCAGACGTTAAACCAGCCTACATTCTTTAGGCATGCTTTTGTTTCTATAAGGTCAAGGTTTAAAGGGGTCGGGTTTAGTCTTTGATGACTCCCCATGGAAAGTCTTATGTTTCCAGAAGAGGGGGTGAAGAGGTCGAGGGTGGGGAGTGGGAGGAGAGACGGGAGGGGAATCTGTGGTTGGTTTGTAAAATTAACAAAAAATTCTTTAAAAAACAAGGGAAATCTGAAGATGCTCGCCAAGTTTGTTTTTTTGTTTTTGTTTTTGTTTTTTTTTTTATTTTAAGTATCAGGTTTGATCAGGGGAGACTTCTGAACATTCTGGCTACAGACATAAAGAAACAAACCTAAAAAAAATTCTAAAAGACAGATGACATATATTTTACCTGCTCAAACATAAAACAAAAAAAATCATCTTTGGCTGGTTTATGTACAATGCATAGTCCATACTTGTGTTAATACAGATATACATATATATGTTACCTTTGAAAGTTTGTGTTTTCAGAACAAGAGGACCAGACACCAATTAAAATGCGTGGCCCAGGTGATCCAATCTCTCAGAGTAACTCTGTTGCATTTTCCTCAAAGTTCTCTGCATTTAGAATAGCTTCAAGACTGCTGGCTGAGATGGTTCAGCCTCACAGACTATTCTGTCCAGGACCTCCTAGTTTCCCAGCACAGAGATTGGACAACAAATGTTCTGTTTAGTTCTCTCAGGTCTTGGCCATTATACCAATTTTCTCAGAATCCCCAAAGATGCTATCACCCCCAAAGAGCAGGACACAGTCTAGATAACATGATTCCCACATTCCCAAGAGGTAAAGCAGGTGTTTATTTGGTTGTTTAGTGGGTTATGGATACCTGTTATCATTTAGGGGGTTGGCTACAAATTGTTACCTGTCATGGTCAGGGAGATTAGATTCAGGGATCTATTTCTGAAGGGAAAGAGGGAAACACAGTATAGAAATGATGGGATTAAAGGGTGAATTAGTGAGTCTACTTTTGAACCACTATTCTCAAATATTTTATATTGTTGTGGAATTTTGGATATTGATACAAATTTAAGGTTATTTTTGTTATACTGTATTAAATGTTTCTATTTCTTGCTTAAGGTATTGTATTTATGCAGCTCATTTTAAAATGTAAAGTCTAAGTCCTTGAAAGCTATTTAGGATAATAAAGAAATACAGGTTAATAGTCATCTATAGCAATCGAACGTATAGACATGTTATGGATGTTTTCAAGGTCATACAGAGATATATTTTAGGTAATTAGAAAATCTTCAAAGACTTCAGAAACCAAAAGGATATAACATTTTAATGTTTTAATAACAGGATTTTTCATGACAATGAGACAAATGTGCTCCTGGCAGCACCAATCTACCTCATAAAAGGATGATGGACATCAAAGAACCTCCATATGGAATTTGCTTTCTCTGTGGCAAATGCTAGCCATTTGGGCAAGAAACTATTCTTGCCTCAGGTGATGATAATATGCTTGTCTAAATTGGACAAGCAGGATACAAGGGATACAAAGGAAAGTATCTGCCAAACTTTGCCAAGGCAAGGTAGGACAGTCCTTCAAAAAATTCCTGCTTCACAGACTTAGGCCAAAGATAGACACCCCAACATTCCACAGGAACCCTGGGGTGACTGCCCAGTTTTGGAAGTTTCTTGCTCTGCATTCTGTTTACTCGGGTAATAATTATATCCTTCTCAGATCTAGACAGTTATAGTTAGTTTCCCTTAGTCATGATAGAAAGCAAATTAGGTACAAAACTTTGGGGTCAGAACAGGAAGATAGATAATGGAGTATCTTCTCTATATTTGCCAAATACTAATGAACTGGACATTGTAAATGTATTTTTTACATATCCTATTGTACATATATTTTGCATTATTAAGAGTTAAAACCTTTTCTTTTTATTTAGACAAAAGGGGGGAAATTTTGTGGAATAGTCCTTTACACTGTGAAGATGTGTCACTGTGATTAGTTTAATAAAGAGCTGAATGGCCATTAGCTAGGCAGAAAGAGGTTAGGCAGGACTTGTGGGAACAGAAAGTTCTCTGGGAAGAAAGGAGGGGTTGCCAGCCAGATGAAGAGGAAGCAAGATGGGCAGTACAGAGTAAAGATAAGCAAGTCTTTTTCTGTAGCCTAGGCTGTCCTCAAATCTGTGCCAGTAATTCTGACTCAGTCTTCCATACTTAATGGAGAAATGGAAATGGGCAAGGAAAGGGGAAGCCTATCATTGAATGTAGAGAGCTGCATGGCCGCACCTTAAAGATGGCGCCGGCTTCTGCCTTCCACCTTCCCCATGGTGAGCACTGAGATAAACAACTCCTTATTTGGCTGAGGCTAAGCTCTTGGTTTGCTCCCGTGTATCCGGACCTACTGGCATGGCCCACGTGTCGCCCCGTGATTGGCAGTCCAGAAGGTATTTAGCTGGGAGTGGGTACCCCCCCAAAAAAGAAGAAGCCATGTTCAAGGTTCCTGAATAAACTGCTGAAAGAAGGGCCTGGTGTTGCATCCTCCTTGCGGGCGAGGATGGGCGTGACAATTGAATAACTGAGTCTTTAAGTTAATTATGTAGGAAAAAGTGAATATGGATTTCTTCAAATACCGGTGTGCACACAGTGATTATGCAGGCCAGGAACTTTAAAAGTAATTTAAGAGTTGCCTATCTTATTATTTTTGAAAAAGGTCTCTCACCAGCTGAGTAGCTAGCAAGCCCCAGAGATCCACCAGACTCTACCTCCCAAATGCTAGGGCTGCAAGCATATGCCACACATCCACCTTTTAATATAGGTTCTGGGAATCAAACCTGGTCACACTGGTAAAACAAGCCCTTCACCAACACAACTGTCTCCTCTGTCTCTCTCCCACCCAACCCCCAAATGATTGTCAGGGAGTTTGAGTTTACAGTTCCAGAAGGGTAAGAGACCATCACAGCAGGAATTTGGGCAGCAAGCAAGAATGGCATTTAAACTGAGTGTTCCCACCTACAGCGAGCAGGACGAGGAGAGCAAACTGGGAATGCTCACCAAAGGAAGAAATGTCAAAGCCCACCTGCAGTGACAACCCTTCTCTAGCAAGATCTGTTAGACCTCCTCAAACAGCACCACCATCTGGGAATGAAGTATTGCCAGAGCCTACAGGAGACATTATTCCTCACCCTTCAACACCATGCTAAAGATTATACAGAGGCTAGTTTAACACAAATGTTCCGTATTACAATACAGAATAATATTCAATTTGTGAGGGTCTTAAAAAGCAACCTTTAGGAACTCAGAAGTTAAAAGCATTTGCTATTTTCAGAGGACTGGAGTTTGGTTCCCAGCACCCACAATTAAGTGGTTCAAAATCACGTGTTATTCCAGAGGACCCACACACTCTTTTGGTCTCCAGGCCATACTAACACACACACACACACAAAATAATAATAAAAAATTACTATTAGTACCTAAACTCAAACTTCCAACTATATCCTAATTAGTTTTTTAAAAGTAAAAATAAACCCCATTATTACTAACAAGGCAACAAAACAGTTCCTAAGAAGTTTCTCTGCGGTAACAAAATTGCTGTTGAACTGCAGCTAACCAGACGACTCTCATCAAGTCACTAGCAGGCAACAGGTGCCTTCAGAAAGAAACACTTTCCCTCTGCCAGGCCATGCTCCCCTCTCCCTCTGCCCCTAAAATGAACAAATTCTCTCCTGAAGATTTCTCATAAATACAATACTGAAGAAATAAATTGTCAAAGCAAATGAAACATTAACTCCCAGTCAAACCTTCCTTTAAAAGTTTCCAACGTATCTAATTTCCCTTATTATCTATTAATAAAATGAACACAAAACATGTCTGCTTAAGACTTTATTTGTGAATTATAATAGAACTCAAAACAGCAAAGAGCATGAAAAAATTTATTAACCAAATAAATCACAGAATACTTGTATTTTTAAACAATAAAAAAACCTACAAATTCACACAAGATGCTATTATCTGCCTCATGGAACTTCAAAGTAATGAAGAATTAACAGGTTGGCAGAAAAGTTCATTATTTATTAAATATATATAACTCAAAGGAATAAAATTTAATTGGTAAAATAACCATTTCATGGATCTTAGCAAAGTGCTATCTTCATACTAAAAAATCTTAGTAAAGATTAACCCACAAACAACTGCACAGGAAGCCTTAAAACTTAATCATTTTTCTATTCACTGTTTACTGGACATTTAAAATGCTGAAAGAAATGTCTCATTATAAAACACTAGACATAATTTTCCAGTGTACAGTGAGCATTAGCTTTGGCTTAAAGCTGTCCTTATTAATCGGATAGTTACGTTAGTGAAACGGTCACCAAGGGCACACTAGCTTCACTCCAATCAAAAGAAAATCGAGCCACTGATCTAAAGGCAATAAATGGCACATACCAAGAAATCCGATATAAAGATCCCTGAAATCCAAAATGGCACGTCAGTCAAGTGACTAGTGATGCCAAGGATGGGAGGCCACTCATCTCACTGTATGAATGACTTCTAACAATCACTAACAGCATTACCAATGAAAGGGTTGGCAGGGAAAGGCTGATGAAGGCACACAAGTGCAAATTATCAGCAGGTGAGTGAGACCAACTCAGCTGCATATGCAAGCAGGTGTGCTGTCACCCCAAGCACAGACGGATGTCACACACTGGAGGTGGAATGCCATCAGTGCATGGATCCTACCAAAAGACCTGTGCCTAGGAGTGCACATATCCTTCAGGTCAGAACAAGCAATGGCTTTCCATAATTAGTAGTGTCTTTTGATACAGAAGTTGGCATGTTTCCAAAATGAAAGGTATTAAATAGAGGGTAGGTGAAAGGAAACGAAGTCACAAAACGGAATTTCAACAACGACACGTTCAATTTTATAACTCAAGGCTGCTGATGACTTTGTCTCTCTCTCCTTGCATAATCAAATGCAAATGCCTCTTAGCGATGGCAGCATTCAAATCCCACAGAAAATCAAGCAGTGCTCCCTGAAGGAGCACCTCCACTGGTACAAACTGCAGAACCTGCCGGGGTGCGTGAGAATCGAGCGACATGCTCAACGTCTCATTAACGCTCTGCAGGTACTGGTAAACCGGATTTGGAAGGTTCTGATAACCGATGCAGAGCAGGACTGCACAGGTCCTGAGGGGCTCGGAGGACGTGGGACAAGAAAATGTGACAAATCTAAAGCAGCTGTGGAGAACAAAGATCAGGCCAGCCATAAATCTTGTTAAGCAAGAGAGTACAGGCAAAACCAGGACATCTCCGGTACGAAGTTGCTTCAGTGCGTGTAGAAGGCGATCCAAAAACAAATGTTGGTATGCCGGGTCTCCATCATGAAGCAATGAACAGCTGAAGGTTACGAGTTCAATGGATTCCAGAAGGTGGACTTCCAGAGGCATGTGCAGTTTGAAATCACAGACAGTCGGTGAACCCACAACTAGGCACTTTGTTGGGCTGCTGGGTTCTACAGCCTGCTCACCCTGAAGGCACCTGGTGAGGCTAAGCAACTCCGACAGTATCAATTCCTCTGAAAAAACAGGACAACAGAGGTGGTGTTGCTTGGACCCGAGCCTGGAATCCAGACTCAGAGCTTCCCCCAAGGACTTTTCAACAGCTTCATTAAGAGTCTTTAAAATGTCACCATCACAGAAAGGAGAACACTTCACCTTCGGCAGTTTCTTCCCTTCTAAAATATGCCATGAGTGGCAGTCAAGATTGGATGCAGTCCCTTCTAAGAGGGAGTTTTGCCCAGGATGATACACAGCATGTTCTTCCGCCCAACTATTTAAGTATCCTTTGGCTACTTTATCGTTCCAAGAAAGGGTTTCCAACATCTTCCGTTCATTATAGGTTTTAAAATACTTGTTCCTCTGTCCAAACCATTTTGTGTTTGTACTACAGCCAATATTCGATTTTTTGACGAGCCACTGATTTCTAGAAAGAGGCTTCAGTTGAAATTTTTGCATAAAATATTGTACAGCACAATCCCTTAAATTATTCAGCTTCTCTTGCTCCCCCTTTCCCATGCACTCAAAGAGACGGAGGTTCTCAGAAATAGTCTCTAACTGGTATCTATGAAAGAACGTACAACACTCTTCATGCCGCTCAAGAAAAGATTTGGGGATCACATGATGGGGAAAGAGAGCTTTCCTGGTCATCTCAGCCCCATAATTCAACACCATGCTAGATAACAAAGAACAGACAGCCTCTCTTCCTTTATAGCAGAGACACACCACATAGACTTCTGAGTTTCCTGCCTTGCTGGTAGCAGGTTTGAACACATGGACTCGGTCAAAGGAACAATTGAGTAGGTACATGAGGTTTACAGAACAATGTTCAAACAACGTAAACATCTTTAGAACAAAAGAGCCACCGTTGCCAAGAATGGTCAGCGCAGTGACAACTTCACAATAATGCAAAGGGGAGACCAGAGCTTCCTGTTCACCCGGGTTTCCTTGGCAATCAAAACTCCCATCAGCAGTGACCAAGTGAACAGTAGGCATGCTGCTGAGCAAATCCTGAAGTCCAGTCAGGTATTTTGGAGTCATGATATCACCAGTATTATCTGGGCCAAAGTACCAACAGTGCAAGGTATTTGCAATCAGCCGGTCATCCATAACCATCCTAAGATTGTCGTTTGCTTCATGGTATGGATTCAGGGTATTAGCTACCCAACTCCATTCACAGGGGAACTGGTGGGATTTTAAGTAGTGATTGAGACTAGCTATGAAAGCTCCTGGAGCTTCACAGAGGTGCAGAGAATTGAGTTTTCCGTTCTGAAAAGCTTCCTGAGGAATGAGTGGGAAACTGCACAAAATCTCCTGGAATTTGCACCAGGCTTGAGTGCATAGTTCTGCATTCACGGCCCTTTTCACATGAGAAGTGATTTTTCCCGCCTTGTTGGTGAAAGCAGTGTGCTCATGCCACTCATCCAGTTCCTTATCGCTCAGGAGGTTTTTCACTTCGTTCAGGGAGTTCTTCAAGTCAAGAAAAGCACCAAACTCGGTGTGGTCACAGGAGAAAACCTCGGTGGGAGCTGGTAACTGCCACTCATCATTAAGTGGCTTACAGTATGAAAAGTTCTTGGCAAAGAGCTCAAAAACCTCAGAGAGAACATCTGGGCTGAAGGTCTTAGAACTTGCTGAGTACTGACTGGGAAGCTTTCTGCGCTTACTCATTTTCAAACCAAGTCACAATCTGGGAAGAGACAACAAAGTTACACGACTCAACTTCAGAGTGAATGAAATAGCATCAGAGTAAATGTGAGCACACTTCAAAAACCCAGTCCAACATGAAGGCTGATGCCAGGTTATGAAGCAGAGCAATGTGAGGTGACGGGCTCCAGGCCTGGCCCTTCTCCGTCCAGTTTCATCAATGACCTGAAAAATTTATTTTCATCCTGGAATTCAATTTTTTTTCTTAAGACAAAACAAAATTGGTCTTTCTTTTTTTTTTTTTTAGAGGTGGCCCATAAGAGAATAGTTAGTAGTAAGTGGCAGCTCTTACCATAGCCAACTCAACCTGGCTCCTCCTCAAAGCTCTCTGTCCTCTGACTGGACAGCACACATGTGGCTCTAAACGCATACACGTTTCCTCAAATCAAGCTCTAAAACACTGCAGTCTGTTAGAGCTTTTAGTTCCCTTCAGAGCCCACCTTCCTTCCAGGAGGATGTCTCCTACACCTGAGCCTGGTTGGCTCTGCTGTCAGCAACTCACCACCTACAAGGGTTGCTTTACACACTACTGCCCGTATTTCCCTGAGACTGGAACCTTGGTGGTTCCAATCATCAACGTGAGCCATCAACTACCATTCCTAGTTAGAGTTTGGATCTGAAAGGCTGCCCATAGACCCTGGTGTGAAAGGTTTCGTTTCCAGCTCATGATGCTACTTGGTGATGGGAGAAACTTAAAGAGGCAAATGGAAAGGAAGCTAGGTTAATGAGCAGCTCTCGGGACCCTAGTACCTCTTTGCTCCTTGGTAACCATGAGATGAACAGCTCTTTGCTTTCAGGCAGTCTCCATCATCCCTGCCTCACTACCACAGGGCCAAAGGCAATGAGCAACTGACCACCAGCTGAAACTTCTCAAACCATAAGCACAAATACACCTTTTTTTCCTAGTAAATTGTTTATCCCAGCTCTTTGCTCAAGCTAACCAATGTATTCATATACTGTTTGTAAACTCAATTGTACCAGTTGGCTTTCTTGGTGATGCTAAAACTGTCCAATATTTTCCTGGTGTATCTCTCGGGTCCCTGCCTCCTTTGTCAGACAGCTCCTTGGCCACACTGTAAAATCTGATTATTCCTTGTTCCACTAAAACTTAACAGACATCCAAAACAGAATTTTAAATGAAAGAAACATTTGTACTGAATTTTACTGGATATTCTGGATTGCAGTGCTGCCTGGCAGGATGGCTCAGTGGCTACAGAAGCTTGCCACCAAGCCCCTGACTCCGAGTTCAATCCTGCAAACCCACGCGGTGCAAGGAAAAAAAGACTATTGCAAGTTGTTGTCTGATCTCCGTTTTCACACACACAATAAATAAATGTTTAAAAAAAAAAAAACAAAACCCTAACAAAAAAATCATACTACCCAGGAAACGAAAAAAGAGGAAAAAGCTAAGAAAAAGAAAGACACACGCCTCAGTGACAGTGGTGGGAAAGCTCATAAATTCCAGCGAACAGTGTTTGCTGCATGTTACCCAAGTCATTTGTCAGAGAACTGAGCAGGTGCTTCAGCTCACCGACTACACTTGCACTCAGTAATTTTTTTTTTTGTTTTTTTAAAATTTCAAAATCGTTAGACATAAAAAATTGACAACTAAGTCTCCATCCCACAAAAAGCAAACATTTGAGGATGAAAATTATGAGTCGGGCCCATTTCTTTTTACGCCAAGCAAAATGAATTTAAAATGAGAAATTTCTCAAATGAGAAATAAAGACTGGCTGTGACTATCCATGTACCTTCATGGTATTGGTGTTTCCTAAGCCCTGTCCTTCTAGTGAACCTTTTAGCCCCCTTCCACCTTGAATTTTGTCCCGTGTTCATTCTGTCTACCAGTCTGTAAGTCCCTTAGAGCAACAGGTGTTTGCTTAAATCATCTTGTGTGTGCCGCAGCCGTTTACAGGTTCCGGGGAAGTAGAGATTGACAGGAACAAGCATTCATCAGCATCACTTATCAGCAAGAAACTAAATGCATTCAGAAAAGTGTGCAGTGGTCCTCACTCTTCTCGGTGCTATGACCCTTTAATACAGTTGACCCCAGCCATAAAATTATTCCACTGCTACTTCCTAGCTGTGACTTTGCTACTGTTATAAGTCATAATGTAAATATCTGACATAGAGGCTATCTGATGTGTATCGTTACCCACAGGTTGTGAACCACTCGATCTAAAGGAATCTAAAGAAAGACAAAAATAGGGTAATTCTGCATGTACAAAACCCATAGAGCAAATAAAAATGTATTACAATAAGCTTATCTCTCTTAATTCATGCTGCACTGACTGGGAACCGCAGCTACATTTAGATCCCAAATATATTCTATTTTGGAAAAAGTCTTTTTCGGTCATTAACTTCACATACTAATTAGTGGCTGTGGTTACGCTGTGAAATCTTACCGAAATTAAGTAGATAATTATCTTCACTTGCAAACAACTAAAGGATTCAAATACTCCAGTGTTCCTGACAGTGCTTGAGCCTTATTGTCGGCTAGTTCTAAGTTTTACTCCAGGCACATTCCACATTCAAACACTTGGCCCAATACTAAGAGGCAATCTCTATCTGAGCTTTAGTTCCCTAAGTATCTCTACAGCTAATTTCCTCAGCTCCCTCTATTAGTTTCTCAAAGGCAATTTACTCTGTGAAGCCTATCCTAACTTATTTGTAAATTGCAGCTTGGGCTCCCAATGTCCCTTACCTTGCTTTCTTTCATGGCGTTCTAATTTATCACTAATTTATTTCCTATTTTGTTTATAATTTGTCTCCCCCAAATTAGAATGTATTTTGCTTACTTATGTGCCACCTCCAAGAGGTTCCAACAGTGGCTAGTGAACAGCGAAGCGTACAAGCACTAACTAGAAAAACGAACGAATATTACACTTAGCCGAAAAGATAGCTCTGAGCGGAATAATGCATTTCAATTTCACTCTAGCACTTCAATGCCTAACTTTAAAGAAATGATTTTTAAATCAAAAGCATATCCTTTCCAAAGTGCACATGTAGATTTCCCAGTATGTGAACCTCGGGGCTTTTCATCAAGCACTCCATGGAGCAGCATCGTGTCATCATCATTCTGTGTGGCGGATCAATATCACTTACACTGCAGGCTCCATAAAGAAGTCAGGTAGCTTCCTGTCCAAAGCCACAAAGGAAATGCTTGTAAAATTTGTGAGCCCAACACCAAAGTCGTTCATTTCTCAACAGTTGCTAGCTCTAAATGAGTATCAGACGTGGTTAGCAGCGTTCCCGCCAACTCTTGCAAGGTAGCAAAAACACTGGGGGCGTGTCCAGTGCTCACCCCGGGCACGGAGCAGCCACTAACTTCTAGTGGAAGCGGGTTCCCAGACCCCGACTCGCGCAGCCCTGCGCCTGGTCCGCAGCGAACCATCCCCGGCTGTCACTCACCTGTGCTCACGCCCACCAGAGCCGCGTGGACTGGAGCATTTACGCTTCACGCGCGGTCATCACTTCTCAAAGCGATGCTCCACTTCCGCTCTCAGGGAAAGCTTCCGGGGGTGGTGTCTCCTCTACGTCAGCCACAACCGGGGTCACTGACGAGAGGGCGTGGCAGGAACGCGGTCCGGTCCGTACTGCGCCTGTGCACGCTCAACTGGAGCCAGAGGCTTCTCTGTACTCCAAAGGCACCTGCTGCTTGACTTGACAGCCACACTGCGCAGGCGTCCTCCAGGATGGGTGGTGTCGTTCGTGCACCTCTAAGCCACTCAGGAGAGCCACTCTTGAGAAACTAAGCTCTGGTGCTGAGCGACACTGCCTTCTCCGCGGGTCGCCATGACAACGGGACGGGGCTTTGGAATCCTTAAATTTAGCCTGTGCTATGGGCACATTGCTAGTTCCTAGTAGAGACTGCATTAAAATCGGAGCTCAAAAGATAACGAGTTCAAAGCCCAAATAAACAAAACAGCGAGACAGAATCACCACTTAAATAATGTGTTTACATATTGATACGTCAATAAAAAGAAGCAAACCACCTGGTGTGGTGATTCAAGTCTTTAAGACCCGCTCTTATGAGCCAGAGGCAGGCAGATTTCTGAGTTCAAGGCCATCCTGGTCTACAGAGGATCTCTCACAGGACTCCCCAGTTAGGGTAAAGTACCCAGTCAGTCCCAGGCATCCTCCTGTCTCCACCTATGTCCCAGGTTAGTCTGGGCTACAAGAAACTCTATCCCCAGAAGCAAAACATCAAAACAAACAAAAGACAAATTACAGAATTGATAAGGAATTTAAATCTGAGCTATGCCTTCCAGTTTCCCCAAGGGCTTCACTAGTAGGGTCAATAAAATACTTAGCAAAGAAGCATGAGGACCTAAATTCCATTTCCCTTGTCAACACATAAAAAGTCAGGCATGGTGGTATGTACTAGTACCTCCCAGTAGTAGGGAAACACAGTCAGGAGGCTCCAGTCCAGCAGTATTGCCAAGTTTCAGGTTCAGTGAGAGACCTTGTCTCAAAATAAGGTGGGGAAATGATTGAGGGACATTCCTGACATTGGTCTCTGGTTTACACACACACACACACACACACACACACACACACACACACACACACACACACTCATATACATGTAAATGTACACTGAATAGATGTTCACAAACACAACAAAAGAAAACCAGAGTACAAATAATAACCATCTTGGTGTCTTTAGCATTGGGCAGAATATTTATATTGTAATATTTAGTGCAGCTGTAATAGGATCTTGAAGCTTTTTGTATACTGTTTAAAAACAAATATTATAAAAATTAGTTTTAAGCATTAATGTAAGATTTTTACACATTGTGTCATAAAAGGAAGTCTTGTCTATTTTATTACTACCTATAATTAAACTTCACTCTACATGTTAACATATACTCAATATGAACTGTCTTTAAAAATATTTCACAGTAATTCATACCTTTTCTGACTAAATGGTGTTGAATCACTTGCCAAGTGAAAACTTGAGATGTATTTTATAGGTTTGAACATCATTAAAATATTTTAAAATTAACCTTAAAGCAAGAGTTTAATGACATCAATAGTGTGCTAACATAAAATATGTTTTTAATTAAAAGAACTTTGTGGCTCAATCTCCAGCACAGCAAAAAGATAAAAGCAAAAAAATGGAAAAAAATACAATTACAGTTTTATAAATTGGGTTGTGTCCCCTTCCCATAAATTTGTATGTTGAAACCTTAACTCTTGGTGGGAATGGCTTTGGAAACAGGGAATAAGGCTGAATAGGGCCATAAGGGGAGAGCAATAATCTAATGGAGGTGTTGTTATTTTTAGTGTGTGTGTGTGTGTGTGTGTGTGTGTGTGTGTGTGTGTATGAGGCAGACTAGATGGGAAGAATATTTATCCCTCTAAGCAGTGGTTCTCAACCTTCCTAATGCTGAGACTCTACAGTTCCTCATGCTGCAATGATCCAGACCATAAAATTATTTTTCATAACTGTGCTCTTGCCGCTGTTATGAAGTGTAATGTAAATATCTTATATGCAACCCCAAGGAGGTGGAGACCCACAGGTTGAGAACCAATGTTGTAGTGAGATGCCATTCCTTTCCTTCCCAGAATGCTTGCTTTTCTGTTTGGTGTTCACTGAGTTGAGGCCAACTAGCTTCATTAACACTGCCAGCTCTTCTGAATCATCCAGAAGCTCACCTTCTCCTTTTCTTCTTACCTTTTTTCTAAGTGTGCTTCATTCTTTTTCTATGCCCCGCCCCCTCAGTTCTCTTTCCCTGGATATACATCTTACCCACCCTGGGTTGTTTTGGGTTTTTTTTTTTTTCAGCTTTAAAAAAATTGTCCTGGGACTTTGTTTTAAATCTCTTATTAACTAATTATTTTGTAACAAAACTAAGAACCTCAAATGGGACCCTGATTTCCCCCTTAACAAGGGGTTTAGTGAGAAGGTAGCTGTCTGCAAGCTGCTGACAAAGGCCTCGCCAGAAACTAAGGCGTCTTGGCCTTCTTAGCAACTAGAACTCTGAGAAAATAAAAGTATGTTTTAAGCCACCCAAGCTAGTACTTTGTCCTGGCCACATGGGCAGAGAAACATGTGCTCCATCTTCTTCCACGTGTGTAAGAGAGAAGGCATATTGGTATGAGATGGTGAAGACGCCAACTTGTGGATAAACACAGCCCAGCCTGAAATTTAGTCTTGCCATACTTAAGGTGTTCAAAATAAATCATGCTGTAGGAGTTCAAAAGGATAAAATTAGTTGGAAAAAATATGTGGAAGAATAAGCTAAAAATGACCTTGGCTATTTGGTTTTTGATTGGTTTGTTTAGATTTTTACTTCCTTACTTCCTTCCTTTCTTTTTTGGGGGGCCAAATCTCTCTACATAGCCCTGTCTTTGAAATCACAGAGCTCTACCTGCCTCTGCCTCGAGAGTCCTGACTGTAAAGGCATGCACCACCACTAACAGCCTTGATTTTTGCCCACACCCAGTCCTGTTTTTTTCCCCCCACCTTAACGATTGCTATTACCTGAAAAGGGATGATATCTACAGAAGGATGGAAATGTTAGTAAGGGCAAAATGTTGTACCAGTAACTTCTTATCCTATTCTATGGCGAAAATAGTGCAGTAGAGTGACTTAACTTGTAGAAATCACCAACTCCGGGGGCTTGGAAGTCCATGTTTCTGGCTCTCTTCCTGGCTTTTAAGATGCTCATCTTCTTGTTCTGTCTTTGCACGACAGAGAAAAGAAAAGAAATTAGCTCTCTGGTCTCTTCTAAGGAATCATTCTTCCCCTGAGGACCTCTTTAGTCTGATCACATCAGAGTCTTCCTACCTTCCGTGACTTTCATCTTATCAGCTTGATGCAATGTGTCTTGGTACGTCTATGGAGGATCTCCTCCATTAGGCTAGTTGAAGTGGGAAGACCTAGTCTAACTGTGGGTGGTACCATTTCATGGGCTGGGGATACAGGCTGAATAAAAAGTAGAAATAAGCTGAGCATTATCGGTCATCACAACACACTTTCTACGTGTGGCAGCAGTGAGTCCATGTGATGTGATGGCTATTCTCAACTGGAACCAGAGGAGTTGCCGCCATCATTTCCCTAGAGGCATGTCTGTGAGACATTAGGCCCTCAGGAGGAGGGCCTAGCCTAGGGCGGGTGTTGCCACCCCTGGGCTGGTGGTCCTGGGTGGTATAAGGAAGCCAGCCAAGCAGAACCGGAAAGCAGTTCTTTTGTGTTCTCTGCTTCAGTTCCTGTCTCCATGTTTCTGCCTTGAGCTCTTGCTTTGGCTCCCCTCCATAACAGATTATTCCAGCATGCTGGACTATAGCCTGGAACCTAAACAAACCCTTCCTCTCAACGTGTTTATTGCAATACCAGACAGAAACCAAACTAGAACCACTTGCCTCACAATCCTTCTATCCTAAATTCTCCACCATGGTAAAATGTATCCTGAAAACTGAGTCAAAATAAATCCTTTCTGCCTTGATTTGTGCTTTTGAGGTATTTTGTTATAGCAACGAATAGCGAACACATCTTCCGAAAGCTTCAACTCCAAACCTCACCACCTGGGAGGTTGTCTTTAGAGCATGGTTTTGACAGTGGGAGAAAAGCAATTCAGAGACAATAAGGAGGAGCTAGGATACAGAAGACCATGGAAATTAGATTTCCACACCTGCTCTGCTGCAACAGGAAATCCTTAAGCGAAAGAAGTAGCTGTTTTTATTCTTAAAGAATTAGGGCCGATAGTGAGTCAGTCAAACAAATTTCCCAGAGGGAAGCTGTAAACTAAAGGGTCGTTAAATATCATATGAGAAACTTCAACTAATTCCCCATCCTGTGAGTTTTCAAGCAACTGCGTCATTATTATTTATTATTAGGCTTCATCACAGCGCTTTATTTTTAACTGGAATCAATACCCAACTTGTTAAAGCACCAGCCCTGGGGAGTTGTAGTATGAAACTCTCACTTAACACCGTGGCCCACTGGGATCAGTGCAGCTCCTCTTGGTGAACAGTGAAGTACACCAGCTCTCAAAAGCTGAGTGCCTGGGCTCAAGGCTCCACAGCCCAGCTTTGTAACCTTGGGCAAGGAAGAGCCATGAAGTAGTAACAAGGCAAGCATCAAGTGCCCACTTGATATGCACTAGCTATGCCTAGAAAAATGCCAAGGATTTTTTTTTTTTAAAGCTGGAGTGCTAAATGCAGATCTCCCCCTCAGAGTTTTCTCTCTGCTACTATACTTTTATCCAAGATCATCAGTAGAGTGGGAAGGGTGGGCAGGAAGGTGAGGGAGCAGAGGAGGAAGAGGAAAAGGGGGATTGGAAGAAGGCTGGATGTTTAAGGCCAAGTGATTTCATATCTGCCACTGAGAATCTGTCTGCTCTCTCTTCTGGCTGCCTTTAGCAATCTGGACTGATTTCAAGAGAAGCTAGGCAGGCTGTAAAGTGACACATATATCACTGTGGGTGCATCCACAAGCTGAGAGATGATGAAGGTGGGTCACAAAACTTGTAGCTTTGTATTATCATTTACGCAATGTTTAAAAACACAGGAAGTAATTCTGTTTGGTGTGTTTTGGTACAAACAGAAAAGGGCCTACTATCTGAACACGGGTGAGGAAGGCTGAGAGAAGATTGCACTTTTGGAAAGTTGAGGGGAATATGAAAGGGACACAAGAGACATCAGTGGGGTCTGTAATGTTTTTTATTTTTATTAAACCCCAAAGCAATAGCAAATGTTAGCACTTTAGAAATCTGGATAGTGAGTACAGCACTGTTACATTTTTCTCATTATTCTATATATGAAATACTTCCTAAAACTTTAAAATGTGAATAGGAAGACTATCTCCTCCATTCCTAAATCTATCCAGACTCCAGTCCATTGTAGAAACGGCTTCTTTGTTCAGCTAAACCATACACACACATGATTTTCAGGAATGTACATCCATCTCAGGTCCAGTTTGAAAAGAGATTTTATGTCTATTAAAATGGATTATATAGCCAGGTGTGGTGGCACATGCCTTTAATCCCAGCACTCAGGAAGCAGAGGCAGGTGGGTCTCTGAGTCTGAGGCCAGCCTGGTAAGAGTAAGTGCCAGGTCAGTGAGGGCTACAGAGAGAAACTCTGTTTTTAAAAACAAAACAAAAACAACAAAAAATAAATAGATAATAAAAGATTTAAAGACAGATTACATATTTGTGTTTGTTCACTTCCAAGTCTGAAGTATCTACACTGAACTGGTTTGTATTTTATGTCATTAACGATCCATACTAAGACCACATTACATTTGGAGAATGTTTTGTAGTTAGCAAATTGCTGGCATATATTCAGTAGACAAGCAATTGGTTTCCTCTCAGAGGCCAAGTCTAACTTGGATGGGTGGTGGAGCTTTGGGAAGTTTGGGGGGAAGATGGCGAAGTCAAATCTGGACCTAGCATATGGCAGAGGTTGGCTAGGAAACGGTGTGAGGGGCAGAATGATCAAGGGCAGGATGATGGAGCGGCATGTCAGGTGTCTTGCACAGTCCCAGCAGCTTTCTGGTTCTCTTTACCCACTCCTTATGCTTCCATTCTGTATCTCTTCACTTATTCCTTTTTATCTTGTGCTTTCCAAGATTTTACTCTCAATCATGGTGAGTCCAGGTGCTGAGGAGACATTCCCACCTCCACCCAGTCAGACATGACTCCTCTTTCTCCCTACAGTGGGGCACCTAACATTTATCCCTAAGTATTCCAATTATTTGCTTCCCATCTATTAGTCTTCTGTTAGACTGTGAGCTTTGAAAGTCCAAGGCAGATATTGATCTCAGCACTCCTGGCTTTTGGCACCTAGTAAGCAATCAATAAATGTTAAATGAAGGAATGATTTAATGAACAATGTCCTTGCCCTGGGTACAAGGAAACAGGCTCAGAAGTTGAGGTTTTTATCAAGGTTACCTTTCTTCCAGAGTAAGGATTGACAGGCATGTTCTTGACCTCAGCATTTCAGGCAGCTATACTTTGCTTGTTTGCAACAAAACCTCTTAGAAATCCTCTCTCTCCATGCTGTTCCAACTCTTCAACTATTTCTCTGGAGGTCCTTCCTATCAGCTCTCCAACTCTATCGTCTACTCCCACCCTGGTGTCTGCACAGGCCAGCACAGTGGATGAGCCTTGAGACTCATCCTGCTGTGATCCTTCAATTGTATTTAATATAGTTGATCTTGCTGGTCATGGATAATAGTGCTTTGGAGTCCCCAACACTAGCCTCCTGGCTCTCCTCCTTCTGACTGACTCTCTAGTCCACTATTCTTCTCTCCCTGGACTTTTTTTCTATGCATCCCAGACTAACCTAAGACTTGTTATGTAGCCCAAGCTGCTTCGAATTCATGCTCCTCTTGCTTCAGCCTCCTGAGTGTTGGGAATACAGCCATATACCATATGCCTGTCTCTGATTTCTTAATATTAGAGTGAACCAGTATGTATTCCTTGACCCTTGTCTTAGTTGGGATTTCTATTGCTGTGATGAAACATTATGACCAAGATCAGCTTGGGGAGGAAAAGGTTTACTTTAGCTTATCACAATCCACTGAGAGAAGTCAGGGCAGAAACCTGGAGGCAGAAGCTTATACAGAGACCTTGGATGAGGATTGCTTACTGGCTTGCTCCTCATTGCCTGCTCAGCCTACTTTATACTCAGGACCACCAGCCCAGGAGTGGTAAACACCCATAGTGAGCTGATCCTAAAAGAACAGAACCAACATCATTCTGAGAATAGGCCTCCATCTCCATGGTGACCAGGAACTGAACTCAAGCCCCCAAAATGTGCTGTGACAGCAGAATTCAAAGAAAACATTCTGGACACAGTCAAACAGGAGGCATGGTAGTAAAATTTAACAAGAGCCAGATGTCTTTGCAGACATCCCGTATCTTGCCATAAATTCTGTTAATGTTCCCTAACCATTAGTAATTTAGCATCTATAGCCTGACCAATAATTTCAAAAGATTTCCTCACTTTATATCCCTTTACCCAATCTTAGAACGCCAACACATACAACTCCCTGCTTATGGTTTTTCCCTATATAAGTCCTTTGTAATCAGGACTAGGGACTTTGAGAGTGCAAGGAAAACTCCCTTGCCTGGACTCAAATAAAGAAACCTTTGTTTTTGCATCAGGAAGTTGGTTTCATGGTTTTGTTGAAGATTTTGTGATGTGGGCATAACAACCTCTCCTACATGAATCACCCATCAAGAAAAGTCCCTCTTACAAAATGACTCAGATCTGTGTCAGGTTAACATCAAACCAGCCAGCCAGCACAGCACTCTTCTCTGTACCCACTTCCTGAGAGACCTCATCCATTCTCAAGCCCATCTACACATCAATGACTTCAAACGTGTGCCTTTAGACTACATCTGCCTTTCAACCTCTAGTCTCTTCTAGCATTCAACTTTCTACTCAGTATCTCCAGTAGGGTGTGTCTTGTTCTGTTTTATGTTGCTATAAATAGAATAGTTGGAGTTAGAGAATAGAAGCACAGCAATGGAATCTACTTGGCTCTTGGTGGTGGTCTCAGCTCATGGCGGAAAGTAGAAGGGCATGTGGGGGCACGTAAGAGAATACAAGGGATGAACTTCATCACAGCCCTGCAGTAAGTCATTCGAGTCCACAAGAATAAGAAATCATTTGTGTAAAAAAAAGGCGTGGATCCATTCATAAGATTCCACACCCATGACCCAGGTGTGTTCCACTAGGTATGTGGTGGTTTGAATGGGTTGTCCTCCATATTCCCTGTCATTTGAGTACTTGTCCCACGGTTGGTGATGATGTTTGGGAGGCTTCCTTGGTGAAGGAAGTACACCACTGAGGTTATACTCTGAAGTTCCAAATCTTCTGCTCTTTCCAATTCATCCAGACTTCTATTCATAGTTCAAGATGAGATCCTTCGGCTTCAGCTTCTGCCACATGATTGCCATCATGCTCTCCTGCCATGATGATGCTGGGAACTTAGCTGTCTGGAAGTATAAGCCAGAAACAAGCTGCTCCTTCTAAAAGTTGTCTGGGTCGTGGTGTTTTATCACGGCAATAGAAAATTAGCTAATGCAAGGTCACATTTCTTCTCTATTTCCATGGATTAATCAAGGCTCAATGTAAGTTTGGATGGTAACAAACCATTCAGATCTTAGCAGCTGCTTCACTGGTATCTTAAACTGGATAGAGGCTGGACGTGGCGGCATATGCCTGTAATCCTAGCACAAGAGAAGCTGAGGCAAGAACATTACAAGTTTGAGACTGGTGTGGGCCACATGAGAACTGAAGGACAGCAATACCAAGATCCTGTCTTAAAAATTCAAAATCCAGGAGTGTAACTCAGTGATACAGCACAGATCTTGCTTGTTCTCAAAAACACACATACACACACACACACACACACACACACACACACACACACACACACACACAACACACACAACACATACACACATACACAGAGGCTGAGATGGATTCAAATATACATCTCTCCCCTACCCACAGCCTTTTATGTGTCAACTACTAGAGCTTGCAATGAAACAGATGCTCCCTCCTTCCTAGATGGGCAGACACAAACTTTGCTAATGCATTTGGAATATATTTACTGTGTCTTTCCCACTAATGTATTTTCTTAATCATGATTTTAATATTTTTATTTTGTGTCTAAAGGGCTCCTAGGTGCTAAGTTTGCAAAAAGCTTTAAATGTTGGTTTGTTCAGTGCATATTTGTATGCACATGCTGAAACATGCCGAGCCTCATCAATATAGACAATTAACACATTAATAAAAATGTAGAAATGGGAGTACCATCACACTAGTTCTTGCCTTGACATTTTTACTGACCTTTTGGCTCATCAAATTCATCACTGAAGTATTGCTTTGCTTTTAGTTTTGTCTCACGGAATTCTTGTTTTTGGTAATTTTCTCTATAGCTTGAAGCCATCACAGCGAAATCTTCTGAGGCTCCCTGGGTTGCTTTTCCTCGCAGTCCATCATCTCTTTTTTGTCTGCTCTGCTCATTTTAGCCTGCCATTTCATTTTGTCCCCCTGAAGAGTGCTTGCTTGAGCACTGTGTTACTCTGTACATTCCGTTTGTGTTTCATCTAGACAGCTCCCCTCAGTTCTTTTTTGCTCTGGGGAAAAAAAAGTGAATTCTTGTTGACACCTTCCAGCCTTTGCCTAAGACCTTTATTTCTTTCCAGTGACTATTTTTGATACCTGGAGATTATTTTCCATCTGCCTCTTATAGCCCAAGGGCAGGAACTTGGAAAGAGCTCAGCAAACTCCAGGAAGCCTTCAGCGTAATTTAGCCTCACACTCTCCCCTTAGACAGTAGTAATGTCTTGTTTGAGATAACCCCCTCAGTTTAGTGTCTCAAGAGAAGGAAGTCTTAATTGAGGAATTGCTCAGATAAGATTGGCCTGTGGGCCTGGAAGCATATCTGTGAAGGACTGTCTTGATTGTTAACTGATGTAGCCCAGCCCACTGTAGGAGGCACTAATCCCTGGGCAAGTCACCCCATGCTGTATGTATAAGAAAGCTAGCTAAACAAAAGCCTGCCACTGAGCCAGCAGTTTCTGCTTCAAGTACCTAGCCTGACGTCCATCAATGATGGACTGTGACCTGCCATCATAAGCAAGACAAACCCCTTCTCCCATAAGTTAATTTCTGTCAGGGTATTTTATTTCAGCAACAGTAGTGAAGCAAGGATACCTAACAACACTGTGGGTATCTTAGCTTGTGTAAGTGTACTTTATGATGTTCACACAAGGATGCCATCACTTAATGATGAATTTTTTAGAATGTATCATTTTTATATATGATGGTTACATATACACTGATATATGCATATACATAAATACATAACATGCATACATACATATGATATTGCATGAATTTTATTTAATATAATAAAAACCTGGAGCCAGATATTTAAGAAAAGCTGGGATATCAGAGAGACAGTGAAACAAGCCACTGCCACTTCTCACCCAGTGAACTCCTCAGGTTGAACAGGGTAGATCCTATTGTCATGGGTCCTCAGATGTACTGGTTGCTCAGACAAAACAGCAGAATTTCTGCTTTTGCCTGCTTTATATTTCTTTCCCTGCTTAGCTATTTTACTTCCTGGTTCAACTCTTCATGAGCTAGAATTAAAGGTACGCGCTCCCACTGTCTAGCTGTTAGGCCTTGAACCCACAGAGATCCAGACAAATCTGTCTCCTGAGTGATAGGATTAAAGGCATGGGTCACCGCTCCCTGACCTTCATGGCTTTGGCTCTGTGAGTGGCTTAGCCTCTGATATTCCAGGCTATTTTTATTAAATATACAATATATCACCACAATACACACACACACACACACACACACACACACACACACACACACACACACACACACACACAGAGCCTGCCAACCACAACCACACATAGTGGTGGACCCTGCTCAGCAAGCTTGAGATTTTTTGCAGAGAGTGCAAAATATCTTAGCAATGCTTTTTCCCATTTACTCTTTCTCCACCATTTTCTCAGCATCTCTACCAGAGAAAGGTCTGTTAAGCTTGGCTTTAGCACAAGTGGAGTGCTCAGGAAGCTGTCCCCATTCTACAGCCGGGAAGGATGAAGCTCACTGGGATGTGTGAACCAAAGAGAGGGGTAGGTAGGCCGAGCCACAGGGGTGAGGGTGTTTATAATAGAGTCATGGCTTTGGAAAGTATGAAATGTGGGCTTGAGCAGTGGCGGCGGCCTTGGGATGGAGGGCAGAAAAGATAAATGTGAGGTTAAAGTAGGGAGATCTGCAAATGTCCCTCCACTGTGGAGACTTGCAGCTCCTGGTGGGAGAGAAACAGCATGTTGTCCCAGGGGAGATTGCAAACATAGTCACTGCGTGTCTGTGCTTGGAATTAATAAGCAAATCCCATGGAACTGCTGACATCATGGGCGTTGCCCTCAGAAGGCAGAAGTCTTTTAAGCATTGATGATGACCCTTGTGAGCTTTGCCTTTAGAATCCGTCTTTGTGATGGATTGTCAACTGTGTGGTGCCCTGGCATTTCAACCCACAAAATGATTGGCTGTGGAAGGTTGTCAGGTGCCTTTCTGTGGAAGGAAACTGCAAAAACAAGTTCAATTCCATCAGCTTAAACATATTTTGAGGTTTTGAATCTGAAAGCATGGATTCGTTCTGTTTTTTAGTCATCTTCTCCCCAATAAAAAAAAATGTGCTTTACTATAATATCTAAAATGAAAATAGCTCACTGTTGCCTTTGTCAGTAACTATTTACCTCATGGAGACTGCTTGGTGTTTTACGTTTTTTTCTAGATCATTTCTGTAAGGGGCATAGAATTTTCTAGATTTCTCAAGAGGAAGCCAAGGTAGCAATGGCCCATGTGAGCAGGCTTAACAGTAGACATACGAAAGCTCTTTAAGATTTCTTTAAGTCTTTAAGGTGTACTTTATTTTTAATTATGTGTTTGTGTGTATGTCTGTGTGTATATGCGCATCTGTATGCACGTACCTGGGGAGACCAGAAGAGGGCACTGGACATCCTGAAACTGGAGTTACAGAGGGTTGTGAGCTGCACAATATCGGTGGTGGAAACTGAACTTGGGTCCTCTGTAAGATCAGTAGACACTTTTAATCACTGAGCCAGCCCTCCAACTCCTGAAAATTCAGGCATATAGTCAAACATCATGATACTATAAATATTGATTAATAATGGCTCATTAATTAATATTAGTCTGTTGGTTTGTTTTTATGGCTTCACTAACTGCATTGGCTGGGCTTATATTTTCTCATCTATCCTTACAGAAACTATATGAGTTACTATTATTACAGTTGAGAGTGTAACTTTTGAAGAGGTTCTGTAACTCATGCAAATGCTCACAGCTGCCACGTTGCAGAGTGAGGGCAAGATGCTGGAGCCTCTGCAACCACAAAGAGTCTGTATTAGCTGCATAACTAACCACTCTAAATCTTACTAGGTTAGGGGTATACTTGTAGAAAAATGAAGTCAAAGTGGTTAAAAACAGCCTGTGCTGTCCAGTTGTTTCTATGACTCAGGGACCTGTGCATAGCTTGGCAGGGTGCCTCCTATGTCTACAATCAAAGAGCTAGTCAGAACTGAAAACATCTCTGGGCCTGAGTGGGAAGATCTTTCCACTGGGTGTCGGCAGGGTAGTTCCCTGCTAGTATTTGACCAGAAGCCATCCTCAATTCTTTATCTCAAGGACTTTGCCAGGGACCACATGTGGTCGCTTACTTTATCAGAGAGCAAAGGTAAACCATGAGGAATTTGAGTGAGATGGAGGGCCTAGTCTTGCACCCCAGTGTTACATCCATTGAATCTATCTATACACTACAAGCAAGTCTCTAAATCCAGCCCTTACTTGTTGAGAGAGGA